>CM062280.1:28558528-28608528 GCA_031216635.1 Dissostichus eleginoides
TTTTATCTTCAGGGTCTTCTGTTTATTTTCTACTTTTTAAACGCTGCTTTAATTCCATTTTGAGATGTTTACATTCTAGTATTGTTAATTTCTCTACTCTTTAATTTCTATTTATGTGCAATGCCCTGTTTTGATTGGTTGTTTTTGATCTCGTTGCAACGCAAACATTTACAAATGTGGGATTATTAAAGTACCTCTTATCTTATCTTAAAAAGTTGATCTTGATTTCTGTTTGACTTGCAGTTTACTAAAATGCAGCAAACTGCAGAACAACATGAAAAAAATTACCTGCACAACAATCGCTCTGTCGGATAATGCATTAATAAAATCATGTGATATAGTTTAGAGTGCAATCATTTACAGATCTAATGGTGTCTAATTTTTTGACAAAATCCTATTTCAACCTCATGAATCCGTGCAGTATTACATCCGTGTTGAGGTCATGACACACCAGAGTCTAAAGGCACATTTCATTTGAATTCCTACATTGCAGAATACTGGAGCTGAAAGCAGGGCATTAGATTATTTTCTAGCAGCAAGAGAGCAAACAATGTGAAACAGACTTCCTCTGTATTCATAGAAAGACAAATACATTTAGTAAAAGCTAGACAGTGTAACAGACAGATGTCCAAAACCAGCTTCAGTTACAAGCAGAGAGGTCGTCCTCCTGTTACTACTACGTTCTTAACGTCTTTACGGAAACAATCATTAAGAAAAGCCAGTTTAAAAAGTATGTAAACTCATTAAAAAAGTCAGGAGACTCGTGTCATAGTCGAAATAAGACCCACTCTTAGATGCTGTGTCTGCTACTCATCGCATGAATCTTTTTCTAACATCACTATAAAGATAAGAAGAAACAAACCTGACAAAGTCCAAGCATCTCTCTATATATATATATATATATATATATATAGAGATACAGATGAGTAGTTTCCCCAGGTAACTATCACACCTGAACAAACTGAGAGACACACTTCCCCCTAGCATCTGTCTGTCTGACCTTCCCATCTGTTTTGTGTCACTGCCGCTATGCAAACATCTAACAAACGTGTGCCAATTGGCTTCGAGTGTAAAGATACCAACAATATTATTCCTACGATAGACTGAGAGGTTTCATCACTGCATGTACTGCCTCTTCTCCTCCTGGATGAGAAGGTATGGACTGTATGTTGATATGGCTTCTTAAGGCATATATACCACATTAAAGTAGATATTAAAAAGTCTGAGTAGAGCTGCACAATTCATGAATTATATTGAAATCACAACATGAACAATTCCAATCACAGTGAGTACAATATATGTTCAGAATCCGAATCAAGTGTATTGCCAGGTACGCTTACACATACTTTGCTTTGGTGTCTGCTGGTGCGAACATAAACAATCTAAAAAAATAAGTTGCAAAGTCGGTTACAAATATATATATATAAACTAGGGATGGGAACGATTAATCGAATATTCGAAATTATTCAGGTATTCGAATATGAGTTATGAATATTTGTATTGTTTTTTTTATTTTTGGGAGGGGTGCCTAAGTTGATTACATATGATCAAATGGAATAATTCAATGTATACGACAGTGCCATAGCTAAGTGTGTTAGGTCTAAAGGTGTGTTTTGCTCCGCTCACCAGTCCCTCACAGCGGGCAGAGCTGCAGGTGCTGATCTCTCTCTCTCTCTCGCGTCCGGTTACACTTCACTTGCGTTTATGTCCAAATCCATCAGATCTAGCTAGTTCTAGCTAATGATGTGGCTGCTGCCCCTCCCTACACGCAGGTCACCGACTCAAACCTCATCTTATGTCCAGATCCATCAGATCTAGCTAGTTCTAGCCTAAAATGTGGCTGCTGCCCCTCCCCACACGCAGATCACGCAGACTCAAACCTCATCTTATGTCCAGATCCATCAGATCTAGCTAGTTCTAGCTAATGGTATGGCTGCTGCCCCTCCCTACACGCAGATCACGCAGACTCAAACCTCACCTTATGCCCAAATTCCAGCTGAGAGGGTCTTCTCTACAGCTGGCCTGATAGTGAATCGCCTCTGCCTCTCCCCTGAGTAGACATGCTCATATTCTTAAAGAAGAATGAGTATTGAATAGCTGCATTCTGTGATAGGCCCTGATAGAGGTTGTTGATCTCTGTTGTGATAGGGTTACGTTACCCTAACCCGTTATGTTGTTCGTGTATGATCCCTCTTTCATTTAAAAACCAAGTTATGTTTTAAGCATGAACGCTGTAGGCCTATAGCGGTCAACTGTTCAAACTGTGATCACCAGTTCAATACATTTGACAAATTCGACTTGGTTTCTATACTCATTTGAACATGTATTTATTTGTTTTTCAAAATTAAAAATGTTTTCTTTTTTTTCTGTAAACATTTTTCACACGTTTGTCTTTCTTTTTTTTTTAATAGGATATGTACATTTCGGTTAATCGGTTAACCGTTTTTTTGGGGGTCGGATATTCGAATATACATTTGCTTTCAAATTCCCATCCCTAATACGCATCTATTATTGTTTTGGGTAATGTTTATGTTGTGACATTCCTGCCATGTTAGGTCTGCCTTCTTGACCCCTCACCTTTAACAACCCCCACCCCCCAGTGGGAGCACAATGGAAATAAGCTTTAGGGCTTTAGAGCGTCATCCTCATCTCTTTAAATGTACTGCTCTGACTTTGCTGTCGTCTATTATGAAGTGCAAATATTTTCTTTTCATTACATGCATGCCAATAAAGCCAATTGAAATGATGCGTGTGTTTGGCTGACATCCCATTGTGACGAAGTCGCTTATTAGCTCACAAACAAACCTGTTTCACCGCCTGGGAGGAGAACACATTCCCAGCAAGTTATACCATTGTATTTCACATAATATAGATATTTGTGGTTGGGAGTATTGCAACAGCAGAAACTCTACACTGCTATGAACTACTACTACTCACAGTCATGAGAAAACAGGAAATGCCAGGCTAACGAACTACGGCACTATCGTTAAAATTAGAACATGGATTCAAAAATGTTATTTAGAGAACTCCAAGACAAACTCTAGTGTTGGAAGAAGTACTCACAAAGTACACAAGTATTCACATCAAAATATACTTAAGGTAGAGAAGCATTATCAGCTAAGAGTACTTGTTGCAGAAGGGATATTTTCACAGTATTATCTTACTATGATATACTTTTTAGATTAGTAGTACAGTACTGAATTACACCATATATGCTTATCATGTGTTTATATATGTACAAAGAAACTAGTAACTGTGAGCGTTCATATAAAATGTAGTAAAAAGTACAATATTGCCACTGAAATGTATTGGAGTAGAAATATTAAGTAGCACGAATTGAAAATACTCAAGTACAAATATGTCAAAAATAGTACTTAAACTCAATACTTGAGTAGATGTATTTAATTGTATTCCACCACTGCCTAACTCCATTCATAAATCTAAAGATAGTGCTATACAAGGACTTTAAAGCGTTTTTTTAGCATAATACAATTCATTTAGATACACTTTTTAACTCGGCATAAGTCAGAAGCACAAACAACACCTAACTTTACAACTAGAGAACTTTTAAACACGGATTTCCAATGTTAACAATACCCCAAAGTTACAGCAAAATACAGCATGGTGGGCGGATTCCTGAGAGTCGCTCAGAGGCGAATGAAGCCTAAATAGAGCGAGTGTAGACTCAGAAAATACCCGGATGTGGGCCCACAGAGCATGCGCAGTTGTGTTTCCCCTTAAGCCCCGCCTCTAATCTCTCTATCTCTGTCAGTCAGATGAATTGAGAGGGAAAAATAACACTGGATTCAGCTTTTAGTGCATTTTACGACTTTTACAACCTAATGATTAAAATAAGGGCTGTAAAAGTGTTCATGCTGGGTTGTTTATTTAGTTAAAAATAAATGAAAGGCTGATTTACAGACATTTGATTTTGTGAAGTGTATATTCAATGTTTACATTTAGGGAGTTTGACAGACTGGACATCGAAGGAAAAAATCCCAAATTGGGCTCAATAAAGTACATTTCATTTTTAATTTTAAATATTATGTGCATGCTATTTATCTTATAGTGTATCATTTAGTGTCTATATCTTCACTATTGCTGTTACACTGTAAATGTCCACGTTGTGGCACAATATATATACACACTTCCACCTTTAATACTATCACCTGGCTGCTATCACACACCTGTTACTGGTACTATGTGTATTTTGTAAATTGTGTCATTTCTACATTATTTTATGCATGCTTCTTAGTCAATATTAAGCTATCTTTGGCTCTTTACTTGCTGTAACAATGTAAACTCGAATAAAGGTATTCTGTAAGTCAATGGTAAAGAGGCCTTTTGGGCCCCATGACGTCACCGAAGCTGTAGTACCGCCGTTTGGCCGCTACGGACATTCCAAATATGGGCTTCAACGTCCAGCGTACTTCCTGGGGCTTTAACGAGTTAAATTACAACTAAAACTACCGGAGGATCTCTACGTTTTCCGCGGTGTGTAGCTACGCAGTGGGGTAAAGCAGCTAAACATTAAAAAGTGATGTTTTTAACTGAAGTTCGGTGCTTCTGTTGTCCGTTTAGAGCAGCTAACTGAAGCTAACTGGAGCTAACGTTAAACACAGACTCACTATTCCCGAGATTTATGAGTTTAAACTAAACTTAACAAACTCCAAACAACCCAAAAAGTTCACATTAGACTTGGGTTAACTTTACACACACAATAGTTTTAAAAAAATCCGAGAAAACTCACCCATTATCTCTCCGTTCAAATCTGATTCACTCACTCCGCTTGACATTGTCTCTCAAACTCCGCTCCAAAGAGGACTGGTAGTTTTAGAGTTAGATACGCACATTATTGGACGTAATGGGGATGTGATTGACGTACGTGCGTCAAAGCAAAAGGCGTATACTCTCCTTCGAGAATACCCACTGTGATGTATCGCGAGATTTGCTTTAAACAAATATTACTTATTTTTTTAATTACACATATGTGAAAATCATATATTTGGTATACAAAAAAGTGTATACATATAAAATATTTTAAAAAAGTACATAAAGTAATTAAACAAAAGACAAAAGAAAAATACAGTTTGATATTTCAGATTAAATATTTGTTAAATACACAATTAGTTTTGATTGCCTTTTTTCACAATGTTTTGTAATAGTGCTGATATATTATTCTTGGTGAAAATATTTAAAATGTTGTTTGGAGTCAGCCCATTTCTTTTTATGAGTATTACATTTCCCTAAAAATAAAATGTATTGTACAAAAAATAATAATATCACCTCTGAAGTAAAATGTCTTTATCCAAGAGTAGTAGTTTTTGTCCAAGCAAATATTACTTACCTGTACCTCCTCATACTACAGTTACTTACAATGTTAATAGTTGAAATTAGGAATAACAACTTAATCAACAGGTGAGTGTGAGGGAAAAAGACTGGCAATTAACTCTGGCAAAATTAGAAGGCAAACACCGCCATCTAGAGGCCATACCGTAGAATGCAGTTTTCATTTTTTAAATATATTTCTTTTATTGGCTTTCTATGTGTCATTTTCTTCTATTATAATAATCAATTGTGTTGCATTGTTATATGTCATCCACGTAAGAGCTTTATATAGTAAATAAGTTCCCTATGAAATGCACTAAACTTAAATTAACTTTCACAAACTTACAAAGAAAGTAGAAGGAATGTTAACCAAAATAATTTATTATTTTATTATTATTATAATTAAGACACAAAATGACCAAAGTGAGACATCCAATGATGACAAGGAGACATTCAATGTCCACATAGAAACAAAGCAACTAGGAAAAGACACTTAAAATGACCACAAAGAGACTCAAAATGACCACAAAGAGACTCAAAATGACCACAAAGACACTCAAAATGACCACAAAGAGACTCAAAATGACCAAAAAGTCACTCAAAATGACCACAAAGACACTCAAAATGACCCCAAAGAGACTCAAAATGACCACAAAGACACTCAAAATGACCACAAAGACACTCAAAATGACCACAAAGACACTCAAAATGACCACAAAGACACCCAAAATGACCAAAAAGACACTCAAAATGACCACATAGACACTCAAAATGACCACAAAGAGACTCAAAATGACCACATAGACACTCAAAATGACCAAAAAGACACTTAAAATGACCAAAAAGACACTCAAAATGACCACAAATAAACTCAAAATGAACACACCTAAAATGACAACATAGACACCTAAATTGACCCTAAAGACACTCAAAATAACCACAAAGACACTCAAAATGACCACAAAGAGACTCAAAATGACCACAAAGAGACTCAAAATGACCACAAAGACACTCAAAATGACCACAAAGAGACTCAAAATGACCAAAAAGTCACTCAAAATGACCACAAAGACACTCAAAATGACCACAAAGACACTCAAAATGACCACAAAGACACTCAAAATGACCACAAAGACACCCAAAATGACCAAAAAGACACTCAAAATGACCACATAGACACTCAAAATGACCACAAAGAGACTCAAAATGACCACATAGACACTCAAAATGACCAAAAAGACACTTAAAATGACCAAAAAGACACTCAAAATGACCACAAATAAACTCAAAATGAACACACCTAAAATGACAACATAGACACCTAAATTGACCCTAAAGACACTCAAAATGACCACAAAGACACTCAAAATGACCACAAAAAGACGATAGGCTTCTCCTAAGTATGTGTGCTTGTGTTGTTTGCAAATTGAAGCCCAGAGGCCAATTGTTTAAAAACCCAGATGTCCAAGATATAAAGTGTTAAAGAACCGTTTTTCACACAGGAAATCTGCAATGACAGCGTGTGAGTGAAGTCCATCGATCCATCTTATAGTTGCTGGGCACAAGTGTTGGACTCACATGCAGAACACAAAGGAAAACCAAGGACACAAAGAAAGAAAAAGACGTATCATAGAAAGACTTTGTATATCTACAGCTCACAGGGTCTAGTTTCTCTCAGAGAACATCCTACGCCTGGCTTCAGGAAAAATCAATGCAAAGAGAGTGAAGAGGAAGAGGAAGAGGAAGAGGAGGGTGTTGCAGTCTATATACAGTCTATGGTTGAAATCTTGCCAAGTTTGTCTTATATCTAGTCAGAATATGTCTTTCCACTTGAGGACCTTTTTAGCTTAGATTAGCTTTGTATTAGCAACCCCCCACTTTAAATGTTCTTTTAGTATTTATTATTTACCTACCTTTATAGTGTTTTATTTAGTGTATAGGTCTTAATCTTTTAAATTTGTATTTCTGTTGTACCCATATGTCAACTTTGTTTTATGATGTTTTATATTTTACATGTTATATTGTTGCATCGATTCAGTTCAGTCTTATGTCTTCCCTTAGCACCTTGAGCTGCGTGTGTTGAAAAGTGCTATTTAGATAAAGCTTTATTATTATAACCTAAGATGTAACAATGCAGTGAGATATAGGGTCTTGTTTTTCTGGGGCTTTAACGAGTTAAATTATAACTAAAACTACCGGAGGATCTCTACGTTTTCCGCGGTGTGTAGCTACGCAGTGGGGGAAAGCAGCTAAACGTTAAAAAGTGATGTTTCTAACTGAAGTTCGGTGCTTCTGTTGTCCGTTAAGAGCGGCTAACTGGAGCTAACTGGAGCTAACTGGAGCTAACGTTAAACACAGACTCACTATTCCCTGTAACACAAAACGTACTGATTTTGGTAAAGTATTATTCAAAATAAGTTTTCCTAGCTAATTACAAGATCTGCTTTATCTTAACATCCCATTCAGGAAATCTAACCAAGATAATATTCACTTGTTTTCAAAGTCAAAGTCAACTTTATTGTCAATCTCAAAATATGTTTGTACACACAGAAAGATCGAAATATTGTTTCCTACAGTCCCGAGGTATAACAAACTCACACATTAAAATGCAAGAACACTCAATAATTTACAGAAAAAACACAAAATAACCGTTTACTTCAAGTAAGAGTGCAAAATTGTCCATGGCAGCGTAAAAGTGACTGTGACTGGTGCTTCTTCTATTGGCAGAAAAACGAAAAACACCTTGTTTTTATTACATTTGTACTTCTTTTGACGGTATAGATGTAGTTTTTCTGTGCAGATGAAGGAGCTGTAAAGAAAGGCAGCTCACGTAATCATCACTCTGACAATAAACACTAATTACGGCCTGATTAACATTCTTTAACCGACCATTTTATAGCAGGAACAGAGAGAGGAAGAAGAGCCTCCATTTTTTTAATTGAGCTTCATTTACACACTTTGTTCCAACGTGGCATCTGCTGTTGAATTTATGCAACAGAGCGCTGTTAATAGTCCGAAATATTGATGATATTTGGTGACACAACGGCTAAAAGAAGGTGCTCACATCTTTTATATGCAGCTCATTTTAATTTAAGATCTATAAAAACACAATAAGTAAAGTAAAATGTCCAAATGTCTATGTGGTCATTTTAAGTGTCTTTGTGGACATTTTGAGTCTCTTTGGGGTCATTTTGAGTGTCTATGTGGACATTTTGAGTGTCTTTGTGGACATTTTGAGTGCCTATGTGGTCATTTTGAGTGTCTTTGTGGACATTTTGAGTGTCTATGTGGTCATTTTGAGTGTCTTTGTGGACATTTTGAGTGTCTTTGTGGACATTTTGGGTGTCTATGTGGACATTTTGAGTGTCTATGTGGTCATTTTTAGTGTCTTTGTGGACATTTTGAGTGTCTATGTGGTCATTTTGAGTGTCTTTGTGGACATTTTGAGTGTCTTTGTGGACATTTTGAGTGTCTATGTGGTCATTTTTAGTCTCTTTGGGGTCATTTTGAGTGTCTATTGCCCCTTTCACACAACCCTGTCTCCTAAAAATCTTCCTCTAAGAAGAAAGGACAGTAAAAGAAGAGCTCTGTGGCTTCAGGCTGGATCGCCGTTCAAATTACAGCGTTGGTTTCCCCAAAAGTGGGCGGGGCTGTAAAGTGACGTAGATTTTACTCTCATCTATTATTCAAAACCATTCTATTTATTCTAACGTGAATTACATGCCAGTGTTTTATCCTTTTATTTAGCGACTTGTTTTTGCATGTTTAACTGGGAATGTTTTCATGTTGAACCGGAAGTACGTCACTTCACTTTGTCTTCTTCGTCCCTTTTACGTTCCAGACAATGCATGGCTCAGCGTAACAGACTGAACAGCGACCCCAGGTGTGTCTACATTGGAATTACATCTTCATTACTGAAGGACAAATACTTTACCTAGTGTTTGTGAACTGGGTTTTTAATGCAGTTGGCTTTTCTTAATGGTTACTATATTGCTATGAGTTATATCTGAAGCAAATGATGTTTCTGAAGATGTGTAGTCAATTCCACCCTTCAATGTAGCATACATGTGAACTCTCATTACAGGAACAATACCATTAAATGACGGATATACCTTTCTGTCTGTGATGTTTTACAAATCAGATATTAATGTGTAGAAGTAAAACATGAGAAATAGTTTAGCAATATCCTGTAAAATGATGTAAAAACATGAATAAAACTACACATCTTCAGATGTTATACATTACATACATATATGTGTGTCCTACACTAATAATACAAAGTTATTATTAGTATGCTGTGTGTGCCTTGTGTGCACCGCCTAGTGGTTAAAGCACGTTATTAAATTATTTTTGTTGAATAATGTTATTTGATGAAAAAATCTTAAGAGTACATACTTTCATAGGGGAAAGTAGAAGGTCAATGATAGAAATATAGAATATAAAAAATCAAGAAGATACTGTAAGTGATCTCTACAATAAAACAGTTTAGTGCCGGATGTACAAAGATATTAATATGAGGACCTTAGAAACCTTAGAAAATCTTGAAATCTTGAAGGGGATGTGCAAAAGAGCCATTATATACAGTTTTTAATTAACTATTAGAGAATCACGAGTAATGAATATACTCTATAGAGATCTGCAGATAAATGTTTAGTCTTCTCAAGCACCAACTATCAAATATCTCTCCTGATTGTTGGCACTTGACAATCACCTTTCCCTGAATTTTACTCAGGTGTAACTAAAGTCTGCTTTAAGGGTTGTTTATATTTCACATCATTAATCAGAATCTGCAAAGTAACTAAAATAAATGTAGTGGAGTAAAAATACCAGGTTAACCTCTGAATTGTAGTAGAATTACAAAGTAACAATGAGCTGTCATGTGGGTATATATTAATGCTGCCCATTATGGACACAAGCGATTTTCACCCATTTATTAATTACATGTTTTACATTTGTACACACCAATTTGTTTCCTATCGCCTAAACCTCCAGGGCTGTACACAGTTTAATGTCAACAGTCTGTCAACTTCTAATTTTGGGAAAAACGAAAACGTCTTTTAAAACTACAATTCCCAATAGAGACGGGCCATAGTGTTGCGAAACACAATAGCCAGCATGTGTAGTTCTGGGGGGGCGTTCGAGTCCAGTTTTGGATAATCTGCCGTGGTTTCGTTCCATTTCAAAGAGCTGTTTGACGCTCGGCGTAACCTTGGCGCACTGCCACTCCAACATCCAATCCCAGAGTTTGAAGATTAATCACGGGGTTTGTCAACTGGACTGTAGTCCCAAACGATAGCTGGGGATTATGGGTAGTGTAGTGTCTTCGGCCATCCTAAACTCTGAATTCTTTTTCGGATATCATATCGCATTAACACCATATCCCAACGTGCATTGCGGCTAAAACATCCAATCAGCGAGCTGAGGATCTTTCCTACGTCTGTTTCCGGTATTGTTCCTGTAATGAGAGATCACATTTATGCTACATTGAAGGGTGGAATTGACTACACATCTTCAGAAACATAATTTGCTTCAGATATAACTCATAGCAAATAAAGTATAAAAATATAAGTAATAAAAAGATAAAACACTGGCATGTAATTTACGTTAGAATAAATAGAATGGTTTTGAATAATAGATGAGAGTAAAATCTACGTCACTTTACAGCCCCGCCCACTTTTGGGGAAACCAACGCTGTCATTTGAACGGCGATCCAGCCTGAAGCCACAGAGCTCTTCTTTTACTGTCCTTTCTTCTTAGAGGAAGTACAGAAACACGTAACTCTGGATTTGTTTTAATGTTTGAAGTGCAATAAACGACACAGCAGCTTTTTGGCATGTTAAAACTATTATTTTCTGCCTCGCTCATGAGAGTAACAGCTGGCGAAATTACAGCCTCGCCTACTGATTTTAATTTAACCATATATCGAGCCCGATTCTCGATTTCAAATGTGTGCTCTAAAATGATATTTATAAATGACTATTATCATTATTATAAGCAAGACAATAAATGGCAAAGATATGTAGAAAATAAACGTATTTAAGATACGTTCATAACAAACGTAACGTGGGAGAAAATATGTTTCTAGAAGATATGTAGAAAATAAACGTATTTGAGATACGTTCATAACAAACGTAACGTGGGAGAAAATACGTTTTTAGCTAAACGTAATTGAGAATTCAGTTTAGTTCTGTGGGAACGTATTTTTTAGGAGACAGGGTTGCTTTCAAGGGCGCCGGAAGCAGAGGGGCCAGGGGGCCATTGGCCCCCCCACTTTACAGCCCTGCCGCACATTTTCGCTGCAGCGGATGCCGCGGAACACTGTACACATCCCGTTTCAATAATTCCCCTCTACTCTAAAGTCGCATCTAAAAAGAACGAGATCTGATCTAGGTGAATATTTTGTTATTTTTGATTGTTATATTCAATCTCATTAGCTACAGGCATTTGTGAAGCTTGTAAAGGGAAGATGACAGCTCTCACTCGCCCACTCTGCTCTTCCACAGCGCCGCTCCCCTCCCTCCGCTGAAATTATGAATGTAAGGCGTATAGTAATCATAGATAACACGGCAGGGTCCGTTACAGTTTGTTTTAATCTGATTTCAAATAAACAAAGTCTTGGCTTTTAGAATATTAAACTTGTTTCGGCAGATTCAGATGATAAATACAACTTTGAAGCTTAACGGCATAATGACAAGCGGAGAACGGAGTAACTTTACGTCACAGCAGGCATAACAACAGCCGGTGTTTCTCGTGAGTGTTTTCCCCGGAAACAAACACAATACACACAAACACAAAAATACACAAACACACACACGTATACACACACACACTCGCGAGCTCCCCCCAGACCAGCAATCCAAACGAAAATATTTTCCCTCCGTTACTACTTTGATCATTTGCTCCGCTAATAATCAATCAGATCGATCCAGAGAAGAGGAAACTATAAAGGCCTTTTTCTCAAAATGATGACTCGGTGACAGTCATTATAATGTTATGCTTAATATTTGGAGTACAAAAACAATCCTGATATCATTAGAAAGCTAGGAATCTCCTCTTTCCAACATTGTATACAACTCAAAATGTGTCTTCGGGTCAATGCGACTGATTTCGATGGAGCAGGTCCAGAGGTCGCGTTAACCGAATATTTTCCGTCTATGACGGATTTTTTTTAACAATGACGGAAAAATCTGAAAGCAGTCATTTTGACAGATTAGAACAAACTCTGAACAGCGCCAAAGTTTCCCCGCAGCGAGGCTCCGGTGTTATGCCGTGTTATGCATGCCCGCCAAAAAGGAAATGATAACGTTTCCAAACCTAACTTTGCCGTACAAATCATTGAAATGTCTGTGAGTTTTGGCTTTACGCTGTGAGCGATCCCGCGAAGTGCAGTGGGCATGCATAACACGGCGCTAACAGTTCACGACAGTCTCCCCCCCCCCCCCCCCCCCCGGTTGACAGTTCACGAGCGTGCCCTCTCTCTCCTCCCCTCGTCAGAGTTGTGTAAAGGCCGACGGGTAGTAGCCTACTGGATTTTGACGGAAATGTTTCGATCCTGTCCGTCAAAATGACGAATAAAAGCTTATTTGGGCAAAGAAAAAGGTACTTCAAAGCAGAATGGTACAAAAACAGAGAGTGGTTAATTCTTTGCAAAACCACTAAACGAGCCTTCTGTGAAATATGCAGATTTGCTGCTGTTAAACGGCTTGTAACTTTCTCTAAATGTGGAGATGACAGCTTTGTAAATACCGGAGTTAATAACTGGAGCTTTTCACAGAGTGTGTTCAAAAAAATTGCGCTTACTTCAGTGAAACACCAGTCAACATTCAGCTTGTCAAACAAGAGCGTATTGAGCAGGAAAAAAGAAGAGATGGAATGATGGAGCAACTGCGCTGTCATATGTGTGGGCTGGACCTGTATAGTCTAATTTACAGGAAAGGAGTGAGCAGAGGGTAGAGTGGTCCATTCTTGTTCTGTTTTCTGTGACTATCTTCCTCATGCTGAACACCCTCAGACTTTCAGTTGCGCGCGCTACTAAAGAGACGCGTTACCATGGAAACCAAACAATGGTGTAGCTGTATTGAAGTCCGAGTGGAAACAGTAACATTTGGAGCGTTATGTTAGAATGAAACAGGTCGTGACTCACAAATCAGATTTAGTCAGAAATCGGGAGAAATGCGGGATAAATATGACCCCGGGACCGGGAGGAAATCGGGAGTCTCCCGCGAAAATCGGGAGGGTTGGCAAGTATGTCACATACACACACACTTTTTGGCCCCCCCACTTCTGAAATGAATCCGGCGCCGCTGGTTGCTTTCACACCAACGCGGTTCCAGGGCCGGTTCGGAGCTGGAGCTTGAAAAGCACCGGTTTTTCCTGTTCAAAAGGGGTGGTGGAGGGTTCCGTCGAGTCACCTGAAATGACAGCTGTCAGAGGGGAGAGCAGATTTAAAAGGGTTAGCGGAGCGCTATGATAGGCTTGTGAGAATAGAGCGAAGTGATTGGTTAAGCTGGGGAGTGACGCCCCCGATCACTTATTGAGAGGAGAGAGAGTAGTAACATGGAAATAGTAAATGAATGAGTAAAGACGGTCTTCCTGGTTGAACTTGCGCTGAGCTTCATAAGTGAATGGGAGTCAATGGAAGGCGAAACAAAGCCATCTGTGCAACAAACGCTATTTTCATTAATCTAATTTAAAACAGAATAAATGGGATATTTATTCAGCGTCTTCGAATCAAAGTGATTTCATTTGAGAGGAAGTCATTTGTCTCTCATTGGCTGTGAGGAATAATATATTTACACTCAGGGGGAATTTGGGGTTTCGTTCCAGTTGCTCCATTTTAGAAAAATTAAAATAATTATTTTTATACAAACAGTAAAATATCCAATAACACATAAAAACAAAAAGAATACAAATATACTTATACATATATATATATATATATATAAGAGGTTAAAGTGAAAAGTCAAAAAAGTACATAAAGAAAAATGAATAAAAGTATTTATTTAAACAAAATGATTTGAATAAGAATAGTATTTAATAGTATTTACACAAACATATTGTTAACAAGATCAAATAAAATAGAATCATGAACAAATATTATATGAAGTACATGTTCAAGTAACAATGTACAATAGAAACATCAATAAAATAAACATATATGCAAATATTAGGAGAAAATGTCCAATAAAAGATAAAATACAGTAGAATAAAAACACAAGAATCTAAAGTAAAAGTATGCACATTGTACTACGATATATATTAAATTATATACAGTTGTGTATTAGTATTCATAACACATCATTCACCCTCCTGCTGTGTGTCAGATGGATTCTGCAAAACCTCTGTTTCTCTGCTCTATTATTTAGCGGTGGCAAAATGTTGAAACAGTTCAGTGTTCATTCATCTGTTTACTGTCCTCTCGATGCATGATATTCCCTTTACAGCCGTGAAAAGAGAATATCATGATCAGAGCTGCCTGTCAGCTGGGGCTCATTAGAGGAGAGTAGTGATGGGAATTACGGCTCTTTGAAGGGAGCCGGATCTTATGGCTCCGTTCCTTTGCGATAGCCGTTCAAAAGAGCCATTCAAAAGAGCCGTTCAAAAGAGCCGTTCAAAAGAGCCAGTTTTTTTAAAGGGGGCGGAGTTTATAGATTTATCTGCGAAATAATCACCAGGATAATGTTTGACTGTAATGCCAGAAATCTACTTTTACTCACAGAAAATGTATAACTTGCTTCATCTCTCAGCCAAACTACTACTCTAGCAGCATGCGCTATGCCATCATCTATACGGCACATTTGCATCCAGGAAAGCACGTTCCCGTAAAGGCGAGTGGATTTATGGCAGGCAGTGAACCAACGATAAAAAGAACGGCTCTCACCAAGTACGACTCGGTTCCCTTCGTTCGTACCAAAGAGCCGTTCAAAAGAATCGGATCGTTCACTAGAGGAGAGACTCTTAAAGAACATTTATTATGAATTCAGCTCCAAGAGACTCAACGCTACCTTCAGTTCTTACTTCACACTCATGCTATAATCGAAGCTGCGATAAGCAGTTTTATTACTTATATTTATCTGGGGATACAAGAGGGGGAACTCAACAAACAACACTGGAGAGCAGAGATCATCATAACATATTCACAACATCAAATCTAAGTGGAGCACTACGAGCGTAAGGTTTTGAGATGTTTCCCTAGATTTCATTTTCTTTAGCTGACACTTTTAACCAAATCAACACCGAAAAAACTGGAGCGTTGACTTTAATTAAATGTATTATGTCAACATATTTTACATAACTGTATTAGGTTAGTTGAAAGCAATAAGTTGAACCTAATATTCCTTTATTTAAACTGGATATTATTTATTGAACTTACAGTGTAATCAACCATGAAGACACAGTAAGAATCCTGCTTTAGCTTTGAATTACACACACCGTTTGTAGTGCTGGTGCTTTAAGATTCATGTTTAAGAATACAAGAAAATGCTGTGCAAGAACGAGATCACTGCATAATGCAAACAGGTAGACGACAACAAATCAGTGATATGTTTACTGACATCCGTTGTTGTGAGCTGTATGCTAACAATTCAACACAGGGGGGGGGGGGGAAATATAACTTTGACTAATGCTCCGTCAAATTCATCTGGCCAGGAAACCAACAATCCAGACTCTGGTACGAACACACACACACACACACACACACACACACACACAGCACACACACACACACACACGCACACACACACACACCGAAACACACACCGAAACACACACACAGACACACCCACACACACACACGCACGCACGCACGCACGCACGCACACACACAGACGCATACACACATGTGCACACACGCATGTGCACACACACACACACGCACGCACGCACGCACACACACAGACGCACACACACAGACGCACACACGCATGTGCACACACACACACACACACACACACACTGTATTAACTGATCTTTTAGACATGTTTTTAAGAAAGGATTTCAACGCTTCACTTTAACTTATGCACTCTGCTTTTTCTCTGATATCAAACAGAAAAGAAAGTATTATTATTCAGCTTCTATGCACAATTGTAATTTCCTTTCTTTTGGGGAAGTGATTTTCCTTTCTCATTGGCCCATTGGAAATGTATCACCTGCCTGCTGTGGAAATATAGAATAGAAATGGTTTCAGCAAATGCAATATTTTCTCGTTTCTAGTATATAATTGAGCAGCAGCGACATGTTGAATCAATCAGCAACGTCCTGCTGTTCATCAACGCTGTTTGTCTCTATGCAGAACAGTGACCTAAAGCACCTGAATGAAGCCTCTTTTAATAAGAACCTGCAAGAAATAATCATGAAATCACACACTTTGTGAAGAAGAAGACAACAACATGTGTTTGTCTGTATGCATGAGTAACCATGATGGTGTTATGAACATTTCTCCAGAGTGTGTGGATGTTATTCTCTCTTTTAACGCACATGAATCATTTCCCTGGGAGTGTAATGTATTTTATAAACCCCATTTCCTCCCCGTGTGGATTCATTTGTCACCTCGGCTGCACATTCCTCTGGCATCGCTCTCTTTGATGTTCCTTTGACATAAAAAGCCTCATTGTCATCATTTATTTCCATCTGAAAACATTCATGTGCAGCAGAATCACCTCCACACCTCAGCTCTGCCTTCAGTGATTGCACTGTCCTTTATCCAGACTGCTTTAAGAAATAATTGAACACATCCTTTCTGTGTGGAGATGTACAGCCTGTGCTTCCTCCTCTCCTTCGTCTTCAGGCTGATGTGCCGCAGAGTGGGAAGTCCAATTACTGAAAAAAGAGAATTTCTAGCCCTGAGGTTTGAAGAATATTCTCTTTCTCCAGACAAGTGAGCAGCTTCTCCATTTCTCAGCCTCAGAGAAGTGAAGAATCTCAGAGAGGAGGACAGACGGAGGCCTGCCTGTGTGTGTGTGTGTGTGTGTCCATCTGTTGCGCCCTGCAGTAAAGTGGGCAGCGTTGCAGTGAGAAAACACTCTGACACTGAAGCTTCACACATTTAGCTCCTTCTCTACGTCATCCTGGTTAAAATAGAAACACCAACAAGAAGGATTGTCTGAAAATTAAAACATGATTTCAAGGCTTTATTTGTTGACTATTGACACACATTACCCTGCACTGCAATCATTACATATACGTCAAGAATCACCTACAGCTGAAATATGCACAAGGCGTATTTACGTGGTTATGTTTTTGGTATTTAAAGAAAAATGATCATGACGAACATCCCCATAAATAATGTGATTTCCCCCATATTTGTGTGCATGAAAGGCTCTGATACACCGTCGTAAGGGCTGATACAACCGTCGTAAGGGCTCTGATACACCGTCGTAAGGGCTCTGATACACCGTCGTAAGGGCTCTGATACACCGTCGTAAGAGCTCTGATACACCGTCGTAAGGGCTCTGATACACCGTCGTAAGGGCTCTGATACACCGTCGTAAGAGCTCTGATACACCGTCGTAAGGGCTCTGATACACCGTCGTAAGGGCTCTGATACACCGTCGTAAGGGCTCTGATACACCGTCGTAAGAGCTCTGATACACCGTCGTAAGGGCTCTGATACACCGTCGTAAGGGCTCTGATACACCGTCGTAAGAGCTCTGATACACCATCGTAAGAGCTCTGATACACCGTCGTAAGAGCTCTGATACACCGTCGTAAGGAGCTGATATTGGGAGAAAGCCTAAGTCCCTATTCTCTGTGTATTGTGCAGGCAGCTGAGCACACATGCAGCTACATACAGAGAATAAAGGATAAATGGTGACCGCTGTGTGCTCTGTTTACTGATTTAACCATTAGGAGGAATGACAGGAGAGACACAGCAGGGGGGAGAAAACAGAGTGAGCAACTGAAGGAACAAGAACATACATCTTTATCATATATACTCACTTTATAGTGTCATAAGAATACATGATATAACACTGAATGTAAGAAGACCTCCTCTTTGTATCCGAATCTTCAATTAAGGTTATATATATATATATATATATATATATCTATATCTATATATATATATATATATATATATATATATCTAACAAGTAACATGTAATATATAAAAGCCAACACAAATACAGGGATTTGGCGTGAAAATAAGAAGCCAGGGTGTAGTAATACTCGGTTACAGATGTAGAAGTAGAAGTACTCAGATCTTGTACTTCAGTAAAAGTAGAAGTACTCAGATCTGGTACTTGAGTAAAAGTAGAAGTACCAGAGTGTAGGAATACTCTGTTACAGTAAAAGTCCTGCATTCAAAATGTTCCTCAAGTGAAAGTATAAAAGTATTCTCATCAAAATATAGTGAAAGTAGCGACAGTAAAAGTAGTCATTGTGCAGATTGGTCCATTTCAGAATAATATATATGATATGTTTTATAATGATTGATCATGAAAGTGTTCTCAAAGCTGGTAAAGGTGCAGCTAGTTGTAATGACTTTGTATACTGCAGGGTAGCTTGTGGATTTACTCCAGGTGGAACTAAAGTCTGATTTAACACTTGATTATATTTCACATCATTCATCCACATCTGTGAAGTAACTCAAGGGATTAAATACATGTAGTGGAGGAAAAGTACACCATGTACCTCTGAACTGTAGTGGAGGAAAAGTACACCATGTACCTCTGAACTGTAGTGGAGGAAAAGTACACCATGTACCTCTGAACTGTAGTGGAGGAAAAGTACACCATGTACCTCTGAACTGTAGAGGACTAAAAGTACACCATGTACCTCTGAACTGTAGTGGAGTAAAAGTACACCATGTACCTCTGAACTGTAGAGGACTAAAAGTACACCATGTACCTCTGAACTATAGTGGAGTAAAAGTACACCATGTACCTCTGAACTATAGTGGACAAAAAGTACACCATGTACCTCTGAACTATAGTGGACTAAAAGTACACCATGTACCTCTGAACTGTAGAGGAGTAAAAGTACACCATGTACCTCTGAACTGTAGTGGAGTAAAAGTACACCATGTACTTCTGAACTGTAGAGGACTAAAAGTACACCATTTATCTCTGAACTGTAGAGGACTAAAAGTACACCATTTACTTCTGAACTGTAGAGGACTAAAAGTACACCATGTACCTCTGAACTGTAGAGGACTAAAAGTACACCATGTACCTCTGAGTTTAATGACGTCCTTGTTGACCTTATTCTAAAGTAGAGGAACACGGACCTCTTTATATCACACACTCTGTTTTTAGTGATATAAACGGAGTGTGTTCTGCAGGGCGGCCCACACACACCTCGCTGTGACCTCGTGTGTTTAGAGTTAAAAACAACAACAGCAGCCGAGCATTGTGGGAGTTCTCGGAGCTTCAGACTGAACACAGACTTTATGTAATGCTCACAGCAGCTGAAAGGAGGATGCAAAAGAAGACTTACTTTGTATTCATTATATCATACAGCAGTCTATTTGATTGTAATACACTATATATTTATGTACTGTATTACACATAAAATATGCACCTTTTTACTTTAATTTCTTTACGTTTGTATACATATTTTGATTTAAATACATTTGATATTCTTTCTGTTTTACTTGGATCTATTAGAACTTTGTAAACATATTTTAATTTGATTTTATTGTAACTTTTTTGTTTCTATAAATATGTGTATTCTATTTTTAATGTATTTTTTATTGGACTTTTTCCTTTATCTTCTTATGTTAACACACATATTAGAATTTTACTTTTTATTATTTTTTAATTACGTTTTATTTGAATTTATTCCTTAAAAATTGAAATACAATTAAAAATAAAATTACTTTCTTTTCAAATATTTAATTAAATTTTTGCAAATTTTCACTTAAAACGTCTTAAAATATTTGGATTTCTTTAATTTAATTTCCTTCTTAAACAATGGTGGGAACATGCAAAACTACAATGGTTTTTTTCACACACACACACACACACACACAGACACACACACACACACACACACACACACACACACACACACACACACACACACACACACACACACACAAGCTTTCTAAAACACCAGACGGTTTAATATGGATGCAAATAAGAGAATTTGAGTCTGTGCAATAACATGATAATTGATTTTAAAACCATGTCCCCAAAAGACATTAGGCTTTTATTATTAGTGCAAAAGAATAAACAGCAGCCAATTAAAATCTCTCTTTTAATTAAACTGCCGGTGCGTTAAGATAGAGGAAATGTTTTCTGGGTTATGTTCCGTATATTTAGCAAAATGATGATTTGTGTGGGAGACGTTGCTCGCTTCACTTCAATCAAATATATTTCCAGATGTGTCTTTGTGAGACGGACTGAGCTGGAGAACGCCAAATAAAACATGCTGACAAAACTCCGTCTGATGGAAAACCTGCAGCCAAATGTGAGAAGACGTTTAATATGGCAATTATATATTTTTGTATTCATGTTAATATCAATATTTTCATTTTATTTTATTATTGTTCCCTCTTCTAACTTTTTTTATTGAATACAAATATTTGTATTTCATTTTTTATTTGAATTAATCCGGAAGATTGTGCAACTGTGACGTTTTGTTGACATTTTAATATTTGTTATGAGTCTTTATCGATCGATCTATCTGTCTGTCTGTCTGTCTGTCTGTCTGTCTGTCTGTCTGTCTGTCTGTCTGTCTATCTATCTGTCTATCTATCTGTCCGTCCGTCCGTCCGTCCGTCTGTCCGTCCGTCCGTCCCTCTGTCTCTCTCTCTCTCTATCCATCCATCCATCCATCCATCCATCTCTCTCTCTCTCTCTCTCTCTCTCTCTCCTCCATCATCCATCTATCCATCCATCCATCTCTCTCTCTCTCTCTCTCCATCCATCCATCCATCTCTCTCTCTCTCTCTCTCTCCATCCATCCATCCATCCATCCCTCTCTCTCTCTCTCTCTCCATCCATCCATCCATCCATCCATCCATCTCTCTCTCTCTCTCTCTCTCCATCCATCCATCCATCTATCCATCCATCTCTCTCTCTCTCTCTCTCTATCCATCCATCCATCCATCCATCCATCCATCTATCTGTCCATCCATCTATCCATCTATCTATCCATCTATCTATCTATCTATCTATCCATCTATCTCTCTATCTCTCCATCTATCCATCTATCCATCTATCCATCCATCTATCTATCTATCTATCCATCTATCCATCTATCTCTCTATCCATCCATATATCTATCTATCTATCTATCCATCCATCCATCCATCCATCTATCTATCTATCTATCTATCTATCTATCCATCTATCCATCTATCTATCCATCTATCTATCTATCTATCTATCTATCCATCTATCTCTCTATCTCTCCATCTATCCATCTATCCATCTATCCATCCATCTATCTATCTATCTATCTATCCATCTATCCATCTATCTCTCTATCCATCCATCTATCTATCTATCTATCTATCCATCCATCCATCCATCCATCTATCTATCTATCTATCTATCCATCTATCCATCTATCCATCTATCCATCCATCTATCTATCTATCTATCTATCCATCTATCCATCTATCTCTCTATCCATCTATCTCAAAGACATAACAAAAATAACTCAAAAGTGACCCTAACTGCTGCGAAGGACAACAAAGAGACAGAAAGTCCAGCCGTCCCTCTGGAGCACTTTGCAGAGAAGTTGTTGATAGAAATGTTCAATAAAATGCGTGGCTCTCCCTTTGCATCGTCCTAAAAGGAGTCCTGTAGCAGAGACGCTGTTATAGATCCCACATGCTAACGTCGAGCAGGAGCTGCCTTTTTAAAGTGTCAAAAATTTCGGGTTTTCCAAGAAAAAAAGGACCAGTTGCCAGTTATTTTCCAGCCTTCGTGCGCTTGTTGTGATCACGACATCTCTCTGTGTTCAAGGAATCGTGGAGGAAAAAATAAGAACTTGTGAAGACATCAAAATACCCCAATCAATGATCAATTACCTGCTCCCAGAATGCACCTGTGCAAACACCTGTGACCAATTAGATCACTTAGAAATCAGAGCTCGAACACTTTCATTTGGATTCTGATTTGCACAACAGAGAAGGCCACTTTGAAGAGAGTTAGAGAAAGTAATTGTCTTGTAAAATATTTTACTGCATGCATTAAAAGGCAAAGCTTTATAAAGCCTCTTACACACCAAACTGACACCAAAGAACACGTCCGGACGGAACGTCGCCTCACTCTCCTTACCAGCAGGCGGCGGTAGTGTGTATTCGTCATTCAGAAGAGGCATCAACCGGAAGACAGACTGCGTGATAACCGAGAGAAGAAGAACAGACTGCGTGATATAAACAAACAACAAATAGCGTGTGCGTTCCATTTTCCCTCTACAGCAAGAAGCTCAAGGGGCTTTCCCGAACCTGTGTGGAGAGCTGGAGTTAAAAGGAAATCTCAGATTTGCCTTCTTAATCGTTTGTTTGGGTCCCTCACTTCCGTTTCGCTTCTCATGCACTGATTCGCTAGCTGAACAGCCAATCAGAGTGATTTCTTTAGCCGACAGCCTCCCGATTCAACATGTCGAATCGGCGGCGGAAGGTGTCGGCACGGCCGAAAAGACACGACGGTGCAGGACACACCAATCTGAGTAGGGCGACACGACGCTCATCGACGGCCCGACATCTATCGACGCCGAAAATCGGCTTGGTGTGTAACAGCTTTAAGACTTGTTTTTAGCAGTTGGCATGTGGAAAGAACTATTGATCAGGTATTTGTGTGAAGAGTTGTAATGCAGAAAACACCATTTTAGGAGAGCTTATAAACGGCTTTGAATTAAATGTTTGTTTCTGCAGGAGATGTTAGATATTTAGTGTTTAAGATGTGTGTGTAGAGTTTAGACAAAGTGAGCCCTATAGTGTTTGAATAATTGCACACAACTGTAAATCATGACGGACACTGATTGCCTAACGCCTGATTTATAATAAAATACTATCATAATGTAATACCAGGCCTTCTAGGGTTGATCAGTAGAGCAGACTGACTGTACCTCTCTCCTCCTCTCTGCACATCTCTACGAATCATAAGAGTGGATTATCGAGATGGAGATCGACTCTCTGTGATCGATGTCTCCGAACATGAAACACAAGCTGCTTCTATTGGATAAATCTCTGCTCAGTTTCAGTGAAACTCAATAAACACAGGCAGCTGCCGTACGAGCAAATAGGAGGAAGAGAAGGGACGGAAAAAGATGTCAAATCAACAAAAGTGGGAACAGACTAAATATGCTTTCAGTCACAGCTCTCTGTCTCTCATGATGTGTGAACCAGTCAATTCATTTCCATTCCTTACTCTCAAACAAAGCTCTAAAAGTAAGAGTTTATTCAGCGTGAGATGAACAGATGGCTGTGTAACAGAAGAACATTTTCTACTCAAGTGAAATCATATTTGAAAGTGCAATTAAGGAGAGCTTAAGGAGCATATTCTGTTTCCTGTATTTAATGTCTCTGGAGAGATGACCTTATCTTACTGGAAGAGGAGAGACATTTAAGTGCATAATAAGAGGTCTAAATGCTGGACGTTAAGAGTGCGTTATCACCTCGATGTGAAAGTGATTCCTGCAGAGATGAAGTGGTTCACTTCCTGTGACAGCAGAGAACACGGAGCACTGAATCAGAGTCAGAAACACACAATTATTCTGCAAGAAATACATGTTCCTTTCCTTCTGAAGCCGCAGGGAGACTTTGGATTTAATTCGCTCTCAGTTCAGGGACTCAGAAGTGTTGTTTTCTGCTTCCTTATGGACGTTTCAATTAAAATCACATTGTTATATCAACTGTGGGAATCTGAACAGAGGCTCAAATACTTCTGTAAAACATATTTTGCTTTATTCATAATGTGATACTTTGCATTTAGAGATAAGCATTAATAATGTTTTTGAATTAAGGGGGTTTTCATTCATATATACACCTGAACATCAGCAGGAGAGGACTCTTTGAAGTAGAGACACTACATACTGATATACACCTGAACATCAGCAGGAGAGGACTCTTTAAAGTAGAGACACTACATACTGATATACACCTGAACATCAGCAGGAGAGGACTCTTTAAAGTAGAGACACTACATACTGATATACACCTGAACATCAGCAGAGAGGACTCTTTAAAGTAGAGACACTACATACTGATATACACCTGAACATCAGCAGGAGAGGACTCTTTAAAGTAGAGACACTACATACTGATATACACCTGAACATCAGCAGGAGAGGACTCTTTAAAGTAGAGACACTACATACTGATATACACCTGAACATCAGCAGGAAAGGACTCTTTAAAGTAGAGACACTACATACTGATATACACCTGAACATCAGCAGGAGAGGACTCTTTAAAGTAGAGACACTACATACTGATATACACCTGAACATCAGCAGGAGAGGACTCTTTAAAGTAGAGACACCTACATCAAAAGTGAAAGAATAAAAACACCAGGAACCAATGCACACCTCCTTTATTTCATTTTCTGTATGTCATGCCATTTCAACACAACCATGATCGTCAGAGCTAACATTATCCTCCTGTCTGTGATACATTATATTTCAGTTACATCAGCATGGTCCATCCTTTTTTCTTCTTCTTCTTCTAACTTGCAAATTAAAATCCACTGAACTAAACTAAAGAGAGGCGTATGTGTGCAGAACAGAGACCAGAGGTGGAGGAAGGAGAATAAAAAATAAACGGTGAGAGAAGTATTCAGGCACTTAGAAATACTCTCGGCTCCTTGGCTACACGGTGCTTCTTCTCCACGTTTCTCATGCATTTCATAGCCTATCCTGGTCCTGTCATGAGGAGAATGACGAGGCTAAGGGGGTTAGCACATCGAAGAACAACTAGTTAAAGGGATTTCAAGTATTTCACACAACATCTACGTTCCTATTTACATGTTCTCTACCTACGTATACTCATTGCATATCCCCTAAGACGTCATGTTTAACAACCATTATTGTACAAATTCTCCGACACACAATTAAAACATGAATTTCATCACGAGCGACACCCAGAATCCATGGGTTTCTTCAGGGTGTTTTTTTATGATTTGATACCAGATTCCCTGTACTTTAACACCTTATCTTTCATGTGGCTTTTCCCCTGGTGGTGTTCCAGCGGCTGGGATGGAAAGGAAGCCATTTGAGAAAATTACAGCATCAATTTCCCCTTCAGCCGCTGCAGGGAACATTACTGTACACAGTGATATTAAAGGGAGATGAAGCATGCACTGGCAGCTTGGATTGAATAAGGATAGTTGTGTTGATTTGATAAAAGTCCACACATCCCCAACTTTTATAAATCTGTCCTCCCTATGAGTGAAATCGAGTGAAGGCAAACGGTAACAGCATCGAAGGAGAAACAACCAAACAGCAACGTCCACTGAAACTGACATTTGTGCTTTCTTCTCATCAGTACACATTTACACAGACTAACTAAAGACATCAGGAACAGAGACTTCACAAACTGAAGGAAGAAAAGTACAGAACAACACGGAAAACAGCTTGTTCCCAGAAACCTCAGACGTAGAAAACATCAAATAAGACACAGGAAGTTCATAGACGAAATTATCTCAACTCACTTACTCGCTGTTTCTCAAGGTCTTCATCTGCGGAGGGAGTCTACTCAAATATCAGAGAGGTTTTAAGGAACTAGGGCCAGGTAATAATGAGTCAAAAGTAGTTGATATCTGAGTCAAAAGGGACGTTTCAACATCTTCTTCCAACGTTGTTGCTTTATACAAAAGGTGGAAAAGCAACTATGATATGGCGAAGGTTTGGGAAAGTTAGTGGTAAAGTCCAATAAACTACAGTTAGGGTTAGGCGATTATAACAACATGGTTTGGGGAACTTTGTGGTTTCGTTTACAGAAGTTTAAAGGAACTCGTGACGACGTTCCCACACCAAGGGTTGGTTAAAGGTTTAGCGAATAAAACTTGTGATGTTCGAGGAAAATTGTGGTTAATGAAATTGAACCTGATCTCCGTACCTTAACCTTTCCACTCACTGCTGATAAACTACTTTCTCAATGGGCACCGAATGTTGGACGTAACTCAGGAGGTGCTCTAGCCTCCAAGGACAACTTTCTAAAAGGAATGTACAACTTTCTAGGATACGAAGTGTTCAGCAAAAGGTTTCTAAAGGAATCCACTATCTTCCCAGTAAATGGCGTGTTGGATGTTGATGTCTTTGGTCCAGAGTCCTTGTTGTTCAGCCAACGTACCGCTCTTTATAACTGATGCTCGGATGTCACGCATGAATGTCCTGTCTTAGGGAAGTAGCTCCTAGAGATCCTAACTTGACGAGTTGTCACATGATCAAAGATCCAGAAAACTAAGACAACTCCATGTGAAGTGATCAGACTCCATGCTGATGAAGACTAGATATCAGGTCAAAATCTCTGGAGAAAGTGAGTTATTGGACCGTGAACAAAGACTCTTTTGAAGCCCCTTTTTAATATGCAACTGGTAATAAACCTTCCTATTATCCTAAACATTATGGTCTTTCAACTTCTCACCAAATTCAAATAATCCAGGTAGCCAGAACTCATCGTAAACCAATGGAGATATTGGACAACATTTGTTTTCAGGGAACTGCACTAAGTTGTGTAATCCCTTGAGGTATAAATATACTAAGATAAAACATGTAATGACTGGGATTCTGTAGAAATCCACAAATAAAATGGTCGTCTTTCGAATTCTTGGCTAAATCTGGACGAACCTTTGAAATAGGACATGATGTATTGACCCACATTGAGGTAATTGGTCTCAAATTGCCCCCAGTTGGGACTAACTTTAACCCAAAAGCTATGTCATGGTGCAGAAAGGTGACAATTTAAACCTCTGAATGTTGGGAAAACAAGACTTTGAGAAGATGTCGCGTTACTCTTTAAAGAAACAAACGGGAGTTCGAGATTTGGTATTTGATTTTAGACTGTAAGACAATGGCTTCTACTGACAATAAACTGAAGTGCAGCACAGCACCAACAACCACATGTACTGATCTGTTTCCAAAACAGACTTTTTTTTTTATTCTAAATTTTTACACTGAACATATTTTGTGGAATCTCAAAAATGAGACGGCTGCTTTTTGTAGGATTGGGTCTTTGGGTGTATTAACATTCATTGTTATACTATGTATGAGGCTAGCTGAGAAATATATTATTGCAAGGAAGATAAATTAATCTAATACAGTATATAAATAATAAAATGGAAGAATATATTTGTTTTGCTTGGACCATAATGACCTGAATGTATTTGTGTGATGACTTAAAGCACAAATCATAATTGTTATTTTATGTAGAAATGTTGAGCAAGTACTTTCATTTTTAATGATCCCTAACTTTTCATTAGTGTTTTTAATTGGCAGAAATGGGCTTCCATAGTTCCTGGTTTCCCCCGAAGCAACAACACTAAACGCTGACCCTAAAAACCTTCATTAAGTCGTTTTCTTCTGGATTTATCCGTACAAAAACAGGCCACCACAGCTCAAGGCAAGACTAGATCCTATCTGCACCCCCACATCCAAGGCTTCAATGGTCTAAAATATTACACAATGTACAGATCAGATAATCTCCGTGAGCAGGCCATGGCTTCTGACACTCCTGTGCAGAACTTTTAGTATAAATATTGTAATTTACACAATATTTTAAGGGGTTTAGGAACATGCACTCAATGTGGTTTTACCAGGGGGTTTTTTTAAATACCAAAGTGAAGGATTCTGGGAAATGAAGTTTAGTTTATCTTACAAATACAACACTTTTTTCTTTTTTTTAATATCAGATATTCCAAATTTGTGTCTAAAAAAATCCATTATAATGTTGTTGTTTAAACCTGAGATTCGAATTTCCATTTCTTCTATAAAAGACTTTGTTGGAGTTCTACTTCCTGTGGCCTCGCTTCTCAGATCCGTCGTGAACAAACCCCCGGAGAGGACGGACAACAAAAACGCCCCAAAATACAAACACTTCTGAAGATCTGATGCACATCACGTAAAGTCTGGAAAAGTAAACACTACAAACGCTGGAACTGAAACGCTGACTTTAAAGTGTATTATGTCAACTGATTCACATAACTGTGTTGGGTTAGGTGAAAGTATCGTAGGAATTTATCTTAAGTCTCATTTAATTCACAGATTAAACGCATCAGTCCTGCAGTCATTCATCACACCTTTAATACGAAAGACTGGCAACCTTCTGCTCTCATTATCATACGGATGCTACCTGTTATAATTAGCATGTCTAATGTCCCTTTTGTTTCCTGCTCCTCTGTATATCTCTGTACTATTTGCTCATGCAGGACTCTGGCCTTCCAGCTGGAAATAAGATTGATTCTGTTAAAGGTCACCCATTATGCAAAATCCACTTCTTCATGTCTCTTCTACATCAACATGTGTCCCCTCTTCTTCATGTCTCTTCTACATCAACATGTGTCCCCTCTTCTCCATGTCTCTTCTACATCAGCATGTGTCCCCTCTTCTCCATGTCTCTTCTACATCAACATGTGTCCCCTCTTCTTCATGTCTCTTCTACATCAACATGTGTCCCCTCTTCTTCATGTCTCTTCTACATCAACATGTGTCCCCTCTTCTTCATGTCTCTTCTACATCAACATGTGTCCCCTCTTCTTCACGTCTCTTCTACATCAACATGTGTCCCCTCTTCTTCATGTCTCTTCTACATCAACATGTGTCCCCTCTTCTTCATGTCTCTTCTACATCAACATGTGTCCCCTCTTCTTCATATCTCTTCTACATCAACATGTGTCCCCTCTTCTTCATGTCTCTTCTACATCAACATGTGTCCCCTCTTCTTCATATCTCTTCTACATCAACATGTGTCCCCTCTTCTTCATGTCTCTTCTACATCAACATGTGTCCCCTCTGTGTAAAGAGACTATCTCTTTACACAGAGGGGACACATGTCTCTTCTACATCAACATGTGTCCCCTCTTCTTCATGTCTCTTCTACATCAACATGTGTCCCCTCTTCTTCATGTCTCTTCTACATCAACATGTGTCCCCTCTTCTCCATGTCTCTTCTACATCAGCATGTGTCCCCTCTTCTCCATGTCTCTTCTACATCAACATGTGTCCCCTCTTCTTCATGTCTCTTCTACATCAACATGTGTCCCCTCTTCTCCATGTCTCTTCTACATCAGCATGTGTCCCCTCTTCTCCATGTCTCTTCTACATCAACATTTGTCCCCTCTTCTTCATGTCTCTTCTACATCAACATTTGTCCCCTCTTCCTCATGTCTCTTCTACATCAACATGTGTCCCCTCTTCTTCACGTCTCTTCTACATCAACATGTGTCCCCTCTTCTTCACGTCTCTTCTACATCAACATGTGTCCCCTCTTCTTCACGTCTCTTCTACATCAACATGTGTCCCCTCTTCTTCATGTCTCTTCTACATCAACATGTGTCCCCTCTTCTTCACGTCTCTTCTACATCAACATGTGTCCCCTCTTCTTCACGTCTCTTCTACATCAACATGTGTCCCCTCCTCTTCATGTCTCTTCTACATCAACATGTGTCCCCTCTTCTTCATGTCTCTTCTACATCAACATGTGTCCCCTCTTCTTCATGTCTCTCCTACATCAACATGTGTCCCCTCTTCTTCATGTCTCTTCTACATCAACATGTGTCCCCTCTTCTTCATGTCTCTTCTACATCAACATGTGTCCCCTCTTCTTCACGTCTCTTCTACATCAACATGTGTCCCCTCTTCTTCATGTCTCTTCTACATCAACATGTGTCCCCTCTTCTTCATGTCTCTTCTACATCAACATGTGTCCCCTCTTCTTCATGTCTCTTCTACATCAACATGTGTCCCCTCTTCTTCACGTCTCTTCTACATCAACATGTGTCCCCTCTTCTTCACGTCTCTCCTACATCAACATGTGTCCCCTCTTCTTCATGTCTCTTCTACATCAACATGTGTCCCCTCTTCTTCATGTCTCTTCTACATCAACATGTGTCCCCTCTTCTTCATGTCTCTTCTACATCAACATGTGTCCCCTCTTCTTCATGTCTCTTCTACATCAACATGTGTCCCCTCTTCTTCATGTCTCTTCTACATCAACATGTGTCCCCTCTTCTTCATGTCTCTTCTACATCAACATGTGTCCCCTCTTCTTCATGTCTCTTCTACATCAACATGTGTCCCCTCTTCTTCATGTCTCTTCTACATCAACATGTGTCCCCTCTTCTTCATGTCTCTTCTACATGAACATGTGTCCCCTCTTCTTCATGTCTCTTCTACATCAACATGTGTCCCCTCTGTGTAAAGAGACTCTGAAAGTTTCAGGAACAAAGATTCTCTCTCTTTTTCTCCTGATCCATTTCTATAAAAACCTGTCTGAAAATGAGCTGATCAGATTTTGGACACTTTATGATGTCATAACGATGTTTTGTCTTGTGTAACCATTAGCCAATCACCAACCAAGGTAACCCCCCCCCCCCACCTTATCACCTGAATCTCCTCCTAGAGCACCATTGAGTTCTTTGTAACCAAATCTCTCTCAGAGGGGCGTGGGGAGGGGCTCCTTATTTTCATCTAAAGTAACAGACAGAGAATCAGCACTAATATTAATTCATATTCATAGTATTGCTTTCATCTAACCTAATACAGTTTTGTGCATGGGCGTCACTTTGTTATAAAAAGAGGAGGGGGCACTCAAAGTGTGCACACTATTTTCAGAACATTTTTAACAAATAATCGTGCAATTACGTATCTGCCACTACGTTCTTTTTGCACTGCTAAATACTGCTTTTCACCGTACAGTATTTTGTATTAATTGTGTGACCGTCTGTTTCCTAATAGCTTTTTTTACTGCCCTGTTAGTGTACAGTTGTATTATTATGCTGCTGTGTTTATTGTGTTTTTGTAACTCTGGCACAACAATTTCCTTCGGGATGAATAAAGTCCTATCTTATCCTATCTTAAATAATCCTAATGCAAAGTGGTGGGGACAAAATTGGCCATTTCCAGAAGTGATGGAGACCAACTGTCCCCAGTATAAAAGACACCTATGATTATGTGAAATGTGTTGACATAATACACTTAATGAGAGCCAACGGTTCAGGTTTTTTCTCCGTGCACGAGGGTCCTCTTACAGCAGGTTTATTTTAGTTTAAATCTCTCAGACGACCGTGCTGATGTCGTCCGCCAATACACTTAATGAAAAAGTCAAAGTTTCAGTGTTTTCTCCGTGCACATGGATCCTCTTACAGCAGGTTTAGTTTAGTTTGAAATTGGCAATTTCCAGAAGTTGTGGAGACCCAATGTCCCCAGTATAAATGAGACCTATTGTTATGTGACATTTGATGACACAATACACTTAATAAAAGTCAACGGTTCAGGTTTTTTCCCCGTGCACGTGGGTCCTCTTACAGCAGGTTTATTTAGTTTGAAACCTCTCAGACGACCGTGCTGATGTCGTCCACCTCGTCCGGTTTCTTGGGTTTACTGGGCAGCGACTTGAGATATTCCAGGTGTCGTCGAGCGTCCTCTTGGTTCTGTCGCACGTAGTAAACCACGTAGGAAATGACCATGGCGAACCACCCGAACATGGTCACCAACATGGCGTAGTCTGTGGTCCTTTTGGCGAGGTTACACAGGTCCGTGTCCACCGCTAAGAAAGGCTGTCCCTCCTGGTCTCTGATCTCTGAGCTCCTGCAGAGAACTCGTGCTGCCGCTTCGTGGTTATGAGCCATTCCTCCGATAGCTTGTTGCAGAGCGCAGTCACAATGCCACGGGTTATCGTCCACGATGACGCGAGCCTTCAGACGGGCGAAGGCGTCTTTGTGCACGCTAGTGATGCGGTTGTGAGACAAATCGAGAACCTGAAGCGTTCCCTCGATGCCGCTGAACGCTCCTTCGCCTAGAGTCTCCACAGCATTGTAAGATAAGTTTAATTCCCTCAGGAGACGCAGGCCGTGGAAAGCTTGATCCGGAACGGCGCCGATCTGATTGTGGTCCAATCTGAGCAGAACCTGAGGAGGAAGAGAGGATGAGAAGAGGAGTAAAGTCAACAAGGACATGTGGACATTATCAAACTCTGGTGTAAAGTCAACAAGGACATGTGGACATTATCAAACTCTGGTGTAAAGTCAACAAGGACATGTGGACATTATTAAACTCTGGTGTAAAGTAACTAAGTTCATTTTCCACTACATTTATTAAACAGCTACTTTTAACAAAATGCATCTCTAAAAATGTAACTAGTGGACTAACTCTTTAAGTCACAAAAGACTCATTATTTACATATTTTACAAAAAGTCAGATCTTCCTGTAACAGACTGAATCCTCCTGAATATCTGGCGTCCCGTTGACCTGTTCAGGAAAGTACAATAGATATACTCCATCTCACCGTGTCTGAGGGCAGGCCGGGGGGGATCTCTTTGAGGTATATATTATATATATTATTATTAAAAGGTCTCACGGTGTCTGAGGGCAGGCTGGGGGGGATCTCTTTGAGGTATATATTATATATATTATTATTAAAAGGTCTCACGGTGTCTGAGGGCAGGCTGGGGGGGATCTCTTTGAGGTATATATTATATATATTATTATTAAAAGGTCTCACGGTGTCTGAGGGCAGGCTGGGGGGGATCTCTTTGAGGCGCGACTGGCTGCAGGACACGTTCAGCCCGTGCAGGTGGGGGTCTCTCTGGCAGAGGCAGCCCTTGGGACACATGGAGGCGGAGGGGAAGCAGAGCGCCATGAGGACCAGGCTCTGCAGCAGCAGGACCATGGGGAGCGAGCGGGACAACCACAGGTCCAGCAGAGTCATGGTGAGGGTCCGTCTGCAGCATCCCGGGGCCTCCAGGGGCCACAACTCCACCTCCTCAGACACATCCAAACATGGTGGAGAGAGAGAGGGGGGGTCTCACTTCCTGTTCACTGGAGAAACTGGAGAGGAGAGTGGAGGGGAGAGGGGAGCATGCTGTGGAGAGACCTGAAACCAGAAGAGAGAGAGAGACAGTTAGATTCTCTTTAGAGGAGAGAGAGGGGAGCATGCTGTTGAGAGACCTGAAACAAGAAGAGAGAGAGAGAGAGAGACAGTTAGAGATTCTCTTTAGAGGAGAGAGAGGGGAGCATGCTGTGGAGAGACCTGAAACAAGAAGAGAGAGAGAGACAGTTAGAGATTCTCTTTAGAGGAGAGAGAGGGGAGCATGCTGTGGAGAGACCTGAAACAAGAAGAGAGAGAGAGAGAGAGACAGTTAGAGATTCTCTTTAGAGGAGAGAGAGGGGAGCATGCTGTGGAGAGGCCTGAAACCAGAACAGAGAGAGAGAGAGAGAGACAGTTAGAGATTCTCTTTAGAGGAGAGAGAGGGGAGCATGCTGTGGAGAGACCTGAAACAAGAAGAGAGAGAGACAGTTAGAGATTCTCTTTAGAGGAGAGAGAGGGGAGCATGCTGTGGAGAGGCCTGAAACCAGAACAGAGAGAGAGAGAGAGAGACAGTTAGAGATTCTCTTTAGAGGAGAGAGAGGGGAGCATGCTGTGGAGAGACCTGAAACAAGAAGAGAGAGAGAGAGAGAGAGAGACAGTTAGAGATTCTCTTTAGAGGAGAGAGAGGGGAGCATGCTGTGGAGAGACCTGAAACAAGAAGAGAGAGAGACAGTTAGAGATTCTCTTTAGAGGAGAGAGAGGGGAGCATGCTGTGGAGAGGCCTGAAACCAGAACAGAGAGAGAGAGAGAGAGACAGTTAGAGATTCTCTTTAGAGGAGAGAGAGGGGAGCATGCAGTGGAGAGACCTGAAACCAGAACAGAGAGACAGGTAGAGACCCTTTAGAAAGTGTAGAGGTTCACCTGAGGGTCTACACAGCGTCCAGATCAGACTAAGAGACAGTTAGAGTTTAGTTTTATTAAATTGGGGTTTTCTATTTGTTGTGTTTTAAAATGTTTTACATCGTGTAGTTTTTTCAGTCTGTGGCTATAACTATTGTCTCGTTTTTACATTTTTTTTTGTCTAAATGTATTTATTCTGCTTTTTATATATGTATTGATGAAGAGCACTTTGGTCAACACTGTTGTTTTTAAATGTGCCATATAAATATAGTTGGATTGGATTGAGACCCTTTAGACTTTTGAATTGGATAAATAATAGAATAGAATATCTTACTATTGCACTCAGAATTGTTCAGCTAAATTGAAGCTTCCTGCAGGAGTGTTGCTTTGTGAGTGTGTGTCTTCACTTAGTGTGGGCTGTGATGGATAAAAGCATCAGCTAAATGTAGTGTATTTATGTTTCCATGGTGTCTTCTGTGCATTGTACCTTTGCTCTACTTGGAGAAGCCGAGGACAATAAGTCAATCGTATTAAATCTAAATCTAGTGATTTCTTTTGGTCATCACCACCTCCATGGGCTCTTTGGATACTTGTGTTAGCTTGTTGACACTTTGACAGGAGACCATATTTCAAAGTTAGGATATCCTGTTTTGTTTTCTGGCCTCGATCCTGCTCCTTAAACATGAGAATCAGCTGATACCAAATGCACCCCAATATTGATATGGACTTAATTATATAATATACTCGTTGTATTTACATTAAAATGGTCCAGTTAAACGATTGCAATGATAAAAAGCAGGTTTATAATCTGCAAGGGTTTCCTTTAACAATCCACCCAGAGGCAGTAGACCTTTAGAAATACGCGAGACGTCTCAGTTCACGACTAAATTACTGCACTGTCCAGTTTGCATAATGTGATTTATGATTAACAGAGATGAGTTATGAACATCATGCAGCTCACACACTGATCACACACACTGATCACACACACTGATCTCTCACACACTGATCTCTCACACACTGATCTCACACACTGATCTCTCACACACTGATCTCACACACTGATCTCTCACACACTGATCTCTCACACTGATCACACACACTGATCACACACACTGATCTCACACACACTGATCTCTCACACACTCATCTCTCACACTGATCACACACACTGATCACACACACTGATCACACACACACTGATCTCTCACACACTGATCTCTCACACTGATCACACACACTGATCTCACACACACTGATCTCTCACACACTGATCTCACACACACTGATCTCACACACTGATCTCTCACACTGATCACACACACTGATCTCTCACACTGATCACACACACACTGATCTCACACACTGATCACACACACTGATCTCTCACACACTGATCTCTCACACTGATCTCTCACACTGATCACACACACTGATCACACACACTGATCTCACACACACTGATCTCTCACACACTCATCTCACACACTGATCTCTTACACTGATCACACACACTGATCACACACACACTGATCTCACACACACGGATCTCACACACACTGATCTCTCACACACTCATCTCACACACTGATCTCACACACACTGATCTCTCACACACTGATCTCTCACACACTGATCTCACACACTGATCTCTCACACACTGATCTCACACACTGATCTCACACACACTGATCTCTCACACACACACTGATCTCACACACACTGATCTCACACACACTGATATCACACACTGATCTCTCACACACTGATCTCACACACACTGATCTCACACACACTGATCTCACACACTGATCTCACACACACTGATCTCTCACACTGATCACACACACTGATCTCTCACACTGATCACACACACACTGATCACACACACACTGATCTCACACACACTGATCTCACAGACTCATCACACAAACTGATCACACACACTGATCTCTCACACTGATCACACACACACTGATCACACACTGTGATCTCTCACACTGATCTCTCACACTGATCACACACACACTGATCACACACACTCATCACACAAACTGATCACACACACTGATCTCTCACTCATCACACACACACTAATCTCACACACTCATCACACACGCTCATCACACACACACTGATCCCTCACACACTGATCTCTCACACAGCTCTTTGTGAGTCACCGTCTCACATCACATGAACACACACTCCTCCTTCACACACACTGATCTCACACACTCCTCCCTCACACACACTGATCTCATACACTCCTTCACACACACTGATCTCACACACTCCTCCTCCACACACACCTCACACACTCCTCCTTCACACACACTGATCTCATACACTCCTCCTTCACACACACTGATCTCACACACTCCTCCTCCACACACACCTCACACACACATGCTCTGAGTTGTTTATAACACACAGAACCTTTTGTTTCCTTTTCTGAGAGAGCTTGAGGATCGATGGTTATAAAACATCTTCTGCAGGACAAACAACGATGTGATGGATGAACGTCTCCTCCTGCAGGAACAGGGCCTACACATTTCATATATTATGATATATATGATAATATTACATGTTCATTTTGTGGCATAAACTCCCATTGTACTGTTTTCTTTCATACAAAGTTCTGACTGTCAAATAATTCTCTTTTATTCCTAACTTTATGTACATTTATTTTACAATGCCGTGTCTTTTTATGCCGCTGCAACACAAAAAAGGTACTTCTTATCTGATCTTAATGTATTGCATTTCAACGTTTTATTTCCTCAAACTGCTCAGTCTGAATCTTTAGAGATGCATGATACATGTTCATTAATGCAATACAATCTGCAAAAGTATCTAACGCTGAGAAATAAATGTGTGAAGATACTTCATTTACTTTAAAATGTAGTGGAGTAGAAGTATAACGCAGCATTACATGGAAATACTCGAGTAAAGTACACGTATTTCTAAATTGTACTTGAGTAAATGTACTTAGTTACTGTGTGTTTATGCAGCTGCTGTTTGCCTGCTTCTTTGTGCAGGAAATGTAAAACCTCTTATGTTAGACATGATATTCTAACCATCGTCATTATCACTGTTGACTTCATCCATCTGGTGGAACACAGAGGTTCCTTCATCAAGGAGGAAACAAGGGGAAACAAAGCTGGAGCAGAAATATCTAACAACGAGTCAAATAATGTGATGGGAGGTAAACATGATGGAGCCTTTGATGCTTTCTGTGCTGTTCCCTCTCCTGTAGAGTGTTATATTATAGGTTTTAGTGCATGTCAATGGTCTGCAGAGGCTAAAATCCATGTGTTTCCTCCAGAGGGAGTTTCTCAAACACACACGCCCCAAATCCAGATCTTCAGCATCCTCTTCATCCCTTCTCCTCGTCAAATCCACATCTTCATCCTCCTCTTCATCCCTTCTCCTCGTCAAATCCAGATCATCATCTCTTCATCCTTCTCCTCGTCAAATCCACATCTTCATCCTCCTCTTCATCCCTTCTCCTCGTCAAATCCAGATCTTCATCCTCTTCATCCCTTCTCCTCATCAAATCCACATCTTCATCATCCTCTTCATCCCTTCTCCTCGTCAAATCCACATCTTCATCCTCCTCTTCATCCCTTCTCCTCGTCAAATCCAGATCTTCATCATCCTCTTCATCCCTTCTCCTCGTCAAATCCACATATTCATCATCACCACCAGTGTCTAGTCTAGGGTTTTTCTATTATACTCAAGGCTGCACTTCCCCTTTAAGATATTCGATATCAGGATCGGGGTCTAATCGATAAAGACCATTAACATTTCCATCATATGGAGCACGTGTCAAAACATGTTCTTCAAGCAAAAAATGAAGTCCCTCCTGATTGAAATACATGTAGTTGCTAGGTGAAGTATCTTCATGCTCTTTTAGGCCATACAGGAAATAGTAGTTTCCCTTTTCAGTTTCCTTTACCCTTGCTTAATGTTCAAATTCTCAGCAGATTGTTTATGTATTTGTGTATAGATGTTGCAACTACACAGAGCTTTAGCAAAACTATATGTAACTATGCTCATGCTAATAAAGCTATTGGATTGAAATTGAATTGAATGGTGGTTTCCCCACAGCAGAAACCCTCTGTTTCCTCATAATGACGTCTTCTCCTCTGATTTATTTGACTTCTCGTCCTCAGCCTCCTCCTCTCCTTGTGTTTGGTTTGGGGAAACCTCTGCCTGTGAGTCAGGAATATAAATGTGAGGCTCGTGGTTGAACTGGAGCTAAAGTCAAATTCAAATGTCAGGAAAATCCATCCCATAATTCATTCTGGACCGGAGTCAGCGAGCGGGGAAGTTTCCCCTCCCCAGAGACACTCAGCCAGCGTGACTACAACAAAAAATGGAGCTGTCAAAGTGAATTTGGAGCCATTAGCTTGAGGGACCTTCAGATCTGAATAGGCTTCAGAGAGAAGTCTGATTTCTAGAATAAGATCCTGAAGGCTCGGAGAAAGGCCTTCTGCACACGACTAGTTTTTAACCCTTTTAATATCCGAGTTTCTATTCATTACGCGTTAAATGTTCCCTTTTCTTAGGGTTGGTTTTGTGATCATTTACATTTCATACTGTCAACAAACTAACACGGGCTGTCTGTGAGAATCAACGTCTGTTATATTTTCTTTCTGTACCTTCCCCATTTATTTTGTCCTTCATGCACTCTCTTATTTTGTCAACACAAATGTCAGCCATCCCCCATGTTTTCATTGCATGCTTATTTACAGTTTATCCATGAAAAAACTATGCTCAGAAAGAACAAGGATGAACTGCAAATGAATCAAAAATGATAAGACTAATGTCCATATATCGCCAGGTCAACACATAACAATGATTGAGTTCAAATGACGGGGGTCACGTCTGTATATCGTACGATCATTAGAAATGTTAAAATGATAAAGGTTACCTCCCAATCCCCGATAGGTCGATAAAGTACAAAATGAACAACATATGATCAATTCATAATACGATAAGTTGCTAAAAAAAAGTATATAAAGTCAAATGGATCAAAGTAATCTCCATATGTCCACTGAAAACAATATATGGTCAAAGTCATGTCAATAAGTCGTGCAGTAAAACGACAAATGACCTTTTGTGTTCAAAGTCGTCTCAAAATGTTCTACAAAAAGCAGATAAAGTCAAAGTTATTGAGGTTTATTCGTTTAAAAAGAACGATCAGAGTTGTGTCTATATATCAAACGATAACGTGAAGCAGGAAAAGCGAGGGAGATCCTATTCATTTATCAGTTGGGAAGATAAAAGATTATTCAAGTCTTGTCCAAATCACAAGTTTTTAAGTAAAAGATATCAACGTTATATCGTACGACTACTTATTGTTTGTTTTGGATGTTGACGTCATCATTTCATCCGTGTTGTTAAATAACGTTTCCTTCCTGGTGAGCAAAGGAACGGAAAACTGCAAAGAAGAGAAAGAGTGTGACCTCCATAACCTCTGTTCTGCATTTCATATTCAATATTTAAAAAACCATGCAGTGAGAGGTCCTTCTTAAAGGTCCCCTATTCTGCAAAACCCTCTTCTTCATGTCTCTTCTTCATCAACATGTGTCCCCTCTTCTTCATGTCTCTTCTTCATCAACATGTGTCCCCTCTTGTTCATGTCTCTTCTTCATCAACATGTGTCCCCTCTTGTTCATGTCTCTTCTACATCAACATGTGTCCCCTCTTCTTCATGTCTCTTCTACATCAACATGTGTCCCCTCTTCTCCATGTCTCTTCTACATCAACATGTGTCCCCTCTTCTTCATGTCTCTTCTACATCAACATGTGTCCCCTCTTCTCCATGTCTCTTCTACATCAACATGTGTCCCCTCTTCTTCATGTCTCTTCTTCATCAACATGTGTCCCCTCTTGTTCATGTCTCTTCTACATCAACATGTGTCCCCTCTTCTTCATGTCTCTTCTACATCAACATGTGTCCCCTCTTCTCCATGTCTCTTCTACATCAACATGTGTCCCCTCTTCTTCATGTCTCTTCTACATCAACATGTGTCCCCTCTTCTCATGTCTCTTCTACATCAACATGTGTCCCCTCTTCTTCATGTCTCTTCTACATCAACATGTGTCCCCTCTTCTTCATGTCTCTTCTACATCAACATGTGTCCCCTCTTCTTCATGTCTCCTCTTCATCAACATGTGTCCCCTCTTCTTCATGTCTCCTCTTCATCAACATGTGTCCCCTCTTCTTCATGTCTCTTCTACATCAACATGTGTCCCCTCTGTGGAAAGAGACTCTGAAAGTTTCAGGAACAAAGATTCTCTCTCTTTTTGTCCTGATCCATTTCTATAAAAACCTGTCTGAAAATGAGCTGATCAGATTTTGGCCACTTGATGATGTCATAACGATGTTTTGTCTTGTGTAACCATTAGCCAATCACCAACCAAGGTAACCCCCCCACACTTTGGAAACAGGGCTGAAACAGAGGGGATTATGGGATGCTGCAATGATCTGTTTGGTGTTTCAGCCAATCAGAGACAGGCTCTGTATATATCTGAGACCTGGGATATATTGATGAAACACAGTATAATAGGAGACCTTCAAACCAGGTCTACTTTGTCCTTTTCATCCCCCAGAGGCACAAGTACCTTTAACCCTGAGACTCTCATCTCACCTCCATCCCTTCAACACTAACACTCCTGCTGTATTCAAGACTAACCTGAAATCCTCCAGCATCTGAAGATAAGATAAGATAAGATAAGATAAGATAAGATAAGAAGTACTTTATTGATCCCAATTTGGGAAATGTTTGCGTTGCAGCAGCATAAAAAGACAAGACTGACACCTGGACTAAGAACATCCATAACATTCACCTGTTTGCAACTTACAAATGATGTACCACTTGTATATAGACTCTTATGGCACTACTTCTATTCTATTTTATCGTATGTTATTGTGTTGCACTGTTTTTCATTGACATAACTACACTGTATGTACAAATGACAATAAAAGCCTTGAATCTTGAATCATTATACATAAGAGAAATTAAAAGACTAGAATTAAACAATGTAGACGTCTCAAATAGAAATAAAATAGCATTAAAAAAGTAGAAAATATACATGTTGAAATACAAATGTACAGTAACAACATTTAAAGCAGGATATTATACATTAAGTGTGTGAGGAATGGAATAATACATATCAAATTGAAATAAATGTAAAATGTAGTGTGATTTGAAGTCCAGTTATACAAGAGAAGCTCTCCTGCATCTAGCATCTTGAATGAATCCTTAAATGAAGCGCGGCAGGCCTTCCTCACACGGGGGATTAGTACAACACTCTGAGTTTGAGCGTTTCTGAAAGGTAGGATGAATCGGTGTTTCCTGCACAGCTGAAATGTCTGGAGGTTTTTTCTGAGAAACGCCCACGCTAGAGTTCAGTTTCTCCTCTCCGGCACTCCAAGGATTCTTGGCCATCATTCATTGAGTGTGTACCAGCAAATTAAGGTGCCTAATGATTCAAGGAAAACAAATTAAATGCCCCATTCAGGGAGACGGAACAATGAGAGTAATTAAAAAAAGCCATCGAGGGATTTCAGTTCCCGGTTTGGGGTTTAAATTGTTTTTTCTGGACTCTTTTTATCCTAAACACAGACTGTCGGAGGTGGGAAACGTCCTCTGGGAATCCTGAACACACACTTTATCTGGGAGTTATTGGCAGCAGATAAATGGTGATGATAAAGAGACATGTGTGCACGGTTTGGGTAAAAACAGCTAATTAGAAAGCATTGTTTTGGTGGTTTGCAGACTTTAAGACGACTGAACATTTGAGTTAAATTGGGGTTAAATAAAAGGTTAAAACACGCAGTTTTTGTGTTTTAAAAAGTGTCTTGTTGCCCTGTTTATAATTATATATTTATACTTATAATGTTATTAGTATGCATTGCTGTTAGATGTAGGCTGGCAGACTGTATTTATCTGTATATTAATATTGTATATTCTATATTTAGTGTTCTGTTTATGTTGATTCTGGTTATTTTATTTTGTATTTGATTACATTTTGTATTCAAGTGCAATGTCTACTCGCTGCTGTGACAGAAGAAATTCACAATCTGGGATCAATAAAAGTTAATCTAATCTAATAGTTTGCATCTTTGTTAATCCAATCACAAATGGACAGCTCTAAGTACGAACCTATAGCATTAAGATGCGTCACAAAATGTGTGTTTGCTAACATAACAAGCTATTCCCATGTACGTCATTTCAGTTTGTACCAAAAACACACATTTGAATGGAAATGTGTTCTTCTAGTGGTGTGTGTCTGTACACATTGAAGTTGCAACCCTTTCATGAATCATACTTTGGTCCAGAAGCGTGTAAAGACTAACGAAAAGTAGTTCTTTAAATTTTGGGTTTTTACGTAACATTTGATGAAAATAAAGTTATAAGTTTATACTCTGAATGTTGATGCTGCCCTGTGTCTGCAGCATTTAAATACAGGCAACTGATCCCCAACATAAGCTATAAAAAAACGAAATAAGGTATTACTATGTCAGTTTTATTTAACACGTGGTTCTGCTGCCCCCAAGTGGCCAAAAACAGCCTCTAATGGAGAATTAAAAAAAGGTATAATATGTAAATATGTTCATATTTAAATGTCTAACAACAACTAAAGCTGTTCAATATATTTCACTGAGTTGTTTAATAACATTATACCTAATCTTTACAACGATTTTCAAACCTAAAGACATTTTGATCAAGGTAACGACGCGTTTTATGGCGCAGTAGAATCCCCTACTTTGCATTTGTCTTTGTTGTGTTTGCCAAAAGCTGACATTAATGTAGTTGGTATCCAGTTTAAGCCACATCTTTGCAACACACTGCTTGAATCCAAGATGAAAGATTTTACTCTGAATCTTCACAGAGAAACCAGCTGACCTCAAATTAGCATTTAGCTCGTAGCCGCTACGCCCAGTGTCCATCAAGTAAACACTGTTTTTTAAAGATAATCTCCTATATTTAGTGTTTGAATAGCTTTAAGCACTATGTCTGTACATTCTAGAGAGGAGGAGAGCTCTATAGATACATCTGCTACCTGTACAAAGATAGTGAATGATGAAAAATGTATTAATTCTAGGCTAGCAAACTCTAAATATCTGCTCCGTCATATTTTGTAAGACGGCGTTTTCTTGTTTTGATTGAGAGCCCCCTATAGTGGCAGTCAATTACATACTGTTAGTTTAGAGCACAAATTACGTACTGTTTAGAGTACAAAGCATGATGTTGACATTAAATACTGAGCCTATGTCATTGGAAAGCCATGGAAACTGGAATAATTCATAATTTTTTGAACAAAATATGAACACGTTTCATAGCCAGCAGTCGTCTGTTCGCTGTAATCACTGACAAGCATAGCTCTGCTTTTAAAGGCGACAAAATTGAGGAAAATAAGAGGACTACCTGCTTTGAAAATTGCCTGCAATCAGTGTGACTGTGCTTTTTCTGAGAAGGGAAGACGTCGCAATCAAATAATTAATAGCCCAGTGGTGAGGAGCACTTACTGGCCCTGGGCTTTTTGGGCAGCAGGACAAATTAAAAGTATGAAGCCTCAAAGAAAAGAGTCTCCACTGGTGTTCCAGGTTTCCACAGAGAAAGGTCAGATAACCTGTGAGAACGAGGGATTACACGCCGAGTTTGGGCTAAAACGCCGAAGATATCTGTGACTCCACTGTTACTGGATGTACATGGGTTTACAGAAACTAGCAGAATTGAAGGAAAAAGATGAATGTTATTAAAAAGGACCTATTAGTCTCATTTCCAGGTCAGTATGTAGTGTCTCTACTTTAAAGAGTCCTCTCCTGCTGATGTTCAGGTGTATATCAGTATGTATTGTCTCTACTTTAAAGAGTCCTCTCCTGCTGATGTTCAGGTGTATATCAGGGTGTAGTGTCTCTACTTTAAAGAGTCCTCTCCTGCTGATGTTCAGGTGTATATCAGTATGTTGTGTCTCTACTTTAAAGAGTCCTCTCCTGCTGATGTTCAGGTGTATATCAGTATGTAGTGTCTCTACTTTAAAGAGTCCTCTCCTGCTGATGTTCAGGTGTATATCATTATGTAGTGTCTCTACTTTAAAGAGTCCTCTCTTGCTGATGTTCAGGGTATATCGTATGTAGTGTCTCTACTTTAAAGAGTCCTTTCTTGCTGATGTTCAGGTGTATATCATTATGTAGTGTCTCTACTTTAAAGAGTCCTCTCCTGCTGATGTTCAGGTGTATATCAGTATGTAGTGTCTCTACTTTAAAGAGTCCTCTCCTGCTGATGTTCAGGTGTATATCAGTATGTAGTGTCTCTACTTTAAAGAGTCCTCTCCTGCTGATGTTCAGGTGTATATCAGTATGTAGTGTCTCTACTTTAAAGAGTCCTCTCTGCTGATGTTCAGGTATATATCAGTATGTATGTCTCTACTTTAAAGAGTCCTCTCCTGCTGATGTTCAGGTGTATATCAGTATGTAATGTCTCTACTTTAAAGAGTCCTCTCCTGCTGATGTTCAGGTGTATATCAGTATGTAGTGTCTCTACTTTAAAGAGTCCTCTCCTGCTGATGTTCAGTGTATATCAGTATGTAGTGTCTCTACTTTAAAGAGTCCTCTCCTGCTGATGTTCAGGTGTATATCAGTATGTAGTGTCTCTACTTTAAAGAGTCCTCTCCTGCTGATGTTCAGGTGTATATCAGTATGTATAGTGTCTCTACTTTAAAGAGTCCTCACCTGCTGATGTTCAGATGTATATCGGTATGTAGTGTCTCTACTTTATAGAGTCCTCTCCTGCTGATGTTCAGGTGTATATCTGTATGTAGTGTCTCTACTTTAAAGAGTCCTCTCCTGCTGATGTTCAGGTGTATATCAGTATGTATTGTCTCTACTTTAAAGAGTTCTCTCCTGCTGATGTTCAGGTGTATATCAGTATGTAGTGTCTCTACTTTAAAGAGTCCTCTCCTGCTGATGTTCAGGTGTATATCAGTATGTATTGTCTCTACTTTAAAGAGTCCTCTCCTGCTGATGTTCAGGTGTATATCAGTATGTAGTGTCTCTACTTTAAAGAGTCCTCTCTGCTGATGTTCAGGTGTATATCAGTATATAGTGTCTCTACTTTAAAGAGTCCTCTCCTGCTGATGTTCAGGTGTATATCAGTATGTAGTGTCTCTACTTTAAAGAGTCCTCTCCTGCTGAGTTCAGGTGTATATCAGTATGTAGTGTCTCTACTTTAAAGAGTCCTCTCCTGCTGATGTTCAGGTGTATATCAGTATGTAGTGTCTCTACTTTAAAGAGTCCTCTCCTGCTGATGTCCAGGTGTATATCAGTATGTAGTGTCTCTACTGTGACATGTCTCCATGCTTTAATGATCAAAAGCTCTTTATTGTTCTCATACTGCCTGTGCTGCAGCACCTCTTTTCACCCTCTGTCTGAAACCAGAGCCAGTCTGCTCTGATTGGTCAGCTGTGGTGGTATGTTTGGAAAGTTTTCAAAGCCAAAAAAGAGATCTGGCAGTGAAAATAACCGTAGAAACAAGCGTCCTCTTCTGCAAATAATCCACACAACATACAGTATTGCACTGTATCATAGAGTACCAATTAACAATATTTGTGTTGTTTGGCCTTTAGACACAAAAGCACTGGATACTAATTTAGATTCACAATCGATTATTCAAAATAGTCTCCCACCAGGTGCATAGAGAAACAAGCTGTTTCTCAAAGGGCAATTCAGATCTAGCTGTATTATAATGAGACAATCATCCATATCTGTATGTGTTTACCCGACCCTCAGAATATTACAGGCTGTATTGAATCACCAAATAGGAATCAACACACCCTGAGGTCTGCAGCTGTTTCTGCATTAAACACACCTGATGAATTATCCTGCTGCATGCATTCGATGTGCAGCTCTCATATGCAGACATGCAAACACAGCCTGTTGCTTCTGAGCAAACTGCAGCACACACATGAACAATAACCTCCACAAACACACCTAATGCTATCAGGAAAACCAGTCCGATAAACTGGCCCCGACCCGCCTCACAAATGGAAGAACGTCACGCAAAACTCCTTTTAAACATTTGCCATTTTAACTTATCCTGCTTCACTGACAAGCAACAGTTGGATTTATAGAAAAATAAAACTCGGATTCTGAATCTGTAGGGCCTGGATTAAATGTCGGCACACACCATAATCAACTAGCATGAATTATGTGAACACTATTTTTACTTTTATATCGAATTCGCATTGGCCCTCCGCCCTCCGCGGTGCATCTTAATGGGAACAAATGGAACTAAACAGAAAGCTGAGCAGCGATAAAGTTGCATTTTTACACAAAATAAAGAAGTGAATGTGACTTCTATATACGCCGAATTAAAGAATAGCCTTTAAACATTTGACAGCCGTATTTTTATGTATTTTATATGTTGTGTCATGTCTTTAATAACCACAGGAACATTAAATCGTTATTATTTAATGGCGCCTGGCTTCACGTTCCCTGTGAAAACATCACGCATCACCTGAACTGACAGACACCCAGCACATATTCATTAGGATCATCATGAACACACACAATGAGAAAAGACATGTTTCAAATCCTGCAAAATCTGAATTAAAGATCAGAAACATGGGACATTCCTGCAGAACAGCAGCGAGCATAGCGGAGACATTACAGCAGACAGGCAGATGAGCAACAGGCGACACACACACACACACACACACACACACACACACACACACACACACACACACACACACACAACACACACACACACACACATATATTGACACACACATTGACACACTCACACACACATTGACACACTCACACAAAGACAGACACACACACACGCACACACACACACTCTCACCTGCAGACAGTCATCAGCTGTGTGTTTAAATCCCAGTAAGAGGATCCTGATGGAGATCCGCTCTGAGAGGAAGAGTCGCAGTGAAAATCACATCTTTTTACCTTTCAGTCTGAATCCTGCACAGTGAATGGGAGAAAGGGAGGGGTCTTCTGTGTGTGAAGACACCTGGGGGAGAGGAGACTACTTCCGGTCCAGACTTTCAGAGTAAAACCATGGTGAAAATCAGTGTGAGAGGGTAAATCTATCTTTGTGTGAGGGCAAAATGAAGAGAGAATGACCAAAATATATATAATTCCACTCAGGTTGTGTTCCCAGGTTCAGGTTATGTAAGCCATAAGACTATTAAACACCTGAACTCTGTAAAGAACATCCATTAACATTCATCTGTCTGCATCTTACTAATTATTTATCTATATATCATATTCCATTTACTTGTAAATAGACTCTTCTTGCACTATTTCTATTTTATTTGTATTAACTTGCACATCTCAAAACATTCTCTTGCCCTATTTTATCTGTTCTATGTCCTATATATATTCATGTTGCTCTGTTGGAGGAGGATTTCAGTCTGTCATTGCCATATCTGCACTGAAGCTGCTACATGATGATAGAGCTTTGAATCTTGAATCTTGAAAATGTAATCTTTATTTGTTCCAGTAGGTAGATTTGGTTTGAAGATACAAAGTTTATTTATACAGCACCTTTCAACACAAGGCAATTCAAAGTGCTTTACAAAAACTGAGAGACATTAAGAAATAGTGCAGCGGAAACACCTCATGAAGACAGTCATTAAAAAGCAAAGGAAAGAAAATAAACATGAAACAAGCTAATAAAATATATTCAAATTCAAAGCCTTTACTGTAATATGAACAAAGTTACTCAATGCGAAACCTCTGGATATAAAAGGTGAAGATTGTGTAGGAGTCTATGAAAAAGGACACACCTTCACACTTACCTCAGATCATATTTTCCTGATGAGTTGATGGTCTTAATCTCGAGTTTAGAGATTAGAAATTATATATAACCTTACCCCTCGCTAGAATAATATGGTTCATTTCTGGTAGATGCACTTCATATGTTTTTAAGTGTCTAAACACTGTTACATGATTGCTGTAAGCCAAACAGCTAAGAACAAAATATAAAAATTAAGCTATGTCAAATAATCTTTTATTTTGAAATCCGACCCCCTCAGTTTCCGGGTGTTTCGGCCTCTCTGCAGCAGCTTGATTCAGCTCCATGCTCAGAACAGATAACATGAATGAAAATCATTTGGCATACAGGCAGGAAATCCTCCATGTGTGACTTTAAGGACAATTAATTTACCAAGAACAGCACAGCACAGATCTACATTATCATTATTTGTATTGCAGTGGTGTTGCTGCTGTGTTTCTTTTGGGAGTGGGTGGGGGGGGGGGGATTATTTAAAGGGTCCACAGCTGCTGGTGTCTGTAACATACCAGAGATGACAGACTCTATTATCTGTACAGTACATCTGAACACTGCACCAATCACACGAAACACCTTTATTAACAGATGATAACACCTTTCATCTCGTCTCTGAATGTGGAATAATTGAGTGGATTGTGTAAACTTGGTATTTGCTCGTTTGATTGTCAGCAGGTCAAAAAGTGAAAGAGGTCACAATGCGTTCCTATAAATACAGACTCGACCTTCTGCAGCCATCTTTCGTCACCCTCTGTCAAACCAAAGACATGCAGAGACAGACATCTCAATCAATCAATCAATGTTTATTTATATAGCCCAATATCACAAATGTTACATTTGTCTCAGTGGACTTCACAGTTTGTACAGAATATCAGTATGACAATACGACACCCTCTGTCCTCGGACCCTCACATCGTACAAGGAAACACTTCCAGAGAAAACCCCACAGTTTAAAGGGGAACATGGGAGAAACCTCAGGGAGAGCAACAGAGGAGGGATCCCTCTCCCAGGACGGACAGACGTGCAATAGATGCCGTGTGTAAATCAAAGAGATAATACATTTACAACATAGGTAGACCAAATATTTGGAAATGCATGTGTCTATAATAAGAAGATGAATCCATGAGGATGTCAACAATCCTGTGGGAGCCATCAGGGAAGTAGTATGATGGGAGTCAGGCAGGACCGCAGAGACAGGTTCAGCCACGACAGGTTCAAACCTTGAGAGACTCTTTGAATCAACCTTCCATAACGACATATTAACATTGACTCTGACCCCAATGTCCTGAACAGTAAATATTAACAGTTACATCAAATCGGAGATAGAAGGTCCTACGATTTACGTATCGTATCGTATTGCATTGAGTCTTATCGAGTCGTATCGTATCATGTCCTATTGTTTTGAGGTGTGTCATATAGAGTCGTATTGTATCATATCGTATTGTATTGTATTGTATTGAGTCATATCTTAATGTATTGTATCGAGTCTTATCGAGTCGTATCGTATCGTGTCCTAGTGTTATGAGGTGTGTCACATTGAGTTGTAAGCACTTATATACTAACTACGCACTTATATAAAAACAAAGCACTTATATTCTAACAAAGCACTTATATTCTAACAAAGCACTTATATTCTAACAAAGCACTTACATACTAACAAAGACTGGCTTATCTAAAGCCAGTTGAGTAGCACTTGAAATGTTTTGGCTCTATGAAACCTGATGTACTTATATGATTCTGTTTTCTTCAAGTTTGTATCTTCTTGGTCGAATGCACTTATTGTAAGTCGCTTTAGATAAAAGCGTCAGCTAAATGCAATATAATGTAATGTAAAAATCATGTCGTATTACGTTTTTCATAACGTATTGTGCCTTATCTTATCGTATCGTGTCCTTTTGTAACGTATTGTAACGAGTCTTATCAAGTCGTATCGTAACGTGTCCTTTTGTTTTGAGGTGTATCACATTGAGTCGAATCCTATCTTGTCATATCGTATCGTACCTTATTGAATCGTCTCTTACCGTATTGAG
>CM062280.1:28611028-28681028 GCA_031216635.1 Dissostichus eleginoides
GGATGGAAAAAATGTTTTTGTTAACATTTTGGTGCCACTAGGCGCGTTCACACCGGAGTACTTTTCCCCGTACTTTTCCCGTTTAGTTCCGTTAGTACCCCTTATGTTGCGTTCACACCAAAGAGTACTTAGTGCCGGGAACTTTTACCCCCATTTTTAGTGCCTGCTAGAGAGGTGGTACCAAAAAAGTACCAATTTCTATTGGCTGGGCGAATCGCAAACCACGCCCCGTAAAACTCTGAAAAGTTTTGGCATTTGTGGTGTATGCTTTATGTAATTTGTGTATTATGTGTTTTCTCTTAGGTTGATAACCTAACTTTGTATGGAGGAAGTTAACTTTGAATCTAACTTTGTATGGTGGATTTGTAAGAAGAAAAGCTAACTTGTTCTCAACAAACCAAGGACGTATCATCAGAGTAAACAGAGTTGATGCTCTGCAGGATTCTTCTCTCGTCTTCACGCTCAGAAACAAACTTTATTCAGTCAAGGAGATGTCAGGAACACAATGTGGACGTTTCTCAAGTGCAGAGAAGATTTAAATGTGTTTTAAAGCGTGCTATAATAATCAAATTGATCCTCATTAGTAATTAATGTAGTTGGACAAAGCAGAGACTTTACTTACCTGTAAATGCATGGATGCTACTCTTTTTAAACAGATTCATCCTGCATGATATCAACCTTTCTATCATAAGGCACATACAGTACTATTACCTGTTCAGTTAACCTTAAATTACTTAATTAAAACACCTTTGCATGTAAGGGTTATTTCACTGTTTATATAACCATGTTACCCAGGATGCACCCTAATGATCTCATTCAGCATCAAAGTAGTTTAAGTTTCATTTCCCAGAACGAACGAACCAACGTTTTTGTGGTTTGGTTTGAGATAAACAAACTCAAAACAGCCTTGCAGCCTTTTGAGTAAAACACAAGTTTTCTGTTTGTGATTTTGTCTCTTAGAACAAGAGTAGGGATAAATTGTGCGTCTGTAAAAGTTCATGGAAGATGTCGGAACATTCACAATAAATAAAAACAAAGAAAAGGGACGACTTAGATTCTCTTTGTGATAAAACTGGATTGAAGACAGAAGATTTTGAGGCAGGAAACAGGTGCAGATTTCACATTTCTGCAGCAGATGGTCGAGGCCTTCCCTCTCTTCTCTGCAATCTGTTCTTCCAGAGATCCACGAGGACAGGAGATGTTCCTCTGTGATTTCCCTCACACAGCGTGCCAGGAAACCGCTAAATGTGTCCGTGTTTACAGAGAGATGCAAAGCCTAATGCTCACGTATAATCCCCGAGAGAAGGAGGGATATACGGGGCGGATGGAGGGGTTTCCTCCACTGCCTTACCTCAGTGACACGACCCATACTCTAATAAACAGGAAATATAACCTCCATCTGTTTCTGTGAGACAGACGTTACGTTTTAAAGCTGCATCTTATAGTATTTTACTATTTTTAAATCAATTTTTTCCCACAGATATTATCATAAAAACAACTTTTAAAGCCTCTTATACAACAGGATTATGACAAGATGTGACATTAATACCAGCAGCAGTTGCTTTATATCACATCTTATCTGGGGAGGATTGTAGAGCCATGTGCACATTTTATTTACAAAGATATTTTTATTTTATTGGAAATTTACATCAACTTCTTATGTTAATGTAAATATCTTTATTTCATTTTATTACATTTCTTTCTTATTTTACAAGACATTTTATCTTCTTATTTTTGCATAATTATCTTTATTCTATATTACTTCATATTTTATTGAAATGTATTTTATTTTATCCTTTTTTGCACATTCTCACGTTGGCATTGATTGGTTTGTCTTTGATTCCTAAATGGAGCCAATACCTTTAAACTTTATAACCCTGCGATAAATAAACTATTCTGATTCATTAATTTATTCAATTAAAAGTTTGAATAGATTTGTCCTAAATGGTCGACTCGTGACACAATTCTCTGTTGAGCTTCCTTTGAACAAAATGGAAATTAAAAAGTCAATTTGAGTGAATGAGTCTTTTATTGTGAAAGGAGAGAACAGATCAAATGTCTTTGTGAAGGTTGAAAGGACAAAATCAAGTTAAAAAAAATCACTGCATATTTTCTTCTAAATTATGTTTTTGAAGATGCAGAGGTGTTAAGTAACATTTACACAAGTACTGTACTTAAATACAATTTTGAGGTACTTGTACTTTACTTGAGTATTACAATGTTATGTTATTTTGTACTTCTACCCCACTACAGGTCAGTGGTAAATGGTGTACTTTTACTGCACTACATGTATTTAATACATTTAGTTACTTCACAGATGTGGATGAATGATGTGAAATATAATCAAGTGTTAAATCAGACTTTAGTTCCACCTGGAGTAAATCCACCAGCTACCCTGCAGTATACAAAGTCATTCAAAGTAGCTGCACCTTTACCAGCTTTGAGAACACTTTCATGATCAATCATTATAAAACATATCATATATATTATTCTGAAATGGACCAATCTGCACAATGACTACTTTTACTGTCGCTACTTTCACTATATTTTGATGAGAATACTTTTCTACTTTCACTTGAGTAACATTTTTGAATGCTTTTACTGTAACAGAGTATTCCTACACTCTGGTACTTCTACTTTTACTCAAGTACTAGATCTGAGTACTTCTACTTTAACTCAAGTACTAGATCTGAGTACTTCTACTTTTACTCAAGTACCAGACCTGAGTACTTCTACTTTTACTCAAGTACTAAGACTGAGTACTTCTACTTTAACTCAAGTACCAGATCTGAGTACTTCTACTTTTACTACAAGAACAAGATCTGAGTACTTCTACTTTTACTCAAGTACAAGATCTGAGTACTTCTACTTTTACTCAAGAACAAGATCTGAGTACTTTAGAAAAGCGCTATATAAGTGTCATGTATTATTAATATTACTAGCCCTATTAGCCCTTCATATATTTTTCTGTATGTTGCCCTCGGTGAAAAAGGTTTGGACCCCCCTGCTTTAAACACTGTGCTGCTCTGTGTATTAAACATGTCTTTTCTGTGATGATAAGCGTAGAGAGCTCCTCTGATGAGACTCTGCAGTGCCCGACTGTAAGTGCACAGAAACATCTTCACTTTGCCAGATAATTAGAAGCAGAATGCCGTGCCGCACCAAACATCTTTCAATCGGCTAATTACAGCTTACATGGTGCTTTATAATGACTGATAATCACCAATGTGGTTATAGCTTGTTAGAAAACTCATGTGAAAGTCATCAGGGGAGTAATCTCCACTGTAATGATGTGTTGGTAGTTTAAACTTAGCAAGGAAAGAAGGAACGAGCAGCACTTATGTGACTCCTTCAGGAAACATTTTTTATTTTAGAGAGACTTTTGCTTTCCATATTACTGGAGCAGAACCTGTCATTTGAAAAGCTTTAGAAAGACAGGGTCAGAGAAGCTATGCTGTATTGATTCTGTCATTTCGGTTAATAAAGATGGACGAGGTTAGTTTTAAGACCACGAACAAAAACATTTTATTTGTACCAAAGAGTTGTCTGAATAAAAAGCTGAATCTGACCCCGGGTCACGGACACATCTCTGAGGCTTCTGCATGAACTGTGCACAAACTCTTAAAAAATAAAGCAAGCATGATATTAGAAACTAGTGAAAGTACAGGGTAGATGTTCAATGCGTACAACATTGCCAGAAATATAGTTTACAGGAAAGTGTGTAAAGTTACAGTTTTGACCAAGGATGTGTTTTATGAGGAGCTAAGAAACATATGAGCCAGTCGGACTGCAACTAAGGTAGCTAACGTTAGCTATCTAGTTTACAAGCAAGCTAACGTTCCCTATCCTGAGAGTAGACATTTATAAAAAGTTAACCTAGAGACTGAATTCAACTAACCTGTGTGTGCTACTAAGCTAGCTAACGTTCGCTAGTAAGCAAACTGTCTACTTAAAAAGCTAGAAAGTGTTTGCATTTACATTTGCTATCTTTCTAACAAGCTAGCTAGCTAATAATAACTTTCTACTCAAACTAGCTAACAGTCGCTATCCATCTAACTAGTTGTCTACTTTTTTGGCTACCTAGCTATTAGCTATCTAGCCAGCTATCACCAAAGTAGTGCCTCTCATAATTTAGATTAGAGTTATTATTTATCCAATGGTTGCAGACTCGTGTCTACAGCCAACACAGGCTCACGGCATTTCGTGTTATAGTCACGAAATTAATCTATTGATTCGTGTTCACCAACACGATTCCGCCATTTTTTTCGTGTCTCACAGAACGATTTTAAAAGCAATGTAAATAATAACAAATTAGAAGGAAAAACAGATAAAAAAATACAGATTTCAGTATTCTGACACAGAACGATTTTAGAAGCAATGCATTTCTATCGGTAGTATGTTTCGTGCCTGCAACAAATAATAACAAATTAGAAGGAAAAAAAGATTTAAAAATACAGATGTCAGTATTCTGAGGCTCTGAGCCATTTCTTTTCCTCACGGACGGCAAAAAAACTCAGACATTATACGATTTAAAATAAAAGGGTTAGGGTTAGGGTAAGATATTGAGTAAGAAAATGTTTTTATGAACCACACAGCTTCTGGTCTTCCAAGACCCGACCGGACAAAAAGACGTGGTGCAGGCACGAAACATACTACCAATAGAAATACATTGCTTTTAAAATCGTTCTGTGTGACACGAAAACAATGCGAAAATCTTTTTGGTGAACACGAATCAATAGATTACATTAATTTCGTGACTATAACACGAAATGCCGTGAGACTGGGTTGTTCTAACAGGCTGGCTAGCTAAGAAAAGCTATCTACTTCACAAACTAGCTAACAGTCGCTATCCATCTAACTAGTTGGCTACCTTTTTTGGCTAATTAGCTATTAGCTATCTAGCCAGCTATCACACAAAGTAGTGGCTCTCATAATTTAGATTACAGTTATAATTTGTATCCTATGGTTGCAGACTCGTGTCTACAGCAGTGAGAGTGAAAACATGTCGACATGTGATTTGTTAATTTAGCTGGTAGGATCCTAAATGCAAAATTCTGCACTCCATTTCCTCATGACAATCATGACAAGTATGCAGTCATATTTTGCAGAAATAATTAAAATACAGTGTGCTTAAGAACTGGAAATCAATCAACTTGTATCCTGAGGTACTCTGGAGAAAATACAGAACAAACTAACTGTATCTGAGCCCCTCGTAGACCCTAATGATTGACCTGTATACATATATTGGTTTATTATGTCTGGACTTTATACGTTTTATTAAGAAAGTATTAATTTAATGCTATTTCTATCTTCATTTACCCCTAACTATATGGAAATATGTGAAAAACTGTACCATGCAGGTGAGGGTAAAACGGATTATTTTTGGATATTTTATGTATTTGTCAATTATTATTTGATTTTTGTTACTTGTTGCTACGGTGAAAGGAGATGTGCTCATATGTCCTTGGTAAGTGCACATCATATATTTGGCAAATTCACTGAAATTGGGATCAAATGTGGGTAAAACCATCGACTAAAAGCTCTGCAGAAACAGATATTTATGCATCAAGATAAATGTTTGCTCAGTCCAGATTTGATCAACCTTTTATTTGAAGGTTTCTCAGGGCTGCACGTCTGCAGGGACTTTAACTCAGCATGCATCCTGCAGCCTACATTAGCTTTAAGAGGTCCATTATACTGTACCATGCAGGACAAAGAAGCACTTCTCTTTAAGTGAATCGCTCTTCTCTAACAGCAGGAAGCACCAGAGAGCGCTTCCCTGCTCACAGAGAGAACAGACTGTAAAGTGTCTGCAGTTCCCAATCACGTGTATATAGACTCTTATTGCACTATTTCACCATTTCACTTTTTTACTATTTTTCTTTTTGTATTTACTTGCTATCTTTTCTGTTTTTCTGTTTTATTGTGTTGCTCTGTTGGAGGAGCCTGTGACCTAAGATTTTCATCATCATAACTACACTGTAGCTATGTACGTAGGACCAATAAAAGCCTTGAACCTTGAACCTTGAGTTTAAGATGTTTAGTGTGCATTGTTTTCTAGATTTAGTGTGTAGAGACGAGAGGCAGGTCTGAAGAGTGCAGTCCGGACAAGTTTTAGTTGTATTACAGTGTCAAATAGGATTCAACACAATACCAAAAGCCCTCAGTATACAAACATCACACACATATATTCTGCTTTTCCCACCCACCTGATATATGTCATTTAGTACGATAAGTTGCCTAGTTTTGAACATCCAAATGAACATAACAAACTCTCCTGAGCTCCTCCTCTTCCGATTCCCTTTGTCTTTAAAACCGTTCCAAGCATTCGAATCGGTCAACATGACGTACATTTCCTTTGTCTATGTTCCTTTATAAATCTCATGTCATGCTGACCTGTTCTTATTGGCAACGGGAATGCATCTCTAACAATTCCAGTAATGTCAAAAACAATTCAGAGAATACTTCAGGTGCATATTTATGTAACTCTGTTCTGTCCACGCTTCCCATTCTGTTGTTGGATGTTCCTCAACACATCCTCAGAGTTTAGCTAACCCTCAACACATCCTCAGAGCTTAGCTAACCCTCAACACATCCTCAGAGCTTAGCTAACCCTCAACACATCCTCAGAGCTTAGCTAACCCTCAACACATCCTCAGAGCTTAGCTAACCCTCAACACATCCTCAGAGTTCAGCTAATCCTCAACACATCCTCAGAGCTTAGCTAACCCTCAACATATCCTCAGAGCTTAGCTAACCCTCAACACATCCTCAGAGCTTAGCTAACCCTCAACATATCCTCAGAGCTTAGCTAACCCTCAACACATCCTCAGAGTTTAGCTAACCCTCAACACATCCTCAGAGCTAAGCTAACCCTCAACACATCCTCAGAGCTAGCTAACCCTCAACACATCCTCAGAGCTTAGCTAACCCTCAACACATCCTCAGAGCTAAGCTAACCCTCAACACATCCTCAGAGCTTAGCTAACCCACAACACATCCTCAGAGCTTAGCTAACCCTCAACACATCCTCAGAGCTAAGCTAACCCTCAACACATCCTCAGAGCTTAGCTAACCCACAACACATCCTCAGAGCTTAGCTAATCCTCAACACATCCTCAGAGCTAAGCTAACCCTCAACACATCCTCAGAGTTTAGCTAACTCTCAAAACATCCTCAGAGCTAACCCACAGACGTTTTGCAGTGATGATATATTGTTGTAGTCCAACAGAAGATAATCTCAAACGTTTATGATACTTACACGTTTTGTTCAGCAGGATAAAAACCACATTGTAAGGGTCTTGTATACGCCACAGTGTGAAAGCATCATTTGGGTAAAATCAGGCTTTTTATTTGAGGTTTTCATCAAAGCCTGAGAGCTGCAGGAAGGTCGTCACTGTTCCCTTTCATATATTAAATAACTAAGTCATGGTTTTAATGGATTTAAATGCATATCTATACCTTTGGAGATGTTAGTGTCCCGTCTTCTCATGTGTTAAATTCAGTTTAAAAAACAAAAAGAGAAGATTACAGGCTAGAGTCAGTAAGTGTTCAGATAATAAGCATCTGTCTTTGTTAAAGAAGCAGCTTAATTATACACGTGTCAATCAGAAATCTCTTCTCCACTATTTCACTGACGTTTCACTCACAACAAGAGCTAATGAGCACACACAGTGCATTATCTGTACTCTATTATATACCATACAGCACATATAGCTTACTACATGTAATGCAATCTCACTATTCATTCCCATACATATGTACAACATGCTTTATGCAAACATCTGGGTACTGCATCTTGTTGTCTCAGTACTCAGTGGAATGACAATAACGTTAAATATAATCTAATGTACTCTAATCCACTTTAATATAATGTAATTTAACACCAGCACTGGAGGAGTGTTTTGTCTGTTAACACGTTCAACACTTGTTGCATGTGACGCAGAAAACACTGAGTGCTGTTTGCTGATTTAGCTTTTCAATCAAAGTGTATTTATAGAGCCCAATATCACACTTTCTACATTTGTCTCAGTGGACTTTACAGTTTGTAGAGAATATGAATACGACCCCCTCTGTCCTTAAAACCCTCAGATCAGACAAGGAAACCATCACAAAGAAACCGCCCAGGTACACTACAAAAACTCTAAATCTTGTCGAGTATATGTGTCTAATATCTACTCAGAATGTGTCTCTACACCTGATATAAGACACAATAACTTCAGAAGTAACACTGCAGTGAGATATAGGCTCTTGTTTTTAGACAATGCATCTTGTTAAGTCAAATAATCTTATTTCGAGTCGTATCTCAAATGAAACACATATTTATTTTACATATTTAGTTAAAAATCACCAACTAACATCAGAAAACAGAAAACTTTTGAGCATTAGCGGCTTATTTTGTAACACAACATTTCCTGATTCTGGTCACATATAGTTCAAAATGAGTTCTCCAGATAATCACAAGATCTGATTTATCTAAATATCCCTTCTTATTTCAAGAAATCCTACCAAGCAACTTTTCACTTGTTCTATTGCCAGATTTTTTGACTTATTTAAAGTGAAAACAGCTTGTTTTCATTATTCTTTAACTTGTTTGTGGAGCAGCATTTGTTCCAGTGTAATGGGAGAAACCCCCAGTAATTGGGAACATTTTAGAAATCTCGGGGAGATCAACAGAGGAGGATCCCTCTCTCAGGACGGACAGACGTGCACTATTACATTACATGTTACTTGTTAGACGCTTTTATCCAAAGCGACTAACATACTCAATACTGTGGGCAATCCCCACAGGAGCAATTTGGGGTGAAGTGTCTCAGGGACACAACGACATGCTGACTGCAGTGGGGTTTGAACCTGTGCTCCCCTGATCCGTACACCAACAGACTACTCCACTGCGCCACACGCCTCCCATATTGAAAAGATAATACATTTACAACATAGTCCAAATGCTGAAGAATGCATGTGTCTGTAAATAATAAGAAGATGGTTCCAGGTGGAGTTCAACAATCCTGTGGCTTCAGGACGGTCCATTCCTCACATGTCATGTTCATGTGTCTCCATGAAAGGCCTGCTGCTGGATCTGTTTCAGTCCCTGCAGAATGTGGCCTCCCTGGGTGTCACATGGAGAGCTTTGTGAACGACGTGATGTTTTAATACTGCGCTGCTGATTTACGAAGGCATGCTTCAGATGTTTGTACAGCGTGTTCTCATGAAGATACAGAGCTCTACTCACTCACTCCTGGAGCTCCAAACGTAGTTACACATCTTAATGTACACCACTACAACTGCTTTAACAACTCGTATTGAATTAATATCTACTTTAATTTGAATGTATTTCCATTTGATAGGGATGTGGAATTTAAAATAGTTCAAATACAAGCATTATTATTTTTTTGTTGCACATTTTCACTTCAACTTTTGTGTATTAATATTTCTAATTCATTTTATATTATTATTATTTTATTTGATGTTTTTATTGCACTGTTTTACTTTAAATTTGTATTTTTAAATATCTATGCAATATTATAATTAACATATTTTTTACAATAAAAAAAACAAATTTTGCCTGAATTTAAATAAATATTCAGATTCTGATCCTTTTACTTTAACTTCTTCTATTAATGGAGATATCTTATTTATTTTATTGCAGATTTTTCTTTCACTCTTTATAATGTGTAATATATATATATATATTTTAAATGTTCTTCCAATATGTTGCGAAAAAACATTTCTAGCCGATATAAATAAAGTATTTTGAATCTGAAATAAAGCAATTTAAGAGCTCTGAAAAAAAATAATAATAGTAAAATACACCAATATTTCGTGTCACGTGATTTAGACCCTTAAGACAACCCGTAGTGAAACCAGTGCTTTAATTACCACGTGTGTGTGTGTGTGTGTATGTGTGTGTGTGTGTGTGTGTACTAAATTGCATTATAATGTGAATAAAACATATTATTTCTGCAACATATTGCGTCAATTTGACCAATGCAATAAATGCTAAAAATAGCAGATGTCAACCACTCAAACAAAAGGTCTGGATATAGTGCCAGAGAGGAAGAGGAGGAGGAAGAGGAGGGAGAGGAGGAAGAAGAGGAGGAAGAAGAGGAAGAAGAGGAAGAGGGGGAAGAGGAGGAGGAGGAGGGAGAGGAGGAAGAAGAGGAGGAAGAAGAGGATGAAGAGGAAGAGGAGGAAGAGGAGGGAGAGGAGGAAGAAGAGGAGGAAGAAGAGGAAGAGGGGGAAGAGGGGGAAGAGGAGGAGGCTAATTTTAGCCCGTGGAGCTATGCGCTGCTCCGTGTGGGACAGGGTGAGATCAAAGGGATTCCATTCTGACTCTGTTGCCATGGAGATCATAATTCAGCTTGGATGTCTGTTTTAATTAGGAGGCAGGGACGCTAACGAAGGAATAGCATGAGGATGAAGGCATCATCGTCATCATCATCATGCATAAAAGCACCATTCATAAGCACGTAATTATAATATTCATCATAAATAATAATAACAATAATACATATAATTAATATAAAAATATTCGAATAAACATAAGAAATTAAAGTAAAAATGTGCAATAAAAGATGAAATAAAAAAAGTAATAATAATGGATTGATAACATAAGGTAGAATAAAATATTCAGCTACATATATTTATATAAACATTATAAGTAAAATGTAAAATATGCAATAAAAGAGTAAATCAAATAGAGTAGAATAAATATAGGTAATATAAACAGAAGAAGTTTGAGTATAAAAATAAAATATAAAATGTCAGGAGGGAATCAGGACCCAAATGCAGAATAAAAGCAGCGGGGTTTAAAACAAGATGTATTCATTCAAAGCCAAACAAACACGAAATGACCGAGCGGGAAAAAGGAGCAAACTAAAAACACACAGGAAGGCTTGAGAGACACAGCAGGGACACAACGACCATCCTGTACTTGAGTAAAGTAGAAGTACTCAGGTCTTGTACTTGAGTAAAAGTAGAAGTACTCAGATCTTGTACTTGAGTAAAAGTAGAAGTACTCAGATCTTGTACTTGAGTAAAAGTAGAAGTACTCAGATCTTGTACTTGAGTAAAAGTAGAAGTACTCAGATCTTGTTCTTGAGTAAAAGTAGAAGTACTCAGGTCTGGTACTTGAGTAAAAGTAGAAGTACTCAGGTCTTGTACTTGAGTAAAAGTAGAAGTACTCAGGTCTGGTACTTGAGTAAAAGTAGAAGTACTCAGGTCTTGTTCTTGAGTAAAAGTAGAAGTACTCAGGTCTGGTACTTGAGTAAAAGTGGAAGTACTCAGGTCTTGTACTTGAGTAAAAGTAGAAGTACTAATAGTGACGACAAACTGACAAGCAACACTAGGGAAGATAAGACTTTATACACACATGACGAATCACAAAGACAAGACTCAGCTGGAGAAGAGACACAGAAACACAATCAGACAATCAGAGGAAACTAAAGACAGGAAGTAAAACCAGACAAGACACAAAGAGGGAACACATTTCAAAATAAAACAGGAAAAATATAAACATAAAAACTCAAATCACGACAAAAACTATTAAAAAAACATCACATTTAATTAAATATAAAAACAATAAAAAGATAAAATGAAATAGAACAATAAGACCTTCAGTAGAAACGTTCCTGATGAAGAAGCCGGGCTTTCCTCTCCAACACGAAAGAGAACATTCTACTCATGAATCTCCGTCAGATGAGTTCCAATGAAAAGTGATGAATAATAGATGTGTTCATTAGCTGGACGCGACATCTGAAGAGTTCATCAACGGATTCTCTAGAAATGGCTCCGGAGTAACGCTCCCCCGTAAAGTTGTTCATCACTTCGGCTTCACATCTGGAAGCTTAGCCGGACAGGAACATCCATCATCAGGAGGAAGAGGAGGAAGAGGAGGAAGAGGAGGAAGAGGAGGAAGAGGAGGAAGAGGAGGAAGAGGAGAGGAAGAGGAGGAAGAGGAGGAAGAGGAGGAAGAACATGAGAGGAAGAGGAGGAAGAACATGAGAGGAAGAGGAGGAAGAGGAGGAAGAGGAGGAAGAGGAGGAAGAGGAGAGGAAGAGGAGGAAGAGGAGGAAGAGGAGGAAGAGGAGAGGAAGAGGAGGAAGAGGAGGAAGAGGAGGAAGAACATGAGAGGAAGAGGAGGAGGAGGAGGAAGAGGAGGAAGAACATGAGAGGAAGAGGAGGAACATGAGAGGAAGAGGAGGAAGAGGAGGAAGAGGAGGAAGAACATGAGAGGAAGAGGACGAAGAGGAGGAAGAGGAGGAAGAGGAGGAAGAACATGAGAGGAAGAGGAGGAGGAGGAGGAAGAGGAGGAAGAACATGAGAGGAAGAGGAGGAACATGAGAGGAAGAGGAGGAAGAGGAGGAAGAGGAGGAAGAACATGAGAGGAAGAGGAAAGAGGAGGAAGAGGAGGAAGAGGAGGAAGAACATGAGAGGAAGAGGAGGAACATGAGAGGAAGAGGAGGAAGAGGAGGAAGAACATGAGAGGAAGAGGAGGAAGAGGAGGAAGAGGAGGAAGAACATGAGAGGAAGAGGAGGAAGAGGAGGAAGAACATGAGAGGAAGAGGAGGAAGAGGAGGAAGAGGAGAGGAAGAGGAGGAACATGAGAGGAAGAGGAGGAAGAGGAGGAAGAGGAGGAAGAACATGAGAGGAAGAGGAGGAAGAACATGAGAGGAAGAGGAAGAACATGAGAGGAAGAGGAGGAAGAGGAGAGGAAGACTAAGAACATGTGAGGAAGAGGCATATGGCGCAGTGGATAGAGCGTTGGTGTTGGGGGAGCCCAGGTTCAAACCCCACTGCAGTCAGCATGTCGTTGTGTCCCTGAGACACTTCACCCCAAATTGCTCCTGTGGGGATTGCCCACAGTATTGAGTGTGTAAGTCCCTTTGGATAAAAGCGTCTAACAAGTAACATGTAATGTAATAAAAAGAGGAAGAATATGAGAGGAAGAGGAAGAACATCGGAGGAAGAGGAAGAACATGAGAGGAAGATGAAGACTAAGAACATGTGAGGAAGAGGAGGAACATGAGAGGAAGAGGAAGAACATGTGAGGAAGCGGAAGAACATGAGAGGAAGTTGAAGACTGAGGAACATGTGAGGAAGAGGAGGAACATGAGAGGAAGACTAAACGAACAGAAAGCCTGCATTGGACTTCTTTGTTTACTTCCAAAAAATAGTGACATCAGAACACTCACGCTCCTATTGGCTAACGCTCCGACACATTGTACCTGATAGGCTAAGGGGCGGGACATCTCTAAGCGATTGACCAATCACAACAGAGTAGTAAAACACCTTTTTAAAAATTCATAAAAAGGAGCAGAATAACTGTCGATCAAACTTTGAAGTAACGGCACACAAACTATCCTCTTCACTCAAACCCTCTTTAGTAGAAAGTCCAACCAGGCTGCATTCAAAGAGATTCAAAAGTGATTTGTGTGTTAGAGAGACTCATCCTCACTAAGGCCCTTCAGTGAGATCATCAGGATGTTATTAAAGTCGCTCTCCTGCAGCAACACTTATTTCATGATGACAATAAATTAAAGTGTTGTGCATACAGGAAGTGAGCAGCAGGATATTGAGGGATGATATTCCCCTAATGCGGTTACTCTCTCCTCTAATGGAGCTCAGAGCCTTCCTCTCCATCCTCCTCAGAGCTCTGGGATCATTATGAATGCTCAAAAGTCACAAAGGAGGAAGACCTCCGTCAGGCTGAACTGGAAATGAATAAAGGAACTCTGTGAGCTGAGGCCACCTGCAGGAATACAGAAATATCATCTTATTAAATGTTGAAATGCTCAATGTTTTTAAGATATTCTGCAAAGGACTTGATCCTTCTAAAAGAAGTGGGAAGTACCTTTTAGGTTTTAAAAATCCCAATATAAAAACTTTGAGAATATCTCAAGACAAAACATGTGTTTGAACCTCAGGCCCCTGCATGGAAGTCCAACACTGAGACCCCTGTGCCACCCTGTATTTGTTTTAATAGAATTTGCTTTCCTGATCAGTTTATTGATTCTGCTGGTGTCACCGGCTCGGATGCCCCCTCTCCCAGAATGCACAGCGGCTGTGGAGACGTCCTCTTCCTCCTGAAATCAATGACCATCTCTCTGGTCTTGGCCACATTCAGAAGCAGATAGCCGCTTTCACACCAAGTACTTTGCGGTACTTAGTTCCCAGCACTTAGTTCCCAGCACTTAGTTCCCCCATGGAACTAAAGAGCAGATCGCGTTCACACTGGAATAAGTCCCTGAGGGAGGATCACGCAAATGAAGCCGCTGACGTCACATCTTCTTCTTCTGCTTTGGGTTTACTGGCAGGCCGCAAACCACTTCACGGCGTATACTGCCAGCCGAAGTCCCCGGCCGGAAGTCCCCGGAGTAAATCGCCAGAACGCCGACACCTCCTCATCACTCCACCACTCCCATGTTTTCTTTTGTGTTGCCATAAGTTAGTCTCTCTCCGTTGGTGCGCTGGGCTAATGCTAATGCTAATAATGCTAATGCGAGCAAATAAAATGGTGGCTTCACAAAACTTTTCAGAGTTTTACGGGGCGTGGTTTGCAATTCGCCCAGCCAATCAGAAATTGGAACCTTTTTCTCCCCAGGATAGTACCACCTCTATAGCAGGGACTGAAAAGGGGGGGAAAGTTCTCATGAACTAAGTTCTCTTTTTGGTGTGAACGCAAAATCCCAGGAACTATCGGAACTAAAAGGGAAGAGTACTCCGGTGTGAATGCGCCTAATGATTTCTTCCAGTCCACTCTACGAAATCACCCATCAGCACTCTGTACTCCTCCTCCCGTCCGTCCGTTATACACCCTACCACTGCAGAGTCATCAGAAAGCTTCTGCAGGTGGCAGACTCAGAGTTGTATTGAAAGTCTGAGGTGTATAAGGTGAATAGGGAGGGAGACAGCACAGTCCCCTGAGGGGCTCCTGTACTACCAACCACCACATCAGACAGCACACTGCCCAGCCAGACGTACTGAGGTCTGTCTGTGAGGTAGTTGGTAATCCAGGAGATGGTGGACGAGTTTACCCTCATAAACCGCTTTCACACCAAGTACTTAGCCGGTACGTTTTCCCCCTGAACTCTTTAGTCCCTCGAACTGTCCTAATAGATCGCGTTCACACCGGAATAAGTCCCTGAGGGAGGATTAGGCAAATGAAGCCGCTGACGTTACTTCTTCTTCTTCTGCTTGGGTTTACTGGCAGGCTTACTTTGTAATGGTTTATTTGCTATTTATCTTTGCACTAAGGTGTGTCTGCTGCTGAGCCTATTTACTATGCATACGACACACCTGGGACAGCGTGATGCCGTTATTGTTATTATTGCACTATTGTAACTTTGCCTGTCTTGACTGTGCTAAATAAAAGAGAGAACCAAAAGCACTGTACAAAATATCAGCTTTATTGTCAATTTACACGCTGTTCAGATACCTCATAAGAGCTGTGCTGTGTCTTTACCGGAGTTAGGGACTGGCTTCAGATAGAAGCTGCTGGGTAGCGTCTTCCGAGTAAATCGCCAGAAGCGCCGACACCTCCTCATCACTCCACCGCTCCCATGTTTTCTTTTGTGTTGCCATAAGTTAGTCTCTCTCCGTTGGTGCGCTCGGCTAATGCGAGCAAATAAAATGGCGGCTTCAAAAGACATTTTTCAGTTTTACGGGGCGTGGTTTGCAATTCGCCCAGCCAATCAGAAATTGTTAGTGTGGCCGACACACCCACGAACCATTTCCTCCCCAGGAAAGTACCACCTCTCTAGCAGGGACTATCTGGGATGTGAAAAGGTTCGCGCGAACTAGGGACTAGTTCCAGATCTTTTTTGGTGTGAAACCAAATCTCCCCCCCCTATCGGCCTAGTTCGGGGGGAAAAGTACTCCGGTGTGAAAGCGCCTATAGCCTGCAGCTTGTCACTCAGTAGCGTGGCTGGATCGTGTTGAAAGCAGTGGAGAAATCAAAAAAGGTGATTCTCACAGTGCAACCCAGTCCATCCAGGCATGAGTGAGCACGCTGCAGCAGGTAAATAATGGCATCGTCCACCCCCAGGTGAGGCTGGTAAGCAAATTGCAGAGGGTCTAGAAATTATCTCACCTGCGGTGTGAGATGGGCCAAGACCAGTCTCTCCAGCACCTTCATCACATGAGATGTGAGAGCTACTGGGCGATAGTCATTGAGCCCAGAAGGAGTCGTCTTTTTAGGGACAGGAACAACGCAGGACGTCTTCCACAGCACCGGGATGGTCTCCAGCTGCAGGCTCAGGTTGAACAGGTGTTGGAAAACAGGAGACAGCTGGCGAGCACAGGTCCTCAGGACCCTGGGGCTGATACCATCAGGGCCAGCAGCCTTGCCTATTGCCCCTTTCACACCAACGCAGCTCCCGTTCTAGCTCCTCTTGCGCTCTGCTGGTTCGGAACCGTTTTGTTCACACCGCCCCAGAGCCCGAGTGGTGCTGCGTCATTGCGTCTTCGTTTGCGTCATGACGTAACCGTTTACTTGCCTGCTTCATAAAGCCAAATTCATGCGGAAACCCCTCACATCGACAACAACAACAATCCCTGTCTCAGTGGAGGGGAGGCACATCAAAGGTGTGGTGGTAAAGTCTAGTGTGCTCGGCAGGGGGGATCGAGGAGGGGGGGTCAGAGGCAGAGGGAGCAGAGGGGGGATGCAGAAGCCGGGCTGAGTGGTGGAGGTGAGGTGTGAGGAGGAGACGGAGAGCTAAACCTATTGAAAGGTGTGGAGTTCGTTAGCTCTCTCCAGGGAGCCCAGTCAGTCTGTCTCCCCCTGAACCCCGTGATGGAATCATCCCAGCCCAGACATCCTGCTGTTGTTCTGTTGCAGCTCTCCAGCTTCTTCCTGTAGGAATCCCTGCCCCTCCTCAGCTTGTCCCTCAGCTCGTGCTGGATACTCCTCAGCAGAGATTTGTTCCCAGACTTGAAAGCTTCCTTTTTCTTATTTAAAAGTGTTTTCAGGTCACTTGTAATCCAGGGTTTATTGTTCGGGAAACACTAACGGGAGTTAACAATTGTTGCCGGCAGTGTTAACCTGCCTACCTGTTTTTACTGCTTCTGGGTCCTATTCCATACCAAAACCCCGACACTTGGGCCAGAGACGTGTTTCCCCAGCCTCACGTGCTGCTTCCTGTCAGACAGGAAGTCTGTGATCCACCTGCAGCTGGAGTCGGGCCCCTGCAGCTGTATATGATTTTAAGCAAGAAGGGTGATCTGAATCGACACATGAAACCTCACACAGGAGAGAAACCCTTCAGCTGCTCACTGTGCAGTAAAAGGTTTAGTCGCAGGAGTCATGTGACAAGACACATGGATGTTCACACCGGAGAGAAACCATTCAGAACATTTACAGATTCACCTGAGAGTCCATGAAGAAGAGAAACCATTCAGCTGCTCTCTGTGTAGCAACAGATATACACAGAGGGGGGAATTAAACCTTCACATGCAGGTTCACACCGGAGAGAAACCCCACGGCTGCTAACTGAGAAGTGGAAGATATTTACTCAAATGTAGTCGGAACACTTGCAAGTTCACACTGAGGAGAAACCTTTCAGCTGCTCAGATTGTGAGGAATCTTTTAGACGAAGTGAAAGTTCAAAGATTCACATGAGAGTTGGAGGAGAAACGATGTGGCTGCCTTGTTGGTGAGCAAGGATTCTCTTGGATTTATGAACTCAGAAACCATCGATGTGTCGTCAAAATGCCCAACGATAAATAACGTCTAACTTTACTGAATACAAAGGACATCTGGAGAGTATGAAATGTATTTGTCATGATAACACTGACAACATGACTTCTACTTGAACTGATGCTCTAAATATCTTGTCAATTATTTACTTAAAGGTAGGGTAGGTAATTTTGGAGAAACCAGCTCGAGTGCGCTAGAATTTGAAAATACACAGCCGGAAGAAATCTGCCACTTCCTCACAGAGCCCCTCCTCCAACACACACGAACGCGCACATGACCAATGAGGGCACGAGATAAGTTTGTGCACAGATGGAAGGCTGACAGGAAGGTAGGCCATCCAATCATTTTAGCCGGGCCGGCTAAAATGATTGGTCGTGCTTTTTACAGCACTACGGCTTCCACAGATGAAATGTTTTTATGGATTTTTTGTCAAAGCACTTAAGATATTCATTGCTATCGGGATGTTAAGAGCATTCCATGGAATATAACAACAAGTGTATCATGAGCCGGTTTCTCAAACTTACCTACCCCACCTTTAAATGTACATTTTTTTTAAGCATCTAAAAATAAACCTGCTTTTTATTTTTGTATTACTTTACACATCTTAGATTTAAGAATTAATATATGTCAAAGGAAAACTTTTGTGGTCAATAAAGTAATAAAAGTCAATTAAATATATAAAACATCTTAATTTCCTTAATTGTACCATCATAGATAGATGCTAACGAGTGTTTTTGGTCAAGGATTGAAGCCCCTGAATAAAGTGCTGGGAAGAAACCATTCATATATATATATGTATATATATAATATACCTACTGTCATCGGGTCAAAATACAGAAGAGGATCAGGGTCATGTGACCAAAAGCAAAGGAAAATGTGACGGTTTAAATGTAAAGTCAGATTTCTGAGAGACAGGAATCTCTTCTGAGATCAGGGCAACATCCTCCGTACAAAACACTACTTCTTTCTCTCTTGTATATTTCTCTTTCTAGTTTTGTGTAATCTGAGTTTCCCCGGTGTCGTTTGTCTTTCTGGATTTCTGTAAAGTCACAGGAAGAGGACGGGGCTTCATAAGGAGTTAAAGAAATGACAGTTTAATTACTTTAAATGTATGTTATTGTATGACATGTATATGACATGGTAAATGTCCTGATGTACATCTCTGTATCAGGTCTCTTCGACCCCTCAGAGCTCTTTAGAAACTATGAGTCATTCACCTCATTCATGCAGAGCAGCACCACTTGATGTAGGGGAGCTAACACTCACACACACACACACACACCAACACACACCACACAACACACACACACACACACACACACACACATTGTACCTAAATTGTCCAACGTTGCTTCTGGCTCGGCTGAAGCCATTTATCCACACTATGAATGTTGCTAGAAACGTCTTCACACATGAGCGTTTCACATGCAGTGTTGTTGTTGGGCGTATGCGTTGTTACCTTGGGCCACTTCTGATTGGTTAACAATGGCTATTACATATGGAGCACAGCACTTCTGATTGGTGTGGATGACTGACACACAAGAAGAAAAAAAAAAAAGGTTTACATTTTCTTTTTTTAAATCGCAGGCTTTGCGATTTGCTAATTGCATCATTTCAAATCGCAATTTCGATTTAAAATCGATTAATCGTGCAGCCCTATCACCAGTGGCGTTTTTATATGTACAAAAGTGGTGGGGCACAAAAAACTTAGACGTTTATATATAAGCTTCTACAGTGACGTGCAGTGAGGTTCATGCCTGCTGAGGCACTGACTCTTCAGGTTTACAAATATTATATTTTGACCTAAATCAAAATATAATATTATTTTCAAAAGCTTTTTTAATCTGATGCTTCCATTCATTTAGCTAGTGACTTATCCGACCGGCCCACATCGTCCGACCGGCCCACTTCAGTATTGGCCCATCGGGATTCGTCCCGAACGTCGCGATGGCCAGTCCGCAGTCCGCAGTTTTTGCGTGGCTGTGTCTTAGTTGTAAGAAGGGGCGGACTGGCCATCGGTAGAATCTGGAGAAGCACAGAACGGCCGGTCGTTTAAAAAAAAATTGTTTAACGTCATCTTTTAAAGGGTACCTATCATGCAAAATGCACTTTGTGATGTCTTTTATACATAAAGATGTGTCCCCGGTGTGTCAGGGAACTCACGCAGCGTCAGAAAATAAAACCCTCTCTCTTTTCCTCCGTATCCACATCTTTAAAAAACGGGTGTACAACGAGCGATACAGATTTGCTGCCGATATGACGTAATATCGGATGGTGGACCCACAGAAAGTTGCTATCAGAAACAATGCCTGACGTGTTTTGGACGTAATCTCGTCTTTGTTTACATTAGCAAGCCTCGCTAACACTCAGAGCTAACCTGTACTGGAGAGCACATGTGTTTAAAAAGCAGGAAATAAAAAGGAACTCACCTTGTGATAAACCTGCAAGAGAAAAAGCATTTGAGCTCCATACTGTTTCAGAAATAATCCTTGATGTGGTTTAGAACAGGATGGCGTTTTATGACAGCAGAATTTAACTTTATCTCCGGTAGAATTCTGATCAGGCATTAGCTGCGCCTCCTCGTTTTTTTTTTTTCAAGCTAAGGACCCAAAATCCGCGTTTCTCTAACAGGGCTGCAAAAGAGGGATATGAGCAGTATGAGGCATGGCCAGTGGCGGCTCCAGAGTATTTTTGTTGGGTAATCTATGGTAGGGCTAACCCATACAGTGGTGGGGCTCAAGTCGGTATTTGCAATGTAATTACATACACGCTATATTGCCCCCATTGACAGTGAAACGCCACGCGTGAGGTTTAGATTATTTCCCTGTCTCAATCCAAATTGAACTGTATGAAATAAAAAGGCACATTTGTCTTGTAGTAAATAAAAAGGGCGACCTGGAGCCAATCCTGCAATTTCCCCACAGGTGAAAGAGTTGACATGCTGAAAACCCAACCCCTGCAGGGGGGTCTGGGGGGATTCTCCCCCAGGAGATTTTTTGAAATACTAACATAAAATACACATTCTGGTACTCTCTTGAGAAGAAAATAAATACATCTATTACTACACATTTAAAAAAATGAATGTCATTTTTGTTTTTTGTTACTTTGTTCTGAAAGCTGAACCTGCTGCTCCTCACAGAGAGAAGAGGGAAGAGGCTGTGGATTACTTTACATTGTGGATAAGGGTGGATAGCCCCCATTGTTCTGTGTGTCAAAATGAAAGACAGCCCACACACCTATCAATCATCAAACCGTGGGGTCTTATTTCATTACGTGTTGATTTCTATCAACACGTAATGTTGTATCGATGTATATAGAGATGTACTACCGCAAAAGTATTCTCCGTCGGGGCTTCCTGCAACAACACCACGCCGTTATCGTGATTCTGATTGGCCAGAAGACATTATCAAAGATGTTTTATTGAGAAGACGATCACTACGTGACAAAAGTTTTCAAAACCATTTCTAGTCTTCGGTATTTCCAGACAAGTGGCTACTGAAATCAATCTTACTCACTGCTGTCTGTGCAATTTACTCCGCGCGAGTTGGCGGACTTTATTTAGCTTACTTTAACATCATTTTTCATGGTGGGGCTAAGGTGGGGCTAAGCCATTTCTTGGTATGCTGTAGCCTACCCCAGCCATACCCTGGCGCCGCCACTGGGCATGGCTACAATGGGCGAACTGTTTGGTATTTTAAGAAAAAAACTTCACAGACATGTTTTGTATAGGTATGGCCAGCGCCATATAGAGAGATCATATCATAGTATCATATTCTATTATACGGCTCTGGGTACCGTATGGCCCATGGATGTATAATAAGAACCCTGGGTATGGGTATGGTCCTACAATATATTATTCCAATATATCAAATCAAATCAAGTTTTATTTATATAGCACATTATTTAACGATTTTTGGTCGAGCCAAAGTGCTGTACATATAATAAAAAAGTACCCTACAGTAAAGACATTTTACAGCAAATACAACAGCACAGTTAGTGCAGAATAGCAGTATGAGAAAAATGACACCCTCTGTCCTTAGACCCTCACATCGTACAAGGAAAAACTTCCAGAGAAAAACCCCACAGTTTAAAGGGAAAAAATGGGAGAAACCTCAGGGAGAGCAACAGAGGAGGGATCCCTCTCCCAGGACGGACAGACGTGCAAGAGATGCCGTGTGTAAATCGAAGAGATAATACATTTTACAGCGTAGGTAGACCAAATGTTTGGAAATGCATGTGTCTATAAAAGAAGATGAATCCACGAAGATGTCAAAAACAATCCTGTGGGAGCCATCAGGGAAGCAGCATGACGAGACCCAGGCAGGACCGCAGAGACACGCCCAGCCACGACCCGAAGTCCACGACTTAATCCAGAACTCAGGATAGAGGATCCAGGGCACAAGACCACAGCAGACCGGATCAGACACGGCTCCGGGTCCCAGCGTAGATGTAGACACAAAACACAGATTTGGGGGAAGCTGGGATTAATCGGAACATGAGAATACACAGACACAGACAGACAGAAGGAGAAGAAAGAACAAGCACTCCCTTAGGATAGGTTGAGGAAGGGTAGCAAGTAAGAGAGTAACACTCCCCGGCCTGAATAAGCCACTCTGCAAACCTGTTTCCCTTTAATAAAACCTCGAGAGTTCAGAGAGGGAAAAGGTTTTAGGATAAAGAGAGAATAGAAAGAATAGATTACAGAAGTAGAGAGTATGAGAAGTAGAGAGAGAAAAGATTTAGAAGAATGAGTAGTAGTAATAACCTTAGTTTTAAATATATGATCCAAGTTTTTAGGATTTAAGTGAAAGAGCAAGAACAAAAATGTAGGTGAAGAGACACAGCGTATCTACGTCATTGCACTCTGGAAGGTCTTTAGCGTACTCTTAAAACGGAAAGGCTGTCAGCCGCCTGAACACAAACTGGAAGCTGATTCCACAAAGGTGGAGCTTGATAAGAAAAGGCTAGAAGGCCAGAGAGAATAAGTGAGTTTTAAGTGTTGATTTAAAAACCCCCAGGGTCTCGGCCGACCTCACATGGAGGGGCAGAGTGTTCCAGAGCCTGGGGCCTGCTGCTGCGAATGCTCGGTGCCCTCTGGTTTTGAGCCTGGTCTTGGGCACTATCAGCAACAGCTGATAGGTGACTGATTCTATAATTTAGGGTGCATTTCACATCAACAAAACAGTACAAAAAAAGTGTTCTTTCTCAATAAAACAATCAGTGGTTCAAGTTAGTATATTCCTCAGTGTAACATATCCACTAGTTGCAAAGCTTAAACATTTTTTTATGTTATCTATTTTAGATATTTTAAATTTGAAAAAATGAGGTGCAACATAGTTGACAATGAAACTCAAACATTTGATGCAAATAACATAGTTGACTGGACACATTATTAACCATCAGCACTATGTTCATTTCAAGGCAAGTACACAATTGTCAACTAGGTTACCTGTCAACTAAGTTACTACAGTTATTACATTACTGGGTAACTTAGTTGACAGGTAACCTAGTTGACAATTTCCCTATTTTGACCCATCATTTCAATGTTAGGCCTTGCCTGGATGACCACATGTCATTTTCTTGAACAGGTTAACATCACATTTGAACATATAATTGAATTAAAATCATTAAACAATTGTAAACTATAACAATGTACGTAACATTGTTGATGGTCAATTAATATACTCATTGACAATGTGCTATTATACATAAAATATTGTAAAAAATTAGAGGACAATCACCACAGTGTGTTCAAAATGTCTGCCAAAGAGGAACATGGCATCATGTGATGCTGGTGACATGGTATTGGGACAAACAATTTTTGAGTTAAAGGGGGGAGTTCTGTTAGTAACATAGTTGACAGAACTTTTGCGGACATTCATATATTAAGATATTTAAATTATTTAAAGGAGGAAATCAATTTAAAAAATGTTATTATTCTTTAGTATTTAGACTTTTAAAATAAATGAATACTTTTTTTGATTTTCCAAGACACCCTCAACTGAAAAACGGACATAGCAAAAACTGACAATTTAAGAACATCATGACACATTTCAAGCTAAATAAAGCATAGGATGCACATAATGTTTGTGTGATATTATAACATGCTTTCCAATAATAGGCAAAATATGATATTTTTGAAGAAAATAGTTAGAATAATTATAATTATCATCAATGGACATCAATGGACATGGAATGTACCCTAAATTGTAGAATCACTCAGGTATATATAGCATAATAGGTCCACTTTAAGTTGCGCTGACGGCCGACAGAGGGCGACAGCGGCCGCTAATGCAGTTCTGTGGTTCTTAGCTGTCAAATAATCACACACGAAGAAGAAAAAAGACCGGCCACACGAAGAGAAGGGATTAGACGCCGCGGCAGACAGGGAGAATGAAAACACATGGATACAAATCAAAGAAAACGAAAAGAAAAAGGTGGGGCCGAGAAGGCAAGAGAAAAAAAGGTGAAGTCACTTGCAGGTGAAGCATATAAATGTCGCAAATTGACAGATCTTTTTGGCAGCAGCGCTGCTACAAGCACTATCATCAGCACTGCAGTTTAGGACAAGTGCAAGATGATGAAGAGAATGATGAGTGCGCGAGTTCAGATATACAGCCAGCCTCCTGCGTTCATGATGAGGGACAGAGAGTTGAGCTGGTGGAAGAACCAGCTCAACTGGCACATACAAGTGCAGGGCAAGAGCAAGAGGTGGGTGAGAATTGTCCCTTGAACTGCATAAATGCAGCCTAATAAAAAGCTGATTTCTAATAACTAATAGTAGGCTACTGTATTTTTTTTTCTGATGAAAATCTGCTTCCAGTTCTGTTTCATATGGGTGTTGAGAGATGTATCAATAGATCTCCTAATGTTGCTCTCAAAGTGCACCAGATTGATGCTTTTAACTTCAACATTTTAAAATGTTCACATGGATAGGAAACTAAATACATTTGCACACATCTTGGTCCATATCTTTCTGTTTTGGTGGTCATGCCACAACCGTGCACGTGCATGCATGCGCGAGTCATGGTGAGATATCTGGATTAAGAGGTTGATTTTTCTTTGCAAAGCATGAAAGAAAGGCGAAATGAATGGGCTGTGAATTTTGTTTTTTTAAGCAGACGTTGAGTTTAATTTGTACGGCCCTCGGAGGATGTTGTAAAAATTGAAATGGCCCTTGAGAGGAAAAAGGTTCCCCACCCCTGCTGTAGACACTAATTAGAAGAACACAGACTAAAACAGCAATGTACAGACGAATCAGATGATTAAACATGATCGTAAAATATATTTTAAGATGTATTTATTTTGCATTTTTTTGTAATTATTATTTTAATACTTTATGCTGACACAAGGTGGGGCTGTGCACACACACACACACACACACACACACACACACACACACACTCACACACAGTTAGTTAGTTCTGACTTCAATGTTTTAAAAAACATTTTGAATTTTTTCAGAAATATCACTTTTTCTTACAATTTGACCTTTTTTTTGGAGTTCTGACTTTTTCTGAGAAATGTGATTTAGTTCAGGGTTCAGTATCTCGCCCAAGGACACATCGACATGTTGACTCCACGGGCTGGAATCGAACCAACAACCTTCTTGTTGAAAGACGACATACTAACATGATGTCTTCTCCATCTTATGTCTGTTCCTCACGCTGTGTAATCAATATGCTTTTAAATCAATAAGATCCTCATTGTTGCCTCACTGATCTCTTCTGATTGGATATCATCACCTTCCCATTCCAATAGCTATGAAGAGTTACAGCATTAGTGACACTGACTCTAAATAAGACCAACTGCAGAACATCATTTACATCTTTAAAGGTGGGGTAGGTAAGTTTGAGAAACCGGCTCGAGATACACTTGTTGTTATATTCCATGGAATGCTCTTAACATCCCGATAGCAATGAATATCTTCAGTGCTTTGACAAAAAATCCATAAAAACATGTCATCTGTGGAAGCCGTGGCGCTGTAAAAAGCACGACCAATCTTCTGAGCCGGCCCGGCTAAAATAACTGGATGGCCTACCTGCCTGTCAGCCTTCCATCTGTGCACAAACTTATCTCGTGCCCTCATTGGTCATGTGCGCGTTCGCGTGTGTTGGAGGAGGGGCTCTGTGAGGAAGTGGCAGATTTTCTCCGGTTGTGTATTTTCAAATTCTAGCGCACTCGAGCTGGTTTCTCCGAAATTACCCACCCCACCTTTAAGTCCATTTATTTATTTAACCATTAGTTTCTTTACGTGGCGTCTGATCGTCCTCCAGCTCTTACACGTTACACTTCATATTATCTGTGATAAACACCAAAAAACACTACACTATTTTATATTCAGTGGTTAATAAGCTGCAGAGCAAACTGTTCTTATCAGATGTTCACCCACTGCTCCAATAGATATTATTTATTCAATAGAGATCCTCAAAAACCTCCAAATCGGCCAAACCATGTTTTAGCTATTGTCTGCTAATGCTAATTAATGCAACTTGTGTTCATTGTGTAAATGTCCCAACATCTGCAGGTTAACATCCGGCAGGTTCTATGAGCTGGAGACCCTACTCTACATTTCTATCATTCAACTTTGGGGTCTCAACATGTCCGGGCTCACACTGATGACAAGTAGAATATTTACAATCAATAAATAAGGAAGTGTGGTGAAAGCAGTGTGAGAATGTGCTCTGGTTCTGACCCTAAAACCCTCTTCTGTCCCCTGCTGTGATGAAGCTTCTCTTCCTCTGGACCTGAACCACGCACTGGAGAAATACAGATCTGCACGTCTTTATTGTTTAAGTTCCAGTTGTTCCCACTAGATGGCGCTCAGGAGCAGTGGTTTCACCCATGGATGTATTTCACCTCCTGCCGGTGGGACTGTTTACAGGAAATCACGTGACTGCTGGGAACAGTTCCGAACTCAACCAGCAGGGGAGCTGTTGCTCAGACTCAGACTGTGAACTGCGCAGCAGGAAATAAATTGTGCTCTGTCACTCTCAGGGGAAATGAGGGGAGTCACAGAGAGACAGGGGGGGGTTCACCTGAAGAGAGAACAGCATCAACATCTACCTGATCAATACAAATACCTGATCAATACATCTACCTGATCAATACAAATACCTGATCAATACAAATACATTCAAGCTTTACACAACCAGAGTTCAATCAAGATAAGAGCTTTATTGATCCTGGAGGGAAGCAGCAACAGACAGAGAGGGGAGAAGTAATCAGATCATGTACTTAGTGAAAGTAGAAGTACTCAGATCATGTACTTAGTAAAAGTAGAAGTACTCAGACCATGTACTTAGTAAAAGTAGAAGTACTTAGATCATGTACTTAAAAGTACTCAGATGTACTCGGATCATGTACTTAGTAAAAGTAGAAGTACTCAGATCATATACTTAGTAAAAGTAGAAGTACTCAGATCTTGTACCTGAGTAAAAGTAGAAGTACTCGGATCATGTACTTGAGTAAAAGTAGAAGTACTCGGATCATATACTTAGTAAAAGTAGAAGTACTCAGATCTTGTACCTGAGTAAAAGTAGAAGTACTCAGATCTTGTACTTGAGTAAAAGTAGAAGTACTCGGATCATGTACTTGAGTAAAAGTAGAAGTACTCGGATCATATACTTAGTAAAAGTAGAAGTACTCAGACCATGTACTTAGTAAAAGTAGAAGTACTTAGATCATGTACTTAAAAGTACTCAGATGTACTCAGATCTTGTACTTGAGTAAAAGTAGAAGTACTCAGATCATATACTTAGTAAAAGTAGAAGTACTCAGATCTTGTACCTGAGTAAAAGTAGAAGTACTCGGATCATGTACTTGAGTAAAAGTAGAAGTACTCGGATCATATACTTAGTAAAAGTAGAAGTACTCAGATCTTGTACCTGAGTAAAAGTAGAAGTACTGAACTGTAGTGGGTTGTAAGTGAAGATGGTCAAATATACTTATATCCATGTATCTGTGCACATGATTAATGGCACGTTTTTTCCTTTTCTAATAGTTGTTACAGCATGTTTCCTGTCTGTTTGAACTCATTGTTAAACTAAATGAGTCGAGGTGAGGAAGTGACGCTGCAAAGCAAAGGAGACGAGGTGAGGAAACGACAATGCAAAGCAAAGGAGTCGAGGCGAGGAAGCGACGCTGCAAAGCAAAGGAGACGAGGTGAGGAAACGACGCTGCAAAGCAAAGGAGTCGAGGCGAGGAAGCGACGCTGCAAAGCAAAGGAGACGAGGCGAGGAGACGAGGCGAGGAAACGACGCTGCAAAGCAAAAGAGTCGAGGCGAGGAAGCGACGCTGCAAAGCAAAGGAGTCGAGGTGAGGAAGCGACGCTGCAAAGCAAAGGAGACGAGGTGAGGAAACGACGCTGCAAAGCAAAGGAGACAAGGCGAGGAAACAACGCTGCAAAGCAAAGGAGACGAGGTGAGGAAGCGACGCTGCAAAGCAAAGGAGACGAGGTGAGGAAGCGACGCTGCAAAGGAGTGGTTTGTGTTCCCTCAGAGTCTCAGGTTACAGTGAAGCTAATCTCAAAGCCTCTTGTTCCCTCCTGTAATCAGTCTGTCTGCACGTGTTGGTGTATTTCAGAGACAGTAAATCCAACATGAGATATCTGGAGCAGAACAGCCCGGCTGAGTCATGAGACAGAAAGGGAAAGAAAGGAGAGCAGGGACTTTCCAGCTGCTGGAGAACGGGTTAGGCAGAAGCTGCTCGGCACAGAGAAACATGCAATGACCCAAAACAAACACAATCAGTTGATAACCAGGTGAGGAGCGACAGGTTCCTCAGGCAGGATGCTGAGAGAGAGCTGTCTCTGAGTCACATGGAGAAACACACTTTCTAACAACGTGCAAGAGCACTTTGGTTTGCTCTAAAAGGATTTGATGCTTCTTTATAAGCTATAAATCACACCGTACATTTTACATTTATATTCAATCTAATATTTAATAATCCATTCCTCTCATACTGATGTATTTATAATATCCTGCTTTATATTTTGTTACTGGACATTTGTAATTCAACATGTATATTTTCTTTTCTTTTTTATATGCTATTTTATTTCCATAGAAATGTTTACATGTTGGATTGTTTATTTCTAGTCTTTTCATTTGTATTGATGCCATGACTTTTGATGCTGCAACGCAAACATTTCATGACATCGTTTCATGGTTTGGATGTTTCCGGTTGCTGGTGAAATGTGAGCCCGGAGACGCAGGATGTGCCAAACCTCATTTCCTGCTTTCTGTTATCTCAGAAATAAAACCATATTTATGATCAATATATTTAATAGACGTGCACTTTGATCGGTTTGAGTATCAGGTGCTGGAGAGGAGATGCTCTCAGGGTTTGGTGATTGTGTTTGTACCTGCAGATGGAAATTAATCAGTAGATATAATCTGGATATAAATGATCTTTTCTCTGTGCATAATAAATAATAATGTAATTAATATAATACTTATTTAAGAAGAATTAATAGTATAAAACATTACATTTTTACATAATAATACAAATGTATAATTAATAATAAAAAATTATCGAATTAATAGAATAATAATAATACATATTTATTAATAATAATAATATTATAATAGTAATAATAATAATAATGTAATAATAATTATTTAATAATAATAATCTCTGTTTGAGATGTATGTATTTTAATTTTGTTTAATTAATAAGTTGGTAATTAAACATGAAATATTAATATTGGAGTCAGCCATTTTAGTATACTGGTGATCAATATGAAAAGAGGAAGGAAATAAAGGAAATATTTACTGGTTTCTTTTTTTATTTTAAGTTAAACTGTTAACAAATAAATATGACTTTAGATCAATGGAAACCCAAAGGTAATGTTTGAGCCTCACTAAATGTTCCTAACAACACAGAACTGTATTATTCCCAGTCGTCATGGTAACGTCATCAGTTGCCGGGCAGATTTCAGCTCAACAGGTTTCTGAAGCAGGAGCTCTGAGAACAGCTGAGTGCAGCGACACACACTGATAACACACACATTAGAGAGATCAATACATCACTCAGAGTTACTTTATTTTGTTAAATGTTCCTCCATTAGAGAACATTTTCATTTGTTTCTGTTTAGAAAGCAGTAAACCATTGGATCTTTAGTTTCACATCAAATCCACTGTAGTGTCTGAGACGGTAGGAGAAACCAATAAATGTGTTTCTGGAAAGACAAGAAGACGGACATTTGGGAGATGGGTTTTATTGGAAAGTGCAACACGGACAGGAAAGGGTTAACAATGCAGAGCGACTTAATGTCACGTTCACCTCTGAAGCCCAAACTAAAGAGAACGTCACAGTCCGCTGGCTATGTACACAAAACCTCCCTGTCCCTAAATAATAGCAACATTATCAAAATCACAAACACTATTATGTTTTAAAACCAATTCAAGAGACATGTGAGAAATAAAGAAACATACTTTGATTCATTTAGAAAAGCTCAGAGAGGGAAAACAAGATCACTCGCTGCTACCTGAGTGTGTGTGTGTGTGTGTGTGTGTGTGTGTGTGTGTGTCTGTGTGTTTAAATACATAATCAGAGGGAAAGCCACCTTTTTATGTGAAACCCAAATGATCCAAATAACTTGATTCCTCTGTCCAAACCCTAATATGATCAGTTATTGATCAGTTATTGATCAGTTATTGATCAGATGATGAATAATGAACAGTTTACGGGGAGAATGTGGTGGCAGCGCCCCCTGATGCATAAACCTAAAGACACAGAACATGTTTACCTGATTCAGACCTGAAATATGCCGGAGTCAGTTCTTTGATTTGCTTCTGATGTACAGGTGAATGTTTCTAATTGGTGTGACACTATTTGATTGAACTGATGTCATTGATTTTTCTAATATTTGTGTTTCTGAAAGCATGGTGCCTTTCTGAGGTCACTCTGCAGAAGGGTTTGAACTCTAATGCTGCAGCTGGAGAGGTTTGAGAGCAGAGAGAGAGCTCTGTGACAACAGGTGGAAAGTTGATGTGAAGCACCTCACTCTGATGGCTGGTTCAGTCTCTCAGTGAGCTCAGAGCTGGAGGCAGGAGAGGGAGTGCTTTTATTGGCTGAAAGGAGAAGCAGAGAAAAGTGTTTCAATCCACCGCCCCGTACACAACAAGGAACTAGACAACACGGATCATTCCTGTAGAAAACATACCAAGTGCTTTCCATACCAACATTACACTGAGCTCTGAGTTTGATCTGCTATCTCAAAGCCTTCCATTAAAAACCCTGAGAACTCATGAGACAAGGTTTCTGATTGGTCTCTCACCATTCCTCTTCCTGTAAACCTGGAATCCAATCCAAGCGACGAGGACAGCAGGGGCAGCACCGATGATGAGGTAGTAGGGATTCCCTGTGGATTCAGCCTCTATGGAGAGAGACATATGACAAGCATGATCATTTCTGACGTGGAGCTAATCTGAACTAAACATTGAATACTGCTTTCTATTCCTCCATCTTGTGACTGTGTAACTCCCTCTCTTGTATATCAGCATGTGAAGGACACTGTTCAGGAACTAGTTGATGCTCTGTATGTGATGACTACTTCCATTCTGGAGAGGATCAGAAATACATGGATCCTGATGTTGAAGCTCAAGCCGGTGACGAGCAGGGAGATTTTTCCAACAGAGACTAAGACATGTTGTCAGGGTCTGTTGATTGTTAGTAACCGTTGAGCCGTTGTGATGCAGTCTTACCTCTGTTGGTCCTGATCACAGCTGAGTCCAGTCTGATGACCTGGTCCTTCACCCCAGAGAGCTGGAACACACATCGGTACTTGTCCCAGTGTTCAGCGGGGAATGAGGAGACGTTCAGGTCCACGCTCATCTGGAAGGATCCGTCGTGGTTGGGCAGGATCTCTCCGTGGTCCACGTTGTCGTGAAGCTCCTCTCCGTCTTTGCTCCAGAACATGATGGCTCTGTCCGGGTAGAAACCTGTAGCGTGGCAGCTGACTGGAGAGGAGGGGGACTTCTGGAGCAGAGACACTGAGGGGATCTCTGCACAAACACACTTTAGAGGTTATTGACTCACAGTAATATCACTACAGGGAGTTATGATGTACTGTGAGCATCACTGAAGGAGAACACAGAGTCAGGGTTTCAGAGAAATTGGTTAAATAAAGACTTTCTTCTCTGTTTTATATAATTTAATATCAAATACTGTTTAGTGTTGTTCAGATTAAAGAAGCACGTTGAAGATTTCCTCTCAGACTTTTGGAAATTAAGATTTCTTTCTATTTCCTGACATTTAAATGTGTAAACAATTCATTACCCACTGACCCCCCCCCCCTATTCTCTGTTTTGTTTATCTCTTTTTGTATTTTTCTTTGTTTTGTTTTTTGTTTTTTAACTCTCTGTCAAAGCGTCTTTGAGTTTCCTGAAAAGCGCTATACAAGTCTCATGTATTATTATTATTATTATTATTATTTATTTATCTGAAAAATAGTCATTACTGAATCTATATCGACAAGAATATTAAGTTTGACCCCAAAATAAGTAGAGGAGCAACAGATTAGATGCTCTCCACTGCACTGTGTAGTGCTATAGTACATTCACTGATTAGTTGATCAAAAGAAAGTTAATTCCAACACGTCTGATTATAAAATAACAGTTTAAGTTCTTTATTAAAGAAATATACCAAACATTTTATAGTTCCAGTTTTTTTAAATATGAGTATTTTGGTCTTAAATCCTTTCCAGACAGAAAGGCTGCGTACGATGAAACACGGACAGCTACACACCAACATATTCAGATTTACTACACGATGCACACACTACGCCTGTTTCATCGTGTAGAGATGAAATGGTGTCTTCTGTCTCCATATCCCATAATAACACCTTTGTTTGTAGAGGAGTTTAATGTTTTACTAATCTGAAACTGTTCAGTGTTAGTCAGAATAGAAACAAATTGTAAAATAAAAAAAAGGAGAAACCCAGGAGACATGAACATGGAGGTGTTTATGAAACTCCATCAGGTCATGTGACTCTACCTGTTCTCATCAGAAAGCTCCTCCCAAGGTTCACATACTTCTTCAGAAACTCAGGACAGATCTGGGTGTAGTAGTTCTTCTTCTGGGCCATCAAAGCTTTGTTCTTCTCCCACTTCTGTTTGGTGAGGAAAGACTCTCGTGTTGGAGCGATCCATGACTCTGTCTCCAGGTCCAGTATCAGGAAGTCTTCTCCATCAAAACCATGGTGTTCAAAACCTTTCACCTCACCAGTCTCCTCATCCCACTCACAGCCGGACATCCTCTGGGCAATGTGGACACCTGAGAGAGAGAGAGAGAGAGAGAGAGAGAGAGAGAGAGAGAGAGAGAGAGAGAGAGAGAGAGAGAGAGAGAGAGAGAGGGATAGAGAAGAGAGAGGGAGAGAGGGAGAGAGAGAAGAGAGAGGGATAGAGAAGAGAGAGAGAGAGAAGAGAGAGGGATAGAGAAGAGAGAGAGGGAGAGAGAGAGAGAGAGGGAGAGAGAAGAGATAGAGAGAGGGATAGAGAAGAGAGAGGGAGAGAGAGAGAGAGGGAGAGAGAAGAGAGAGAGAGAGGGATAGAGAGAGAGAGAGAAGAGAGAGAGAGAGAGAGAGAGAAGAGAGAGAGAGAGATCATTATAATCAGCTGATATCTGATGTATATATTTATGATCCTAAATTGTGTGAATGTGCACTCAGGGAGAATCAATCAGGTGTTCGTTCATCGTTAGAACGTCTTTTATCTGATCTCAGATATTCAAACATTGAGAGGAAATATTTAGATTCATGTCTGAACTCCATTTCTCCTCCTTCAGAGTTTGTCCTGAAATAATGATCCTTTTATTTTCTTCATTAAAGTTACAGCTGCTGCACTAACCCTTCTGGGCCTGTGTGTGTGTGTGTGTGTGTGTGTGTGTGTGTGTGTGTGTGTGTGTGTGTGTGTGTGTGTGTGTGTGTGTGTGTGTGTGTGTGTGTGTACAGGATGAAGATATAAACAACATATTATCAGTAGAAGGTGAAACATGAACTAACCTCCAGTTTGGTTGAGGCGCTGCTTTGCAGTTTCAATGTTGACTTTGGAGAACTGCTGGTTACCCAGAGAGATCTGAGTGTTCCTCTCCCAGTACTGAGGATCCTCGTCTGTGATGTTGCTCATCCAGTCCTGTTTGGGTTCTTCTCTCCTGGTGTTGCTGTCGTATGATCATCTCAACTTCATCAACCAACCCAACACTAACAAACTCTGGGAAGTTTGGGACTCCAGAGGACCCAGTGTAGAAATACTTCAGAGAGTGAGTCCCTGGAAGAGAATAATAAAGGAATAACTTCAGTCGTTATAAATCTCCAAACAATGTTTATCTCCCACATACAGATCTAAAAAGAACTACAGAACATCCGTTATACTAATACTCTTTTCTTCACTAAATTCAAACAAAAAACAAATACATAGAAACATATTTGCTGCATAAACTATTTCCTTTCATGTTTCTGTTGATTTGTATTGAAATAAGAATATACAGAATAATGAAATATAAAAGAATACATGATGTAATTCTGCAGAAGAGTATCTGCCTCTCCTTCTGAGTGAACAGGCTTCTCTGAGTCCGAGCTGCAGATCTCAACGTGAAGAGAAACTCCAGTTCAGTTTCTAGCATCTGGAGTCCTTTCCTCTTCAGGATGCTTCATTCCTAAATGACACTCTCTGATTCTCTTGAGATCTGAAATCACAAACCTCTGACTGAATATATCTGCTGCATGACGCTCTAAGATTGATTCTGATATTTACCAGATTGAACCCTTTGCTCTTTATGAAATCCCTCAGCTCTATCACATCCATGGTGACGAAGGACATCTGGTGTTTCTTCCTCCTGAGGTTTAGAAGCTAAACTTTGTATTCAGTGAGTTTCTTAAAGATGCAACGTGCATCTCTTACACAGTTTATAAGTGGGCTTTATTTCATGAAACCACTTCCATCTGGATTTCTGTCAGTAAATGATTATCTTTGAGTTTAGATTCAGATATATTAAATACATATTCTTTTACAATCTTTCCAAAAAGAAACCTACTTCCCTTTCCCAACATAAAACACAAACATGAAACCCCACTTTGGGAATAAAGAGCGTAGCTACATCAGTTGGTGCTGTTTTAAAATAGAGAAACAGAAACCAACTGGATACAGATTCCCTCGTGTTGTTTGTGAACAGGATACGAACGGAGCCGGACGTTTGAGTTTGAAATCAAGTGTTTGTTCAAAGAGTCAGAGGAACCCTGAGTCTCTCAGAGCGTGGCCTTCCTGCTCCTCCTCCTGCATGATACATATATCTGAGATACATGATACATATATCTGAGATACATGATACATATATCTGAGATACATGATACATATATCTGAGATACATGATACATATATCTGAGATACATGATACATATATCTGAGATACATGATACATATATCTGAGATACATGATACATATATCTGAGATACATGATACATATATCTGAGATACATGGATACATATATCTGAGATACATGAATACCCAGAAATAACAGCAGCTCCTGATTTCTGGATCTACTAAACAGCATCATATAGTTCTCTCAGTACATGTCAGTATCAGTGTGATGTTCTCTCAGTATGCAGGACTACAGTAAAGCAGACATGTCAACAACAACAAACAACAACAGGAACTGTATATTGATGTTGACCACGTTGAATTGTGATCTGATCCCAGAGATCTATCTCTATGTTCTTCATGTATAATGACAGGGAGCAGGTTATATATGATTTCTTCTTCTGCTGTTTGCTCTTCAATCAGAAACCAAACCCCTGGATACTCAGGGACTTTTTCACTTACGTCCACTTCTCTGGATTTAGAACACAACTACATTTGATATGGACAACTCATATGTATTAATATCATTTTTAATGTCAATAACGGTCTATAATATAATTCATATTTATTGTGTATTGAGTCTGTATTACACTGTGTGTATTTATACCTGATCTATAGAGTATTCATAATGTGTATACCTCCTTATACTGTTCATAGTGTAAATACTTCTCTTTGTTTATATCCTCATATATATATATATATATACTACACATCACTCTGCACTTTACTACTTGCTCTGCACTTCTGGTTTGATGCTACCTGTATTTCGTTGTCTTAGTACATGTACTCTGTGCAATGACAACAAAGTTGAATCTAATATAAAATAATTAAATATGTACTTTTCTTTACAGATTTCACTTTATATTTTCTGATGAGCGTGAACAATAAAGTTAAAGGGAAATAAAGATAATTAATAAATAATGTTACATTAGTGACCCGTATTAAATATTGTGCAACAAAGCAGGAAGTGGTTTGGCTTCAGCAGGAAAACAACGCCATCTTGTGACTTTAAGAAATGAAAGGATAAAGCTCCACAGCAGAGAGGTGTGAGGGTGATGTGTTTCAAGACTGGAAGATCTCATCATCAAACCTGAGCAATACTATATATTCAAAGGTGCTTCTATCCTTTCACAGACACCATGACCCAGTGGGAGCTCTGCTTAGATATTAGATGGTCCCCAGAGGAGGTAGAAGTACTCACATCATGTACTTTAGTAAGAGTAGAAGTACTCACATCATGTACTTTAGTAAGAGTAGAAGTACTCACATCATGTACTTTAGTAAGAGTAGAAGTACTCAATCATGTACTTTAGTAAGAGTAGAAGTACTCACATCATGTACTTTAGTAAGAGTAGAAGTACTACATCATGTAATTTAGTAAGAGTAGAAGTACTCACATCATGTACTTTAGTAAGAGTAGAAGTACTCAATCATGTACTTTAGTAAGAGTAGAAATACTCAGATCATGTACTTTAGGAAGAGTAGAAGTACTCACATCATGTACTTCAGTAAGAGTAGAAGTACTCAGATCATGTACTTTAGGAAGAGTAGAAGTACTCAGATCATGTACTTTAGTAAGTGTAGAAGTACTCAGATCATGTACTTCAGTAAGAGTAGAAGTACTCACATCATGTACTTCAGTAAGAGTAAAAGTACTCACATCATGTACTTTAGGAAGAGTAGAAGTACTCAGATCATGTACTTCAGTAAGAGTAGAAGTACTCAGATCATGTACTTTAGTAAGTACTCACATCATGTACTTTAGTAAGAGTAGAAGTACTCACATCATGTACTTTAGTAAGAGTAGAAGTACTCAGATCATGTACTTTAGTAAGTGTAGAAGTACTCACATCATGTACTTTAGTAAGTGTAGAAGTACTCAGATCATGTACTTTAGTAAGTGTAGAAGTACTCACATCATGTACTTTAGTAAGAGTAGAAGTACTCAGATCATGTACTTTAGTAAGTGTAGAAGTACTCAGATCATGTACTTAGTAACTGTAGAAGTACTCAGATCATGTACTTAGTAAGTGTAGAAGTACTCAGATCATGTACTTTAGTAAGAGTAGAAGTACTGAGAGCATGTACTTTAGTAAGTGTAGAAGTACTCAGATCATGTACTTTAGTAAGTGTAGAAGTACTCAGAGCATGTACTTTAGTAAGTGTAGAAGTACTCAGATCATGTACTTTAGTAAGTGTAGAAGTACTCAGATCATGTACTTAGTAACTGTAGAAGTACTCAGATCATGTACTTAGTAAGTGTAGAAGTACTCAGATCATGTACTTTAGTAAGAGTAGAAGTACTGAGAGCATGTACTTTAGTAAGTGTAGAAGTACTCAGATCATGTACTTTAGTAAGTGTAGAAGTACTCACATCATGTACTTTAGTAAGAGTAGAAGTACTCAGAGCATGTACTTTAGTAAGAGTAGAAGTACTCAGATCATGTACTTAGTAAGTGTAGAAGTACTCACATCATGTACTTTAGTAAGAGTAGAAGTACTCAGAGCATGTACTTTAGTAAGAGTAGAAGTACTCAGAGCATGTACTTAGTAAGAGTAGAAGTACTCAGAGCATGTACTTTAGTAAGAGTAGAAGTACTCAGAGCATGTACTTAGTAAGAGTAGAAGTACTGAGAGCATGTACTTTAGTAAGAGTAGAAGTACTCAGATCGTGTACTTAGTAAGAGTAGAAGTACTCAGATCCTGTACTTAGTAAGAGTAGAAGTACTCAGAGCATGTACTTAGTAAGAGTAGAAGTACTCAGATCCTGTACTTAGTAAGAGTAAAAGTACTCAGATCATGTACTTTAGTAAAATCAACAACAATCCGTTTCATAAACTAGACATATTAAAGTAATGACAAAACATGGTTGTGCTTTGTTCTACCTCGGGTAGGGGTACCTCGATAACTAAAGCCTTTTTTGGGGGTTTGTTCCTCTACTGTTATGGGCTGTGTGAGTTTAAAGTGTGATACTCTTAAATGGTGGTAAATGGTGTACTTTTACTCCACTACATGTATTTAATACCTTTAGTTACTTCACAGATGTGGATGAATGATGTGAAATCTAATCAAGTGTTAAATCAGACTTTAGTTCCACCTGGAGTAAATCCTCAAGCTACCCTGCAGTATACAAAGTCATTACAACTAGCTGCACCTTTACCAGCTTTGAGAACACTTTCATGATCAATCATTATAAAACATATCAGATATATTATTCTGAAAAGGACCAATCTGCACAATGACTACTTTTACTGTCGCTACTTTCAATATATTTTGATGAGAATACTTTTCTACTTTTACTTGAGGAACATTTTGAATGCTTTTACTGTAACAGAGTATTCCTACGCTCTGGTATTTTTTTACTTCACTACAAGATCTGAGTACTTCTCCCACCTCTGCGCACCTGATGTGATAACGTTACTCGTAATTGGGGCAACAGAGCTACGAGTTAAGGAAGTCGAAAATTGTGCATTTCTCCAACTGAATATGATGCCTTTTGGCCAGCTGTTTGGATAGACTGCTCTACACGCTAGAGTTTGTCCACATCGAGCCTTGTAGAGTGTCTCTATACTCTCTGAACGCTCCGTCCCGGGCAGATCTCTGTGTGCCGCTGCAGCGTGTCTGTGTGGCCTCGCCCCCCCCACACAGAGACACAGGGAGATCGCTCTTCTGGAGTGAAGAGAGCGGAAATAATGATATTGTAAGTTAGAAACGTAAGATGCATTTTGACAGACAAGACGGACACTTGGGGGAAAATATCCTGCATTTTGAATGTCCGATAGTCCACCATTAACACCTTAGTCCCGTCTCGTCAACGAAAACTAAATATACATTTCGTCATAGTTTTCGTTATCAAGAATCATGTTTAGCTCGTCATCGTCTCGTCTCGTCTTAGTCATGTAAAAAAGGTCGTTGACGACCATTTTTCGTCTTAGTTTTCGTCGACGAAATTAACACTGCACAGCACAGCAACGAAAACATGAAACACCCTTTAATTCACTGCAACGACATGTCGGGAAACCCCCTCAAGGGGGGCCATGCATAGCGCAAACTGCTTCTTAATTTCAGTTTCGTTGCTCCGCTCCGCTCCGCTCCGGGGGGGGGGGGGGACTTTACTGGCATTGATCCGGACCAGTCACCTTGTATAAAATTCACAAGTGGACCTTTAATAAAACAAATTGAGTACCCCTGATCTACAGTATCTACAGTATTATTCAAAGATTATGTAAGATACAAACAAAAACTGTGTTTGGAATAGAAAAGTTTGATATATAAAGCATATATATAATAATGATTATAATAAAAACATTATTATATATAATATGTAGGTATATAATATGTGTTGATCTCTTAATCTATGCTTTGTGTCCTTCCCTTCACACAGGTACACCCACAGGGCCCCATTCTGACGGCCATTTTGGCTGCACTGGTTAGCTGTTGGAGGCTGGTGACAGCAGAGGGTGAAGTGAATAGTCAAAACAACTATTTTTATGAAAAGATAAGAGTCTCTGGTACATTTAAATGACATTTTTGGGTGATTGGACTCTTTAGTTTAAAAATGACAGAAAAGCATAAACATACCTTTTGCATTTTAAATGTCCTATTCCATTTCCACCTATGATTTATGTGTGTTTAAGTGTTAATATTACAAAAAAGGTAAAAGGTATTGCTATAATCTTTGCTTTATTGTATGAATTACCTCTCTGTGAACATTTAGGCCAAATTTGGTGAAATTCTGATAATTATTTCCAGAGATACATGGGATAAGGCCAACACGGTCCCCTTCAGAGGAGCGCACATTTTTCGGTTATGGGAAAGTTCCAAACATTAACCAAAAAAATAATTTTGCTGTAAAATATTGTATACAACAATCCGTTTCATAAACATATTAAGTAATGAAAAAACATGGTTGTGCTTTGCTACCTCGGGTAGGGGTACCTCAACTCAACTTTTAGGGCCTTAGTTCCTCTACTGTAAACACATGAAGCACTTCTTATTTTCCAACGTAAAGAATCAAAAGACTCACGTGCAGATGTGCAGTGTGGGCCTACTATTCCCATGAGAAGCAGAAACAGCAACATCTTCATCTTGATCTCACGAGGCTTTCTGTCTGAAAGGTTCTTTATCCACAGAAACACAGCCGTCCTTTCTGCAGAGCGGGATGTCAATGAGAGAGAAACACAGAAGGGAGTTAACACCAGCTCCCTCTGAGCCAATGAGAATTCAGTCTGAGCGTCGCGTCACTTGTTGCTCGGTGAATCTGGCTCACTCAGGTCGTGTATCGAAAGTGAAGGCAAGGCAAGTCTATTTATAGAGCACATTTCAACACAAGGCAATTCTAAGTGCTTTACAAAATGACAGACATTAAGAGCATTAAGAAACATATTATGAATTGACATTTAAAAACACTCATTTAGAAGCAAAGATACATGAATAAAAGTGACAGTGCAGTGTGAGAGACACACATCTGAAATGTTTAGCTCTGACTCTCAATCATTGCTAACTTTTGAGCAGAAATAGTTTTCTATGACCTCACTTTCTTTCTACTTTCTTGTATAACTTGTCCTTTAGTTATTTCTAATGTGTCGTGCTAAATGAACCCCTCTTTGGAAAATTCTAATCTGACCCCATGGTACCTTTTAGTTTTCGCCAAAACTATTCCTCTTTTTTAAATGCACATTAGTTAAGTTTAATTGGTCTTTTCTAGGACTTTCTAGGAGTGAAAGCTGATCTTGTGCTGCCTGTGTGAGAAGATGCAGACATGCTTTATTCTGCTGTCTCTGTCCTCATGCTGCTCACACACACTGTAGGATTACACACTGGGTTCTTTATCTTATTCCACTGAACAGTATTTATCTCATCCTACTCTAAAACATGTATAGTTCACTTTAATCTACATTTGACTTGCACCGTAGTGTCCCGTGCTCCATTCTCTTGCACTATTTTGTTTCTTTAAGGTGCAGAAATATGATATATATTATTATAAATGGAGGCGTGTGGTGCAGTGGGTTGTGCGTTGGTGTTGGGATCAGGGGGTCACAGGTTCAAACTCCACTGCAGTCAGCATGTCGTTGTGTCCCTGAGACACTTCACCCCAAAGTGCTCCTGTGGGGATTGCCCACAGTATTGAGTATGTAAGTCGGTTTGGATAAAAGCGTCTAACAAGTGACATGTAATGTAATGTAATAAATCTTCTGGTATGTAACAGTGAGCTACAGATCAGATACTCTGCAGTCTGGGGGGGGGGCAGTAGGGTCTCACTGTTTTGTGTGCCTTTGACTTTAGAGTGAGTCATGTGAGAGTCTGTTATTTGACACAGACCTGTGTGCTATCAAAGCATCAGGTTATTGGAGGAGATGTCCACTACCAAGTCCATATCCATTGAATGATGTTCTTTATGTGTACGTATGTGAAGGTGTTGGTTCAGTACAGCTCTCTGCACACATCAGGCCTTCTATCAGGACAAACTATATCATAAAACACAAGAGTTTCCATATCTGACCTCAGCGTTTGAAATGAAAGCAAAGCAGAAAGAGAGTCAGAGAGCGTCTGAAACATCCGATCTGTGAACGCTGAGCAGTGCTTCTACCAGAGAAATGTAACACCTGTGTTGATGTTTGAACACCTGACGCTGTGTTTCACTTTGTTTCAGCTCTGTTTCTACTTCAACCCTCAACAGGAATGAGAGCTGTACTCTCTCTCTTCCTGAAAGCAGCAGCTAATGATTGACAGGTGGTTTCTCTGAGCCCTCTGTTACTGTGTGTCTCTTCCCCTAACTGTCTGTCCCCAGGTGAGCCTCTCTCAGGTGATCCCAATCTTTGCTTTTGAGCAATTAAAATACATCTCTTGGTTTTGCAAATTAGTTTCCTCTTTGTTATTTAATCTTTTGTTACCTCCCTTTCACCCCCAGACTATCAGGGAGCACCCACACATTTACACTCACAGACAAAAACACATTATAATTTTTAACTTAAAGAAAAGTAAAAACTACTTTCATCTTTTGAATTTGGTTCCTAGTTTTCTCAGAGCTCTGAAGATGTATTATAATATTTGTCTTTCTTCTACTTACTCCTTATTACCTTTTGTTTCAAAATGTTTTAATGCTTTTGTTTCCAAATTAAAGAAAGAACCTTCAAGATCAATAAATGTAATTCTGGAGGATTGGCAGCATCTGGTAGACATGTTGTAGTTTACAGATTAAAAACAGGTCATTGCGTGAGTGATGGAGATGAAGCTGGCGACACAAAGAAAGGTAATAGCAGAAACGCTCTGAAGCTCCAACACAGAATGAGGCAGAGCGGAAGAACATCAGGTGGAGAGGAAGGAGAAGACTTTCTACTCCACTTCAAGTATCTGACAGTTTAAGGTACTTTAAAGATTCAGATTACAGAATATAAATCAACAAATAATTGATTGTGTGTTTGAGTTTAGATAAAATGATATTGATCCATCTGTCGGTGTGTTATCACGTCTTTCTGGTGATTAGTGAGCGATGTGTTCTGGGTTCAATAAACAGGGAGGAGGCAGAACTGGGGAGGGCGACACCTTGTGGTGAGAAGAGCTTCAATGATTAATTACTATTAGATGGATAAGTACAATTTAGAGGTACTTGTACATTACTTGAGTATTTCAATGTTATGCTACCGTGTACTTTTACTCCACTACATGTATTTAATCCCTTTAGTTACTTCACAGATGTGGATGAATGATGTGAAATCTAATCAAGTGTTAAATCAGACTTTAGTTCCACCTGGAGTAAATCCACAAGCTACCCTGCAGTATACAAAGTCATTCAAACTAGCTGCACCTTTACCAGCTTTGAGAACACTTTCATGATCAATCATTATAAAACATATCATATATATTATTCTGAAATGGACCAATCTGCACAATGACTACTTTTACTGTCGCTACTTTAACTATATTTTGATGAGAATACTTTTCTACTTTCACTTGAGGAACATTTTGAATTCAGGACTTTTAGTGTAACAGAGTATTCCTACACTCTGGTACTTCTACTTTTACTCAAGTACAAGATCTGAGTACTTCTACTTTTACTCAAGTACAAGATCTGAGTACTTCTACTTTTACTCAATTACAAGACCTGAGTACTTCTACTTTTACTCAAGTACAAGACCTGAGTACTTCTACTTTTACTCAAGTACAGGATCTGAGTACTTCTACTTTTACTCAAGTACAGGATGTGAGTACTTCTCCCTCCTCTGAGAGTACAAATATCTGAAAGCAGTTTGAATGAGAGTTAATGGTTCTCTAACAGGGGGATCTGGGGCCTGTGGGACCTTCAGGAGCTGTGGGAGAACACGGTCTGGGAATCATTGGGCCGAAGGTAACGTGAACACAGAATATAATCACTATATTGATTCATATAAATATAATATATATATATATATATATATATCTGATTGGTGGAAAACCATTTAATCTGTGGAGCCACAGCCACAAAAACATCCTGATCAAAACCCTTGAAGAGCCTCGTCATTATTATCGTCCTACGATGCGTTCTGATTGGCTGAGAATAAGAAAATATGAAGCACAGACCATCTCTATTTTTGAGAAAGGGGCCGGTCATATCAGATGACTCTCTTCTCCCTGCTCCTTTTCGGGTACGGTGTGTTTATAGAGACAAGTTCTGTAGATAATTGTTACACATTAAGTTGTGCATACCATGAAGGAACAAATACAAATGAAATGAAATGAAATGAGGTTGGTGTCCACGGATCGGTTCGATACCCATCCTTGATGACCAACATAATACAGTTATCACTAATAATAATTATACTCTCTGATCCATTAAACTGTCCATTCTATAGATGACCACTGTCTCCTTTTATATCTCTAGCCTTTGCTTTTCCCTCAAACGATGTTTACATTCTGGATTGTTTATTTCTAGTCTTTCATTTCTCTAATGTACTGCCTTGTCTTTTTATGCTGCTGCAACGCAAACATTTCCCAGATTGGGATCAATAAAGTATTTCTTATCTTATCTCTTATCTTATCTCAAACCACTCCGTAGTGTTCCTCTCCATGGACAGGACTTCATAATGTCCCTGTAAGCCGATGATACCCTCGTATTGTTTACCAATTGACCTTTTCTTATTCGTAGGGAGAGCCTGGCTTCAAGGTGCCGATGGGTCCTCGGGGGCTTCCAGGGGATGGAGTACCAGGGGAGAAGGTACTCACATTAACACAGAACTACACTTTGCCTCTTGTTACTGAACTGGAGAAGAGGTTTAGTTTCTCTGCTCCTGAGGCTTTGAAGCAGCTGAAGAGAGCTGAGACTCAGAGAGCTGCTTTCTTTAAAGGTCTCCTATTCTGCTAAATCCTCTTCTCCATGTCTCTTCTTCATCAACATGTGTCCCCTCTTCTTCATGTCTCTTTTACATCAACATGTGTCCCCTCTTCTTCATGTCTCTTCTACATCAACATGTGTCCCCTCTTCTTCATGTCTCTCCTACATCAACATGTGTCCCCTCTTCTTCATGTCTCTTCTACATCAGCATGTGTCCCCTCTTCATCATGTCTCTCCTACATCAACATGTGTCCCCTCTTCTTCATGTCTCTTCTACATCCACATGTGTCCCCTCTTCTTCATGTCTCTTCTACATCCACATGTGTCCCCTCTTCTTCATGTCTCTTCTACATCAACATGTGTCCCCTCTTCTTCATGTCTCTTCTACATCAACATGTGTCCCCTCTTCTTCATGTCTCATCTACATCAACATGTGTCCCCTCTTCTTCATGTCTCTCCTACATCAACATGTGTCCCCTCTTCTTCCTGTCTCTCCTACATCAACATGTGTCCCCTCTTCTCCATGTCTCTTCTACATCAACATGTGTCCCCTCTTCTTCATGTCTCTTCTACATCAACATGTGTCCCCTCTTCTTCATGTCTCTTCTACATCAACATGTGTCCCCTCTTCTTCATGTCTCTTCTACATCAACATGTGTCCCCTCTGTGTAAAGAGACTCTGAAAGTTTCAGGAACAAAGATTCTCTCTCTTTTTCTCCTGATCCATTTCTATAAAAACCTGTCTGAAAATGAGCTGATCAGATTTTGGCCACTTTATGATGTCATAACGATGTTTTGTCTTGTGTAACCATTAGCCAATCAGCAACCAAGGTAACCCCCCCCCCCCCCTTATCACCTGAATCTCCTCCTAGAGCTCCATTGAGTTCTTTGTAACCAAATCTCTCTCAGAGGGGCGTGGGGAGGGGCTCCTTATTTTCATCTAAAGTAACAGACAGAGAATCAGCACTTTGAAAACAGGGCTGAAACAGAGGGGATTCTGGGACGCTGCAATGATCTGTTTTGTGTTTCAGCCAATCAGAGACAGGCTCTGGATATATCTGAGACCTGTGATATATTGATGAAACACAGTATAATAGGGGACCTTCAAACAGACTCAAAGCGACTCTCAATGACCTTGAAGCTGTAAATGCTTTGCTAACTTGTTGTATGAATGAGTTGTGATCGTCTGTAACTCTGCTGCTGTCTCCATTCTTGGGCCAGGACTCTCTTGAAAAAGATAGATGTTTATTCTCAATGAGACCTCTCCTGGTTAAATAAAGGTACAATAAAACAAACACAATGATTACCACATGTTCTGTAGTAAAGAGCGTTTTCTCAACAGGGTAACAGAGGCGTTCCTGGAGACCTGGGAAAGAAAGGAGACAGAGGAGACCTCGGAGACCAGGAGCCAAGGGACTCACGGTAACACTAGAAATACTTCATTGGTTATAAAACAGAAAAGGGCTTAAAGGGTCTGAGATGATTAACGCTGTCTTGAAAGGTTTAGTTTTTCAGCTGGAATACGTTCAGGAGCAAAGCTTCCTTTTCTCTTTGTTGGTACCGCCTCTTTATTTCATGTGAAATATGAACTAAAAGAAGTGTTTGATAGCGTTGTTGTTTTCAATTCTAATGTTGAGAAAAGAGATCAGATTCAGCTCCAATCTGCACATTTCAGCTGATTCAAACTCCAATCTATCGTCATTAAGATCAACGGCTTCAAAGAAGATCTGTCCTGTTCCTGAAATGCTGCAATATTTAGAACTTTAGATTTGGAGTGGGACTTCTATGAACAACTCTGAGACACTTGATTTAACAAATGTGCCTGAACGTCTCTGTTAGCGCTGTTAGCTCGTAGAATGCTAACCCTGGCCTCCGGTAGAAACGGGCTTAGAGTTGATCAGTTTAGTAGTTAATAGTTAGTTAGTAAAGAATGTCAGATGATGCCAGTTAACGGCAAATGGATCCAAGAGATTCCCTCATAGAGCATCACTATGTTCTCTCCTGTAGAGATTAGTCAAACACTCAGATATTGGTCGTAATCTGGTTTATTCTTTCAGGGGGAACCAGGAGCAAGCGGAGAACCAGGTCTGACCGTGAGTCAAATGACTGAGAGAAAATACACTGATCTTTAAATCTTAACATAACTAAATGTAAGACCTTATTGTGTGTCTCTTTTCTTTCCACAGAGAGAAGAGGTCATCCTGATCATCAGGGAGATCTGTGGTAAATCACACATTTTTAAACGTGTTTCTGTGTTGCTTTGTCTGGAGCGCATGTGTTCAATAATCTCATGAAACATCTCATGATATAAATGTAATGTTATAAGTTTATCATTAGAAAGATACTGTAGTACTTGTTGAAAACCTTTTTGTATTCAATGGTTAATGTGTTTGCATGCACCCAGCAGGTGTTCTTTAAAATGTAAAATGTTCTCTCAAGTAATGCTATTTATTTGACTCTCTATTTAATTAGAAGTAGTGGAGTACAAATACTTTGTTACTGTACTTAAGTAAATTTTTCTGAAAAAAATGTATAATTTTTCTGAAAAAATGTAGAAATGTTCTGAAAAAAATGTAGGAACGTTCTGAAAAAAATTGTAGATTTTTCCGAAAAAATGTATATTTTTTCAGAAAGAAATGTAGAAATGTTCTGAAATAAATGTCGAATTTCTCTGGAAAAAATGTCGAATTTTTCTGGAAAAATGTAGAAATGTTCTGAAAAAAATGTAGAATTTTTCAGAAAAAATGTAGAATTTTTCAGAAAAAAATGTAGAAATGTTCTGAAAAAAATGTAGAAATGTTCTGATTTTTTTTTAGAATTTTTCAGAAAAAAAAGGGTAGGCATTATACGATTTAAAATAAAATCAATAATCGTGGCTTGATATTGAGTAAGAACATGTTTTTATGAACCACACAGCTTCCGGTCTTCCAAGACCCGACCGGACAAAAAGACGTGGTGCAGGCACGAAACACATTGAAATACATTGCTTTTAAAGTCGTTCTGTGTGACACGAAAAAAAGGGGGAAATCGTGTTGGTGAACACGAATCAATAGATTAAATGTCGTGAATATAACACGAAATGCCGTGAGATTGGGTTGGTTGTTAAATGACGCACTAGTGTATTATAATTGTAATAGATTATAACCTTTGCATCAGTGTTGGTAAAACCACGTGAGTTGAGAACTCCTCCCAGATTAGCTCAATGCTCCCACGACAGCATGATAATACAGCACACAGAAGTTGATTGATTACCTGAAACGATTTATGATTCAAAAATTCAAGGCTTTTATTGTCATTGGTACATAGCTAGTGTAGTTATGTTGAATGAATGAATGAATGTATAGAATTATGTTTAGAAACCAGTGTGAGAGAAATGACGGAGCATAAGTTGTTGTTGAATATATATTGATAACATGAATTACAGGATTTAAAATGTGAAAAATCTGACTTGGATTAAGATCATAATAAAGAATCATTTCAGATTTATCCGGGTTTTTCCTCCCATTGGACTCCTTTGTTTACTGCCAGAATATAGTGACATCAGCAGGAGAGGACTCTTTAAAGTGGAGACACTACATACTGATATACACCTGAACATCTGAAGGAGAGGACTCTTTAAAGTAGAGACATTACATACTGATATACACCTGAACATCAGCAGGAGAGGACTCTTTAAAGTAGAGACACTACATACTGATATACACATGAACATCAGAAGGAGAGGACTCTTTAAAGTGGAGACACTACATACTGATATACACCTGAACATCAGCAGGAGAGAACTCTTTAAAGTAGAGACATTACATACTGATATACACCTGAACATCAGCAGGAGAGGACTCTTTAAAGTAGAGACACTACATACTGATATACACCTGAACATCAGCAGGAGAGGACTCTTTAAAGTAGAGACACTACACACTGATATACACCTGAACATCAGCAGGAGAGGACTCTTTAAAGTAGAGACACTACATACTGATATACACCTGAACATCAGCAGGAGAGGACTCTTTAAAGTAGAGACACTACATACTGATATACACCTGAACATCAGCAGGAGAGGACTCTTTAAAGTAGAGACACTACATACTAATATACACCTGAACTCAGCAGGAGAGGACTCTTTAAAGTAGAGACACTACATACTGATATACACCTGAACATCAGCAGGAGAGGACTCTTTAAAGTAGAGACACTACATACTGATATACACCTGAACATCAGCAGGAGAGGACTCTTTAAAGTAGAGACACTACATACTGATATACACCTGAACTCAGCAGGAGAGGGCTCTTTAAAGTAGAGACACTACATACTGATATACACCTGAACATCAGCAGGAGAGGACTCTTTAAAGTAGAGACACTACATACTGATATACACCTGAACATCAGCAGGAGAGGACTCTTTAAAGTAGAGACACTACATACTGATATATACACCTGAACATCAGCAGGAGAGGACTCTTTAAAGTAGAGACACTACATACTGATATACACCTGAACATCAGGAGGAGAGGACTCTTTAAAGTAGAGACACTACATACTGATATACACCTGAGCATCAGCAGGAGAGGACTCTTTAAAGTAGAGACACTACATACTGATATACACCTGAACATCAGCAGGAGAGGACTCTTTAAAGTAGAGTTTCAGGTTTCTAATCAAAGCAGATATTCAGACTCATCACTTTTTTATTGAAAGACACTTTGATAGTAAATGAGAAGCTGAGACACAGATCCTCAGAGAGTCAGGAGGACAGAGAAAGGCTTAAATCACTTCACATCATAATATTTACACACATGGAAACCTACCGCCTAAGTTTGCAGTTAAAAAGCCATTATATCATTTTGGTGTCATTTTTCTTCCTGCTTTTATTCTGAAATTCTCAAACCGCACCGGAAGTGACTTCTCTTGCTAACTGATAGCAACATGGAGTCTCGTTGCGACGGTTTTCTCTCTTTGTTCTCCCGATAAAGAGTGTGTTTTCTCCCGCAGTTCTGATCCTCCAGAGCCTCGGTGTGTCCGGATGAACTCTCCGATGTTACTCTGATCTGTTCGGCTTCATCTGGAGCTTCTACCTTACCGAATACAGAAGTTAGCTTAGCATGCTAGCTGGAAACACGTTAGCAACAGTGTGAGAGTTTGATGGAGAAAAAACAACACAATTAACTGTGTGTGTGTGTGTGTGACGGAGTGTGTGTGCAGAAACAGCTAGTGTGTGTGACAGAGTGTGTGTGTAGGGAAAGCTGCTTTGAACAGTGTGTGTGTGTGTGTGTGTGTGTGTGTGTGTGTGTGTGTGTGTGTGTGTGTGTGTGTGTGTGTGTGTGTGAACATGAGTGTTGTGCTGCTCTCGTTGGTGAAGCAGAGACTCTCTGCAGCTGCTGAAGAGATCTTTGCTCTGTTTGAAAGAACGATATCAGAGTACGAGGAGAAACTGTCTCGATCAAAAGAGGAACACGAGAGAGACCGGAAACTACTGGACGCTGTTTTACATTCTCAGATCCAGAGGACAGGTCGGTTCAGTGCACTCTCTAATGGATGTTCACTAGACTAAACCTTTCAAAGCTCTATCATCATGTAGCAGCTACAGTGGAGAGATGGAGATGAGAACCTGAAGTCCTCCTCCAGCAGAGCAACATGAATATATATAGGACATAGAACTGATAACACTGATAAAATAGGGCAAGCGAATGTTTGGAGATGTGCAAGTAAATACAAATAAAATAGAAATAGTGCAAGAAGAGTCTATATACAAGTACATGGAATATGATATATAGATACATAATTAGTAAGATGCAGACAGATGAATGTTTATGGATGTTCTTTAAAAGGTTCAGGTGTTTAATAGTCTCATGGTCTGTGGGATGAAACTATCCCGATATATATAAACTAGGGCTGTCAGTCGATTCAAATATTTAATCGCAATTAATCCCAAATGAATCGCACATTTTCTATCTGTTCTAAATGTACCTCAGAGGAATATTCTTCAAGTTTTTAATACTCTTATCAACATATGAGTGGACAAATATGCTTTATGCAAATGTTTGTTTATTATCATTTGAACAATGACAAATATTCTCAACACAACAACCTGGAATCTCTCTCTCTCTCTCTCTCTCTCTCTCTCTCTCTCTCTCTCTCTCTCTCTCTCTCTCTCTCTCTCTCTCTCTCTCTCTCTCTCTCTCTCTCTCTCTCTCTCTCTCTCTCTCTCTCCTCTCTCTCTCTCTCTCTCTCTCTCTCTCCTCTCTCTCTCTCTCTCTCTCTCTCTCTCTCTCTCTCTCACACACACACACACACACACACACACACACACACAGTTGTCGGTGAGATGCCGCTCCTCTGTCTTCATACCAGTCAAAGCATGAGACTGAAGTTCCCACCTAGGGTCAAAATAATGCTCTGTGATGAGCAGTCGACACGTTGGATGCGATCCGAATGATCTCACGCAGCCCCTCGTCCTCCACAATGTTAAGCTGTAGCCACCCATTTAGCTATCGCTGTTGTTGTCCAGGCGTCTCCCCGGCAAACTTTCAAGCGTGGTCTGCCGCAAGCGAGCGGCAGGAGCGGGGCTGTCAGCATCAGCTGTGTGCTTGGCTTGCTGTTTAAAACACCTTTTTTTGTATCCATATCTCTCGCTAGAATCTCCCTCCATCCAACTAACAACAACAACAACAACAACGTCAAGCCTTTGGGCTCTGAAACTACGGGGCGGGCCGAGGACAAATACACATGCTTTAATCGCACGTTAAATAATTAGTGGCGTTAAAAAATTGCATTAACGCGTTCACTTGACAGCCCTAATATATATATATATAAATATACTATATGTTTTATTTTGGTAGGTTCTGTCCTTCATGCGTGCAACTTTAAATATCTCTACGGTAGATGTTTAACGATGCAGATATGAAAACACAGATTTTCCAAAACACAATGAAAAACATCTTCAGCAACTGCAGGGTGTTTCTAGAAAGATCTAGTGTGAGTACTGTGGCAAATCTCTGGAGAACATGTCGCCCGTAAACAAGATATCTCCTGACGTAAACAACAACGTGACGTAAACAACAACAATGTGGCGTCGGAGCTCCGTAAAAACAAAGCAGTCTCAGTCGTCTGACGCTCTGTTTGATTCTCAGATTTCTGGGAATTATAGTTTCTGAGGAACAGAAATATTGTTTTCTGGAATCACTTTAACTTTTTACGGAAAATCTGCATTTTGGTTCGAGGGCGCACGTCGAGAGCAAGAGGGCGCAATTACATTTATATACTTTTTTTATTTTATTTATACCGATAGGAAAACTGATAACGTCCGAGCTTAACAAAGAAGGGGATTTTGAGCTGTAATGAACACAACAACAATTCTCTGTAACGTCTCTGTTTCCTGTTTCCTGTTTCCTGCAGACGTCCAACTGGTGGAGGTTAAAGAAGAGTTTCCCCGGAGACCCCCCCACACATTAAAGAGGAACAGGAGGAACTCTGGATCAGTCAGGAGGGAGAGCAGCTTCAGGGGCTGGAGGAGGATGATAACAACAAGTCAACATTCACTCCTGTCCTGTGAAGAGTGAAGATGATGAAGAGAAACCTCAGTCCTCTCAGCTTCATCAGAGACAAACAGAAGCTGATGGAGAGGACTGTGGAGGACCAGAACTAGCCAAGAACTCAGATCAGAGACACGTTTACACCCAGAGACTGAGGACAACCCTGGAGACTCTTCTGAACCTGACACTGAGGACAGTGCCGGTTGGAAGGAGACCAGAGACCCTCCGTCAGGTTCAAACTCTCGAGTCCCCGTCAGTGATCAAGGCGTAGTTCTGCAAAGAAACGCTGTAAATGCTCTCAGTGCGGGAAAACATTAAGCAAGAAGAGTGCTCTGAATGACACATGCTAATTCACACAGGAGAGAAACCTTCAGCTGCGCACTGTGCAGTAAAAGGTTTATTCGCAGGAGTCATGTGACGAGACACATGCTAGTTCACAGCGGAGAGAAACCCTTCAGCTGCTTGTTTTGTGAGAAATCTTTTCGGCGAAGTGAACATTACATATTCACATAACGGTGCATGGAAAGAAAGCCTACAGCTGCTCACTGTGCAGTAAAAGATTTCATCACGAGTGATCTGCCAAGACACATGGCAGTTCACACCGGAGAGAAACCATTCAGCTGCTCAGTTTGTGGGGAATCTTTTACACAAAGTGAACATTTACAGATTCACCTGAGAGTCCATGAAGAAGAGAAACCATTCAGCTGCTCTCTGTGTAGCAACAGATATACACAGAGGGGGGAATTAAACTTTCACACGCAGGTTCACACCGGAGAGAAACCCCACGGCTGCTAACTGAGAAGTGGAAGATATTTACTCAGATATGGTCTGAACACTTGCAAGTTCACACTGAGGAGAAACCTTTCAGCTGCTCAGATCGTGAGACATCTTTTAGACGAAGTGAAAGTTCAAAGATTCACATGAGAGTTGGAGGAGAAACGATGTGGCTGCCGTGTTGGTGAGCAAGGATTCTCTTGGATTTATGAACTCAGAAACCATCGATGTGTCGTCAAAATGCCAATGATAAATAACGTCTAACTTTACTGAATACAAACGACATCGGAGAGTATGACAAGTATTTGTTAGGATAACACTGACAACATGACTTCTACTGGAACTGATGCTCTAAATATCTTGTTAATTATTTACTTACATTTACATTTTTTTAAGCATCTAAAAATAAACCTGCATTATTTTGTATTACTTTACGTCTTAGATTTAAGAATGAACATATGTCAAAGGAAAACTTTTGTGGTCAATAAAGTAATAAAAGTCAATTAAATATAAAAAACTCATCTTAATTTCCCTCATTTTTCCATCGTAGATAGATAAGATGCAAACTACTGTTTTTTGGTCAAGTCAACCAGGTCATGTCGACTATCTGTTGATAATCTGTTGAGAGTCAAGATGTCAACTAAAGGTTACATTAAGCATTAGTTGACGATCAACAGATAAGCAACTAAACTTTAGTTGACTATCTGTTGATCGTCAACTAATCTAGAGTTCACTATCTGCATACTTTTAGCTCCACTAAGCGTTTGTAGGCGTGTGTTAGGACTATCCCATTCAAGTGAAAAACTGTTGAGAACAGTAGAAAGTCTATAACCTATCAACAGAACACATTCATCCACTAATGATATCCAACAGACATGGGAATAAAGCGAAATGTTTTGCACAACTGATCACGAGCACTGGATAACTGAAGTCAACACCAGGCTATAAAGCACAGTAGAACAAACACTATAGGCAGCATATCAGAGAAAGAAAGCTTTTTATTTTAAGAATATACTAACAGAAGAACATTCAATTAGACCCCCCCCCCCCCAACCACATTCATTCCTACTAAAGGACATCTAAACGTAATTGCAGATTAAACAATGAAATTAAAAAAGGGAACGTTATGGACATGTTAATACATTTTATTAAAATGTGATTATTTCAAAACAGTTTTCCTAAAACAGTAACAAGTCTGTTTAAAAGCACAACACATGAACATACATGGAGACACATGGTTATTACTTGATGGTTATTCCACCTGGCTCGTGGGCAGCGTATCACTTCATGCTGTGCATCACGAGCCTGTTGCACTTCGACCTCTGCTGTTCCCTGTATATACAAACAAAACACTACATTGAGTACAAATCAGGACACACCATGTGTTTTCCTCAACAACAAAAATCACATCCGTCTTGAAATCATAACGAGCCAGTTTACATCAGCTGTTAACAGACGCTAACAGAGGTGCTATCCACATGCATTACAAGGGGTTTAAGCCATCAAAAAAAAGGCTGGTTTGCAAGAAAATGAACCACATAGTCATGAGATTGATATAGTTCATAAAATGTCCAACTACTTCTTTTTAACCCCACCTCATGCTCAGAGATTTACATAAAGTGGCACATGGGTCCTAGAATAAAGAACAGATGATTATTTCAACTTTTATCTTGATAAGTGAGAGCGCAGGCCAGTCTACATGAATGCAGGGCAAGGCACGTTTCTGTCCAAAGGTTCCATGATGGAGTCGATAATGTTTTAAAATATCACTTTGAGTGCTGCATAGTTTACATCTCCATCCCATCTGTGATTCAAAAAATAGAAATGGGTTCGTTTACCTGATGCTCATTATATTAGTATGTAAACATAACATGTCTTGAGTTAACCTCTGAAACAACAACTTTAGTCTGACACACTCAAGGGCTTACCTGATGTGAGCCTGAAGTCCATGGCAGGAGGCAACATGTCTTCAAGAGGAGGTGGGACTGTTTTCTGGGGAGGCAAATAAAAGAACAAAATAGTTACATGATGACAATGTAACAATCATTTCAGTAGAATTCATTAAAACATCTTTAATTCAATTAATGGAATCAAACATAATTAAAATATAAGTATCATTTAAAACGGTATTGTATTTATATACATTTATAAGGATGGCATTTATTAAGGATGGTATTGGTAGATACCAGTACAATTCGATGATTCTCTACACAGCGGATCCTAATTACTTCAATATACACTCCTTTATCTCGTTTGCATACTGTCTAATATCTACTTTACGTTGTAGTAAAACATCTCCTTAATACAACTGTACTTATTGATATTTCTCGCTAAAGACTGCATTTTACTGGACTACACTGAACACATCTTGCTGACGTTATAAATCCATCTTCGCCCAATACACAATTTTACTGAATTGCGCCTGAATGCACCTTAACTGAAGAGAGCTAACGTTAACTCTCCTGCAGATTCCAACATGGATTTGCATCTAGCGTCGCATAAGCATGAAAAATATAGTTTGCACTTCATTTTGTATAATAATAACAACTCGATGCTGTAACTGCAGACCATGAGTTTAAATTGGGTACACATCTAAGATTGTAGAAAGATAATTCATTGCTCACAGTAAAACAAACGCGAAATACATACAAAGGAATTAATATCAAACAGGCGCATTGGTGACTTACTCTTACATAACCGCTGCGTTATAAAGTTATTTAGCGGAGGTATTTTACATCTATAGCGTTGCATAAGCATGGAAAATATAGTTTTTGTTGACTTCACCATCGGAACTGCTTTACAGTGCATGGAGGCAAGTTACAATTTAGACAAGTAGCCAGCTAGCTAATGTTACAACATATTTAATTCAGTATAGTGACCGTATTATGTTTTTCTGCTCTTAAGTATTATTTTTTCTGCTTTCAAGCATTAGGATTTCTTATAAATCATAAGTTTGGGCTTCTGACAGAAGAGTATGGTGGTGATTCTATCTATACAACCAGATGTGACACTGTGTTGCAATGAGCATCAGTTTTAGCACTGTCCTTATTTCATTATTTGTGTTAATCCTTGATAGATTTGCACAGGGTTTGCATCTACGGCAAATTGACATGCTTCAAGATGGCATTGCAAAGAGCTCAGCAACACTTTCCATGATGTCAAAGAAACTCAGAAGAATCTGTGTAAAAAGCCTGGGAAAGCACCAAAAGAAAAGAAGCAGAAAGTCGGTGGAGTTAATGTCCTTGTTCACATGATGAGAGCAAATTCTGCCACAAACGCAAGGTAATTTAATTAAATGTGCAATACACTTGACTAAATGTGTTACATTTTCTATAACCTGAAAGCTGACATCATTATGTGAATCATCTTTAGGATAGATATAGAGAGTGGGTGGGAGGGGAGAGTCATAGATAGGATATAAAAAAATGGAAGAAATGAATATCACTCTCCCCAAAGCTGTCAATCAGTTAATAAAAAAACTGTTTCATTATGATGTCATCATGCCACTGTAATTTTACAATGGTGATCCACCCTCCCCATTCCCCTGCCAAGGATGTCCTATTTCCAATCTACAGGAAATGAAGAAGCCAAACTTCAGTACAATGTGAAAGCATGGGAAAACACATAAAACTGCTCTGAGAACAGTTTTTGATGTTAAATAAAACCAGCATCCGGTGAAAATGGTGCCTTCCTATCACCAAGCATCCTCTCCAATAATAGTGCCATATTGATTATGTTAAGGAAGATGTTAATTATTTGGGCTTTTGTGTGGAGGTGGTTTCCAACCCAAAGATAACAACACATATGTAACTTATTCATACACAGGGGAAACACTTTGCACTCATTGGCATTTTATTGTATTTGTTTAACCTAAAGAGGGTTTATTACGGAAGCGTAATGCATACACATGAGAAATAAACGTTTTCTGTTTTTCTTAATTAACAAGATTATCTCAGAATTCCAGGAAAGTTCTTGAAAAACCTTTTTTCCTCAAGTGAATGCATTAGGCTTCTGTATTTATCTTATATATTAGTCAAATAAAACAGGAACAGGTGTTCCTAACTCAAAATTACATACATAATGAATAAATAACTAAATATTCACACAAAGCCAGAGTCAAGACTAAATTGAATTGCATTGCAGTGTCACAAGATTTGGTAATTGTTTTCAATCAATTTCAGTCAAGATTTTCTGGTTCCTAATGTGGTCATAGTGACAAAATAAAAGCACAAATTCATGAACTGTCGAGGAGAAAAAATAACCTTCTTAGACCTTGAGAAGATTATCCCTTTCCAGCAAATCATTTTGTAAGCATGTTTACTGTGTTATAAGGAATTTAAAACAGATTTAGATGAAAAGGTAATTACACCTGACTAACAATAGATTGATTAAACATAAAGTCAAGAGATTATTTTGTAATAATGTTCACACTGTTTTTTGGTAGTATGGAAGAGGACGCTTTGGTAACACCTGGAAAAGAAAGAGATCGTGGGTGTTTGGTATACTCGAGATCAAAGCTGCAAGCAGACGTCCCATTCTTCGCCTAGTAAAGAGAAGAAACAAGGAGACCCTTGTTCCCATCATCAAGAAGCATATCAAGCCTCAAAGTCTTGTTGTGAGTGATGAGTGGAGAGCATATGCCAGTCTTTCCCAGGAGGGCTACAGGCATGTCAGGGTCAACCACAGCCAGAATTGTTGATCCACAAACAGGACTACATACTCAAAACATTGAGAGAGCATGGCAGACAAGAGGGAAGTTTGGCGTATGCGGGGGAATCGTTCTGAGAAAACCTTAAAAAACAGCTCTCCTTCATAGAGTGGACCTACTGGTTAGCAAGAACATATAAACATGGTGTACTTGGAAGACTTATCAAGGACATAAGGGATGGTAACCACAGATCAGTTTAGGACCTTTCTGTAGCCTAATTACTGTTGTTAACTGATGGAGCTGCACACCCTGGTAATTGGCTGGGGGTTAGACCCACACATTGGGCCCAAAGGCTCTTTGCTGACGCCCATAAACGTCCTGAACACAGCAAAATAAAAGGAGAAGAGAAAATACAGGCAGAGGGCAGGGTCTCTGTAGATACAGACACCATCACACACTTGTAGTGGATCATATATATTTAAATATCTATACATTGTTTTTTAGGAAATTCCTACATATTATACCTTTAACGGTTGACCTTGGCCTCAGGGTAGATCAATAATTTAATGTTCTTCTGTTGGTCAAGTTTATTTTATTTAGTTATTAAACTGTTCAAATCTGCAGTGCAGTGATTTATTTCCGTTTGCCTGGTATTGACTACCAGCTGGTAGATAATGTGTTTCAAACTTTATTTTTGACCATTTCACAACTGTTCAGTGTTTTTATTTGTAGTATATTCTTAAATAAAAAAGCTTTCTTTCTCTGATATGCTGCATATAGTGTTTGTTTTACTGTGCTTTATAGCCTGGTGTTGACTTCAGTTATCCAGTGTTCGTGATCAGTTGTGCAAAACATTTCGCTTTATTCCCATGTCTGTTGCATATAATTAGTGGATGAATGTATGTGTTCTGTTGATAGGTTATAGACTTTCTACTGTTCAACTGTTTTTCACTTTAATTGGATAGTCCTAACACATGCCTACAAACGCTTAGTGGAGAATGCCTACTAAAAGTATGCTGATAGTCAACTCTAGATTAGTTGACGATCAACAGATAGTCAACTAAACTTAGTTGCTTATCTGTTGATCATCAACTAATGCTTAATGTAATCTTTAGTTGACATCTTGACTCTCAACAGATTATCAACAGATAGTCGACATGACCCTGTTGACTTTCAACTGACAGATTGATTTTGAGTAGTTGATTGTCAATGTTGAAGATGTTGACACAATCTACAGATAGTAAGGTTGAATATCGGTTAATAACATGTTACTTGTCTGTTTGAACGGTGCTGTTGAATGTCAACTGATGACTTATAGAGTGTCAACAGATGGACTATCAAAATAAAGTGTTACCGGAAATACTTGTGTTCTTTGGAGCTACGTGATGTAATGTGAAAGTACCTGTTGTGCCTTGTGGCCACTGGAGGGCAGCAGAGGAGCAAATCAGTGCGACGATCAGTTGTGAATGAAAAGAAACATGAGACACAAAGCAATAAGTCTCCCTGCCTGAAATGAATACATTATGTTTGATACGATATATCCACACAAGCTTATGGTCTGTTTTGCCTAATGTTCATCTTCATTTTGCACAAGCTGGGAATTATTCGTGGTAATGTGGTGGCTCAATGAAATGTTTACAAAGCTTTAGTGTGATGGGCAGCTTGGTCTTCACGTGCTAGAAAGCGTTTTAAAAACAGACCATTATCCCTCCCGACCAACTTCTTCTGGAGATTGTAAAGAACATTTGTTTTGGTCTGGCAATGTTTAGCACTGCCAACATTTGATTTAATATCATTTACTCCTTGTCAAAAATGTATAGAAGGTTTAGTGCGACATCTCCAGGTGAGCAGGTAGTCTGTTTCTGCTTATGTTAAGGTGTGGTTGTGTTTAGTGTTGCCAAGTTCAGTTGACCAATCATATTAGGCCAACAGTGAAAACACCCTCTCTGATGCATATGTGGTAACTGTGGCTGGGGTCCCCTTTAAATAGCTGACAACACCAATTCCTGTTGAGGGGATGGAGGAACCTGTGGACCCTCAATCTAAACCCAAAGTTGTTTTGCAGATGTTGGGGCTTCCCTTCACAAGGACAATAACAGAGGCCTTCATGAGCAAATAGAAAGCAGCTTTATTTCACAAATATACATGTTAACATGTCAATGTTCAGCAGCTGTCAACGGGTCAAAGGGTGAACATACTTACACTATTACATGGTGGGTTTCCCCTCCTCAGATGGGCAGGTCTGGTCCACTAGGTCCCAATGCCTGCCGACTGTGAGGGACACAAAGAGAACAAAAGCACGCACTACTCAAAGCACAACTTCTACAAAATGATTACAGTGAGAGTTCGTTTACTCACCCTTTTAAAGTGTCACACGGTGCAGTCCCTACACTGAAAGCAGACAAGGTTCCCCCAGAGGGAGAGGAGCCTGTAACACAAACACTTAGTCAATTATATTGCCCACAATCTGCACACAAGAAAACTATTGACAGAAAATAAAAAAGCACTAGAGGACAGTAGACTTTTTAAAAAGCAAACGCAACATAAGAGTTGCCAGCTCAAACACCAATTCAATATAGCATTAAAGAAGGTTAAAAACCAGGCTTACTTTGACAGAGTAATAGATCCTCCTGGCTCAACCCAGGAGGGGAAACGCTCAGACTCAGCTCTATGGATTAAACACAAAAACAGATGTTATAAAGAATAATAAGAGCTAGAAGAATGTGAGCAAACGTCCATAGCCAGTTTCCCGGGTTGCTCGGCTTGTTATGAGCACTTCTACACTCCGCAAAACACGTACAAGTTGCTTAAAAACGGTGCGTACGCTCAAAAGATGGCGTACGCCAGTTTCTACGCACTGTTTGCGATTTATAAAAAACTAACTTGACGGGAAAATGTGCGGTCCTCCACGCACACTCTTGACCCATCCGTACGCGGTACGCACAACAACGGGAGAGACGAGAAACTGCGACACCGTTGGCAGAAGGAAGAATGGAGAGAAATATGTGGAAATAATACCATCAATAGAAAGTTACCTCTCATTTATCAGATATGAAGAATTACTTTGCAAAACTTGATTAAAGCCAATCTTAAAATGATGAAACAAACGCCTGTTTGAGACTCAGTGCACACAAACACATTGGAGAAATAAATACGGAAATGTTATTGATCACCCCTCGATGATGTTCTCTTGTTAAGAAATGTATTCTCATAAATGATGCGGTAAGCAAAAGGACAGAATTACTTTAAACTGACGCCGTTTAGCTTTTCTATAGGTTAGATAGATACGAGCATGGTTTTATATACCATCATGTTTAATGCCCTTCTTCAATACTTGATAAGTCGCTCGTAAAACACAGGAGGTATGGAAACTAAGAACACTGTGGTAAATTGTGCAGCTAATTTAACACAACACGTGTGTTTTATTTCATTTTAACTGGTGGACATAGACCCTTCCATAGGTTCATTGAAAAGACCATAAAACCACCTTAAACCCGCGAGTCCTACCTTGAGGGAGATAACGGTGCGCGTGCAGCCAAGAGAAAGGTTTTCTGAAACTGCCGGAAATACTTTTATAACTTACATTTTACCGGGCACCGGTCATGTGATCACGTCACGTGACAATGACGTCACATTTCCACACATATAAAAAGCAGCCTGTCACTTGAAGCTTCACAATCTCCATCCTCTCCAACGGTTCAGGGCACCTTTAACAGACAGAGACGGTGACATCATCATCATGCTGGTTTTCCTCTTCCTGTTGGGCCTGGCTCTGGGTGCTGTGTCTTCTTCAGATGACCCTCCAATGGAGCTACAGCAATGCACCTGTCCCTCCTACTGGTTCTCCTTCAACGGCCGCTGCTACAAGTACTTCAACACAGAGACGACCTGGGCTGACGCAGAGCTCTACTGTGTGTCCCAGGGAGGCAACCTGGTGTCGATCCACAGTAGAGAGGAAGAGGATTTTGTGAAATTCCTGATCAAAAGCTCTGACCCTGCTGAGGGAGCAACATGGATCGGACTCCATGACATCGCCAAAGAAAGAAGATGGATGTGGTCTGATGGGTGTGCAGCCAAGTATTTCTTTTGGTATCAAGGAGAACCAAACAACCTAGGAGGTGAAGACTGTGTACACAACAACTTTGGAAGGAAGTGGAATGATTCGAAGTGTTCAAATACTCTTCCCTCAGTTTGTGCATCTCGCACAACTTGTCCTTAAACTGAGATGTTACGTGTTCACCTGTTTTGTTAACATGATAACAATAAAGACACAGATGTAAACTTATGTGTGTGAACAGAAGTCCTTTTGTCTAACCTTTATTTTCATGAATGTCCCATATTCACACTGGTCGCTCCAGGGCTCAATCAAAGGAATTATTTCTACACCTTTTTTAAATATCATAAATACATTTAGTAAATAATATTGATGCATTATTATTACATTTTGATCCACAGATTTGAGCCGTTGCTTATTATTCCTGGTATTTACTTATTTGTTTGAACCACACACAGTTGTATATCATTCAATGATCACATGATGTGGTCAGGTATTTACGGCACCTGCTGTGTGGATGACCAACGGGCTGAACTTGCTCTCTTCTGTTGACCGTATAGTCCTGCTTTGGTTATTGTTTGTGGTATTTTGTTCAATAAACTTTAACTTTTGCTCAGATTTGATTTAGGAATGCTTCAAAGTGATGAGCCTAGTCTTAGCCACATGATTTATTGGGAAAAGTACCATCACTCTTTTTCTGGTTATGGGAACAACAGGTGTTTAATGGACAGGGACACTACTTATCATGTTTCTCTTTCACATGGATGTAAACGTACAAACCTAAAATGTACTATTTTCTGATAAACAAGACATTCATCCTCTCTGTTGTTTTAAAGGAAGACTAACGAAAGGAGGGCTTGAGCTATCAGATATAGTTAAGATTACAGAGTATAATATATATATATATATATATATAGCACTATTCAATATACCGTAGTACTTGCATAGAGTATATTCAGGCAGGCATGGTGAAACTCAAAGTGGCAGCATGGTTACAGACATGTTTATCATCACCTGCGTCTCACATTTCAATGCAATTCATATCAATGAATGATTCTTGGTTTTTGTTGGGAAACAAAAACAATCTAAATGATTCAAACATAAACCTTTTGATTGATCATCATTTTCAAAAAAAGTCAAACTTCTTGGGTTTTTCCTTTGTGTTCTTTGATTGAAGAGGTACTGGAAAATAACCGGGTGAAACAAAAGTGCCCACAATCCTTCTGTGTATTGTTGACTAATGCAAACGGACCACGCCCTGGACAACAGTATTACAAGTTTAAACTCCCCAAATAACCCACAACTAGAGTATCAGCTTCAGTTCAAAGATCATGGAAAGGAAGGAGGGAAGGAGATAGAAAATAGTGTATATGGTCAATTGGCAGCATTTATATAGCACTGTTCCACTCTCGTGACCCCTCAAATGACTTTGACATAAGTCAAGCTGAACAGCAGGATACACACATTCATATAGTGCATGCACCTGCTAAGGGAGAACAAGATTCACACTCACACTGATCGCCATGCAATCAGGAGCAAGTTAGGGTTCATTCTCTTTGTCTCTTAGAGTTCAGGAGAGCCCAACAATGATGGAAATGAAGACTGTCCACACCAACTACGGTTTTGATCACACATGGAATGATTTCCATTATTATTCTTATCACTCAGTTTGAGCATCTGGCATAGCTTGTGTTTAGCAACTGAGATATGACATCTTATTGAACCAGGTCACTGTTCACCTGTTACTCTGTTAACGTGCCTTTGGCCACAAGACACAGATGTAAACTTACGGTGTATGAAAGTCCTGTTTGTGATATATGCAACATAATGGTTCACACTGTGAACGCACATTTTCGGAACTATATCGGAACTATACTGGGAAAAGTACTCAAGTGTGAAAGCGCCTAATGATTGAAGTCCCTGAATAAAGTGCTGGGAAGAAACCATTGTAAAGTCAGATTTCTGAAATGTTAAGTATTATAGTTCAAAGTCAGATTTCTGAAATGTTAAGTATTATAGTTCAAAGTCAGATTTCAGAGAGACAGGAATCTCTTCTGAGATCAGGGAAACATCCTCCGTACAAAAACACTACTTCTTTCTCTCTTGTATATTTCTCTTTCTAGTTTTGTGTAATCTGAGTTTCCCCGGTGTCGTTTGTCTTTCTGGATTTCTGTAAAGTCACAGGAAGAGGACGGGGCTTCATAAGGAGTTAAAGAAATGTTATTGTACTTCACATCACATGGTAAATGTCCTGATGTACATCTCTGTATCAGGTCTCTTCGACCCTCAGAGCTCTTTAGATACTACGAGTCATTCACCTCATTCATGCAGAGCAGCACCACCTGCTCTAGGGAGCTAACACACACACAAACACACACACACACACACTCTTACACACACACACACTCACACATTCTTACACACACTCTTACACACACACACACTCACACATTCTTACACACACTCTTACACACACTCTTACACACACACACACACACACACACACACACACACACAGGGCCGTCCCTCCCTACAGGCCGATCATGCAGACTGCATGGGGCCTCACATTGCGCAGGGGGCCTCGGCTTATGAGCTCGGCTTGTGCGGTTCTATTGCCATATTAAAACATCAGCTGTAATTCACGACATGAAGAAGGCAGTCTCTGCATAGCATAGGCTAATGGAGATGCAGTTATTTCCAGCATTCTTTATGTACCATTCATGCAAGTATTTGATGCCTTTTATCTGCTACAGGAGGAAGAGTGATAAACTGTCTGTCTAGTTGGCTTACATAACAGTTAAAGTTTACAGCCTAAAAAACATGGAGCATTTTTTCCCCTTTTATTCATTTTTATGTCAATTTGCACATTTCATGGTGATGCTCAGCCTCTCCCCTTAACTCCTAACAGTCATCATCATGTCAACCACAACACAGAGAGATACTGATAGAAATGTGTGTGTAGTTGTTGATACATTGCTGACAGAGGGAACTACATTTGAATACAGATTTATGAAATATCAGTTTTTGAGCGTGTCATAAGCATGTTTTGTCTTGACTATATTACAACTATATCATAATAAAATAATATAGTATTTATATTATTGAATTGATTATGATTATTATTGTGAAGAAGTTTATTTGCATTAATTATATTTTAATCTTTTTGAGGCTAGTATTTGGCAGGAAATGCAGACGTATTCACCTGTAAACGCATACTGAAGGACATACATGCACATTTAACATTGACCTCACTGTATAAAAAAGTAACTGTGTTGATAATAATAATAATAAACAGGAATTATATTTGCAAAGTACTTTGTTTCCAAAAAAATGTTTTTCACTCCTGTCGGTGGGTGGGGGGGCCCTCATCTCACAATGTTGCTTCGGGCCCCCAGTTGGCCAGGGACGGCCCTGCACACACACACACACACACACACACACACACACACACACACACACACTCAGAATTCTGACATTTTATTTATTATTATACAAATTATTACAATTTCGACTTTTTATAGAATTTGTTTTTTTTTTGGAGTTCTGACTTTTTCTGAGAAATGTGATTTAGTTCAGGTTTCAGTATCTCGCCCAAGGACACATCGACATGTTGACTCCCACGGGCTGGAATCGAACCAACAACCTTCTTGTTGAGAGACGACATACTAACATGATGTCTTCTCCATCTTATGTCTGTTCCTCACGCTGTGTAATCAATATGCTTTTAAATCAATAAGATCCTCATTGTTGCCTCACTGATCTCTTCTGATTGGATATCATCACCTTCCCATTCCAACAGCTATGAAGAGTTACAGCATTAGTGACACTGACTCTAAATAAGACCAACTGCAGATCATCATTTACATCTTTAAGTCCATTTATTTAACCATTAGTTTCTTTACGTGGCGTCTGATCGTCCTCCAGCTCTTACACGTTACACTTCATATTATCTGTGATAAACACCAATAAACACTACACTATTTTATATTCAGTGGTTAATAAGCTGCAGAGCAAACTGTTCTTATCAGATGTTCACCCACTGCTCCAATATATATTATTTATTCAATAGAGATCCTCAAAAACCTCCAAATCGGCCAAACCATGATTTAGCTATTGTCTGCTAATGCTAATTAATGCAGCTTGTGTTCATTGTGTAAATGCCCCAACATCTGCAGGTTAACATCCGGCAGGTTCTATGAGCTGGAGACCCTACTCTACATTTCTATCATTCAACTTTGGGGTCTCAACATGTCCGGGCTCACACTGATGACAAGTAGAATATTTACAATCAATAAATAAGGAAGTGTGGTGAAAGCAGTGTGAGAATGTGCTCTGGTTCTGACCCTAAAACCCTCTTCTGTCCCCTGCTGTGATGAAGCTTCTCTTCCTCTGGACCTGAACCACACACTGGAGAAATACAGATCTGCACGTCTTTATTGTTTAAGTTCCAGTTGTTCCCACTAGATGGCGCTCAGGAGCAGTGGTTTCACCCATGGATGTATTTCACCTCCTTCTGGTGGGACTGTTTACAGGAAATCACGTGACTGCTGGGAACAGTTCCGAACTCAACCAGCAGGGGAGCTGTTGCTCAGACTCAGACTGTGAACTGCGCAGCAGGAAATAAATAGTGCTCTGTCACTCTCAGGGGAAATGAGGGGAGTCACAGAGAGACAGGGGGGGTTCACCTGAAGAGAGAACAGCATCAACATCTACCTGATCAATACAAATACCTGATCAATACATCTACCAGATCAATACAAATACATTCAAGCTTTACACAACCAGAATTCAATCAAGATAAGAGCTTTATTGATCCTGGAAGGAAGCAGCAACAGACAGAGAGGGGAGAAGTACTCAGAACATGTACTTGAGTAAAAGTAGAAGTACTCAGATCTTGTACTTGAGTAATAGTAGAAGTACTCAGATCTTGTACTTGAGTAAAAGTAGAAGTACTCAGATCTTGTACTTGAGTAAAAGTAGAAGTACTGAACTGTAGTGGGTTGTAAGTGAAGATGGTCAAATATACTTATATCCATGTATCTGTGCACATGATTAATGGCACGTTTTATCCTTTTCTAATAGTTGTTACAGCATGTTTCCTGTCTGTTTGAACTCATTGTTAAACTAAATGAGTCGAGGTGAGGAAGCGACGCTGCAAAGCAAAGGAGACGAGGTGAGGAAGCGACGCTGCAAAGGAGTGGTTTGTGTTCCCTCAGAGTCTCAGGTTACAGTGAAGCTAATCTCAAAGCCTCTTGTTCCCTCCTGTAATCAGTCTGTCTGCACGTGTTGGTGTATTTCAGAGACAGTAAATACAACATGAGATATCTGGAGCAGAACAGCCCGGCTGAGTCATGAGACAGAAAGGGAAAGAAAGGAGAGCAGGGACTTTCCAGCTGCTGGAGAACGGGTTAGGCAGAAGCTGCTCGGCACAGAGAAACATGCAATGACCCAAAACAAACACAATCAGTTGATAACCAGGTGAGGAGCGACAGGTTCCTCAGGCAGGATGCTGAGAGAGAGCTGTCTCTGAGTCACATGGAAAAACACACTTTCTAACAACGTGCAAGAGCACTTTGGTTTGCTCTAAAAGGATTTGATGCTTCTTTATAAGCTATAAATCACACCGTACATTTTACATTTATATTCAATCTAATATTTAATAATCCATTCCTCTCATACTGATGTATTTATAATATCCTGCTTTATATTTTGTTACTGGACATTTGTAATTCAACATGTATATTTTCTTTTCTTTTTTATATGCTATTTATTTCTATTGAAATGTTTACATGTTGGATTGTTTATTTCTAGTCTTTTAATTTGTATTGATGCCATGACTTTTGATGCTGCAACGCAAACATTTCCCAACTTGGGATCAATAAAGTACTTCTTATCTTATTTCAGTGTATTTCCTCTGATCCTTCAGTCATATCCTAAACACTCTTTACAGATCACTCTTCACAGATCACTCTCTACAGATCACTCTTCACAGATCACTCTCTACAGATCACTCTTCACAGATCACTCTCTACAGATCACTCTTTACAGATCACTCTTTACAGATCACTCTTCACAGATCACTCTCTACAGATCACTCTCCACAGATCACTCTCTATCTCCTCTCTCTCAGAGGAAACTCCTGAAATGTTCCTCAAACCTCCAGAAACAGATTCTCTTCCTCTCTAAAACCTCCAGTCTCCATTTTGTGGATTCACACACCTGTTGACAACATGGCGATGGATTTGGTCGATGTGTCACCTGATGATGACATCATGGTTTGGATGTTTCCGGTTGCTGGGGAAATGTGAGCCCGGAGACGCAGGATGTGCCAAACCTCATTTCCTGCTTTCTGTTATCTCAGAAATAAAACCATATTTATGATCAATATATTTAATAGAGGTGAACTTTGATCGGTTTGATTCTCAGGTGTTGGAGAGGAGATGCTCTCAGGGTTTGGTGATTGTGTTTGTACCTGCAGATGGAGATTAATCATTATATATCATCTGTATATAAATATAATAATACTTATTTAATAAGCATTAATAGAATAATACATTACAATTTTACATAATAATAAAAATGTATAATTAATAATTACAAAGAATCGAATAATAAGATAATAATACATATTTATTAATAATAATAATAATACATAATTAATAATAACATTAGGGTTATTTCTCTTAATCTAAATAATTGTTATAATTTTATAATATTGTAGCTTTGTTTATTTAATTAGTTGGTAATTAAATATTAATATTTGAGTTTCAGGCAGAACTCAGTCTGAGATATTCTGGTGATCAATATGAAAAGAGGAGGTAAATAAAGGTGATCAATATGAAGAGAGGAGGTAAATAAAGGTGATCAATATGAAGAGAGGAGGTAAATAAAGGTGATCAATATGACAAGAGGAGGTCAATAAAGGTGATCAATATGAAGAGAGGAGGTAAATAAAGGTGATCAATATGAAGAGAGGAGGTAAATAAAGGTGATCAATATGAAGAGAGGAGGTAAATAAAGGTGATCAATATGAAGAGAGGAGGTAAATAAAGGTGATCAATATGAAAAGAGGAGGTAAATAAAGGTGATCAATATGAAGAGAGGAGGTAAATAAAGGTGATCAATATGAAAAGAGGAGGTAAATAAAGGTGATCAATATGAAAAGAGGAGGTAAATAAAGGTGATCAATATGGATGGATATGACTCTAAATCAATGAAACATCTTCTTCTTATATCCGTTAGAGCAGCTAGCACCAGATTCTAATAACAACAGCGCTGGTACCGTTGCTCTCTCTCTCTCTCTCTCTCTCTCTCTCTCTCTCTCTCTCTCTCTCTCTCTCTCTCTCTCTCTCTCTCTCTCTCTCTCTCTCTCTCTCTCTCTCTCTCTCTCTCTCTCTCTCTCTCTCTCTCTCTCTCTCTCTCTCTCTCTCTCTCTCTCTCTCTCTCTCTCTCTCTCTCTCTCTCTCTCAGCTGCGGGCGCCTGATAAGCCAACATCCCCCACTTTCATCACTTACAGCGCCCATCGTACAGGGCAAATGAAACGTGTGACCGGGATGAAAAGGGTGTTACCTTGACTTAATTATGAATGTTGTTACATCTAGGCCGAAAATTAGGATGAGCGCCAACGGTCAAAAATGTTTTTTTCCCTCCCAGAGCTACCAGCGCAGCGCCCCCCCAGATCTGGCGCCCATAGGCGACCGCCTGATTGCAAGTCTCTTCAGTGTGCATGTCATTTTATCAAAAGGAAGTGACATTTAAAAAAAAAAGTACCATTTAGAAGAAAAAAAGTCAAATTCTGAGAAAAAAAGTCTAATTTGAGATGCATTTTGGGACATGTAGTTTATGCCAAAACCCGGCCCTGAGTATTATAATAATTGAAGTGCTGGTTCTTCTGGGCGTCTGCGGTCCGCGCTCAGCTACTGCAGCTGCCCTGTACAATCACCGGAGGACTGGGCTGTCACTCACAAACTGAGTAGCCAATGGGGACGCACCCCTGAAGGTCCCGCCCACCTGGGACGTTTGGGTCAGAATCGAAAACAAAAAATGAAGGAGTGCAAACGAGAAGAGCTGCAGCGAGAGCAATAGTCTGATCATTGAGAAAGAAGCAAAGAGAACTGCAAACAAAAAGATCTGTTAAAATAAAGAAAAAAGACTTTCTACATGATTACACAAATGATTTGTTTGCAACTGATAGTTTTATTTTTGAAATTAATTTATTTTGCTTGACTCAGTTTTTTTTTCTCTTAAACTATTAGTTTTGCTTTATTCTGAGAAAGTGTTCCTTTATCTTTATGGAACAAAACTAATCCCACAGACGGGGCTTCATAAGGAGTTAAAGAAATGACAGTTTAATTACTTTAAATGTATGTTATTGTACTTCACATCACATGGTAAATGTCCTGTGCTGATACATCTCTCTATCAGGTCTCTTCGACCCTCAGAGCTCTTTATATGTATTGGAGAAATAAAGATCTGCACGTCTTTATTGTTTAAGTTCCAGTTGTTCCCACTAGATGGCGCTCAGGAGCAGTGGTTTCACCCATGGATGTATTTCACCTCCTGCCGGTGGGACTGTTTACAGGAAATCACGTGACTGCTGGGAACAGTTCCGAACTCAAC
>CM062280.1:28686028-28776028 GCA_031216635.1 Dissostichus eleginoides
GTCGGCAGGACCCTCAGCGGAACCCCCGACACCACAGGACATGGAGTTGGCAGGACCCCCGGCAGAGCAGTAGTCGGCGGGACCTCCAACGGCACAGGACATAGGGTTGGCAGGACCCCCGGCAGAAGAGTAGTCGGCGGGACCCCCAACGGGACAGGACATGGAGTTGGCAGGACCCCCGGCAGAACAGCAGTCAGCGGGACCCCCAACAGAACAGGACATGGAGTTGGCAGGACCTCCGACGAAACAGGTGTCGGCTGGACCCCCAACGACACAGGACATAGGGTTGGCAGGACCCCCGGCAGAAGAGTAGTCGGCGGGACCTCCCACAGCACAGGACATAGGGTTGGCAGGACCCCCGGCAGAAGAGTAGTCGGCGGGACCTCCAACGGCACAGGATATAGGGTTGGCAGGACCCCCGGCAGAAGAGTAGTCGGCGGGGCCCCCAACGGGACAGGACATGGAGTTGGCAGGACCCTCAGCGGAACCCCCAACGACACAGGACATGGAGTTGGCAGGACCCCCGGCAGAACAGTAGTCGGCGGGACCTCCAACGGCACAGGATATAGGGTTGGCAGGACCCCCGGCAGAAGAGTAGTCGGCGGGACCTCCAACGGGACAGGACATAGGGTTGGCAGGACCCCTGCAGAAGATAGTCGGCGGAACCCCCAACGGACAGGACATGGAGTTGGCAGGACCCCCGGCAGAAGAGTAGTCGGCGGGACCTCCAACGGCACAGGACATAGGGTTGGCAGGACCCCCGGCAGAAGAGTAGTCGGCGGGACCCCCAACGGGACAGGACATGGAGTTGGCAGGACCCCAGCGGAACCTCCAACGGACCAGGACATTGGGTAGGGACTTGAGAGGACTCGAGAGGTGACTTGAAAGGGGACTTGAGACGGAACTCGAGAGGAAACTCGAGAGGAAACTCGAGAGGGAACTCGAGAGGAGACTTGAGAGGTGACTTGAGAGGGAACTCGAGAGGTGACTTGAAAGGGGACTCGAGAGGGAACTCGAGAGGGAACTTGAGAGGGAACTCGAGAGACTTGAAAGGGGACTCGAGAGGGACTTGAGAGGACTTGAGAGGGGACTCGAGAGGGACTCGAGAAGGGACTCGAGAAGGGACTTGAGAGGGAACTCGAGAGGGAACTCGAGAGGTGACTTGAAAGGGAACTCGAGAGGGAACTTGAGAGGTGACTTGAGAGGGGACTCGAGAAGGGACTCGAGAGGGACTTGAGAAGGGACTCGAGAAGGGACTTGAGAAGGGACTTGGAAATGGACTCGAGAGGGGACTCGAGAGAGGGCTTGAGAGGGGACTCGAGAGGGGACTCGAGAGGGAACCTGAGAGGGAACTTGAGAGGGGACTGGAGAAGGGACTTGGAAAGGGACTCGAGAGGGAACTTGAGAGGAGACTTGAGAAGGGACTTGGAAAGGGACTCGAGAGGGGACTTGAGAGAGGGCTTGAGAGGGGACTCGAGAGGGGACTTGAGAGGGAACTTGAGTCGGCCGGTATGCCGACAGGACACGAGGGGTTGGCGTCGGCCGGAGAGCCAACAGGAGACGAGGAGCTGGAGTCGGCCGGTACGCCGCCAGGAGACGAGGTGCTGGAGTCGGCCGGTACGCCGCCAGGACACGGGGAGCTGGCGTCGGCCGGAGAGCCAACAGGTGACGAGGAACCGGAGTCGGGACCATGGCCGCTGGGTCCGGTACTTGAGCCGGATCCATGGCTGGTGGGGCCGGAACTGAGGCCGGAACCACGGCTGGGTGGGCCGGTTCTGGAGCCGGAACCATGGCCGCTGGGGCCGAAACTGGGGCCGAAACTGGGGCCGGAACCATGGCTGCTGGGGCCGGAACTGGGGCCGGAACCATGGCTGCTGGGGCCAGAACTGGGGCCGGAACCATGGCTGCTGGGGCCAGAACTGGGGCCGGAGCCATGGCTGCTGGGGCCGGAACCATGGCTGTTGGGGCCGGAACTGGGGCCGGAACCATGGCTGCTGGGGCCGGAACTAGGGCCGGAACCATGGCTGCTGGGCACGGAACCGGAACACGGGACCATGGCTGTGTGGGATGGTACTGGAGCACAGTACCATGGCTGTGTGGGCCGGTAATGGAGCACGGATCCATGTCTGTGTGGGCCGGTTCTGGAGCCGGAACCATGGCCGCTGGGGCCGAAACTGGGGCCGGAACCATGGCTGCCGGGGCCAGAACTCGAGCCCAAAGCATGGCTTCTGGGGCTCGGGCTGCTAGCCTGGACTTGCGACTCCTTCTTTTAGGAGTTTTTTGGAGGCTCCGTGGACCTCCAAAAGCCAAACGAGTACCCGCGAACGGCTCCTGGACAGGATCAGGAAATGGGGCCGGAACCACTGGAGCACGGGCTGGAATCTTGGCCTCGCATTCTCCAGAAACCTTCCGGAGGATCCGCGGACCTCCCAAGACCAGGTCATACCCCAGGAAAGGGTTAGAGGCCTGAGACAAGTCTTCAGGAGCACTCGTAAACCGTTGCAGCCACTCAGGCAACCAGCTCCTGAGCCAGGGCTGGCAAGCCAACTCCTGGCGTGCCTCCTTTAACGCCGCCTCTCTACCCCGTCTAGATGAGGCGTCGCACCAGGTATAAAAAATGTACTCCAGGGAGTACCCAAGACATTCCGCCTGGAAAGCCAACGAAGAGGAAACTGCTGAGTCCATTATGGTCAGTACATTCTGTTAGGGTTGCGGGAAAGGTAGGACCCAAATGCAGAATACAAAAAAAGGGAAAAAAGGTCTACGAAACAAAAGCGAGCTTTATTCCAAAAGCTGGAGACAAAACATGGCATGAAAACTCCCAGGTAACACAAGGTAGCATGGGGGGAGACAGGAAGACAAACAATGTACTGACAGGGGAACACAGGGAAAGACAAGACTAAATACAGGAAGGGGTAATCACGAGATGAGAAACAGAAGGGCAACAGGTGAACACAATCAGACAATTAGACACACCAGGGAAACTAATGACAGGGAGGAAACACAGGGAGAAGGACCAGACAAGAAACAGGGAGAACAGAACAATCAAAACAAAACCCAAAACCCCAAATCATGACACTGAAGTTCCCACTGTGGGTCAAAATAATGCGCTGTGACCCCGAGATAACTGTCATTACTCAGTGAAGTCCAATAGTCTCCGGTGAGCGCAACTGTGGAAGTATTCCTCAAATCCTCCTCTACTTTCACTTTTTGGACTTCATACAAGTTGACTATTTTCGTCACAGTGGTGGCTCTGGAAGGCAATTCATACGTGCTGTCGTTGGATGCGACCCGAATGATATCACGCAGTCCCACGTCCTCCACAATGTTTATTGGCCTGCAATCTGTAGCCACCCATTTAGCGATCGCTGCAGAGAGCTTGCTGCGCGTTGACGTGTCCAGGCGTCTCCCCGGCAAACTTTCAAGTGTTGTCTGTCGCAAGCGGGCGGCAGGAGCGGGGCTGTCAGCATCAAATGTGTGCTTGGCTTGCAGATGATATTTTAAACTAGATGTACTCCTATGGTAACTCAATTCACATCGACAGTAATTGCAAATTACTTTGGTCTGGTCGACAGGACCATCTGGTAGGGCTTTGAAGCTGAACTTGCCGTTTAAAATACCTTTTCTTGAATCCATAATTGTAATCACTGCTCGTAGAATCTCCCGCCATCTAACTAACAACATCAATAACAACGTTAATGCTTTGCGCTCTGAAACTACGGGGCGGCCGAGGACAAAAAATACACAAAAAATAAAAATACACATGCGTTAATAGCGTTAAAATAATTAGTGGCGTTAATTTTTTTGCGTTAACGCGTTAACTTGACAGCCCTAATATATTTATATATGTATTTTTATATAGTCTTAAAGTTACAACCGGCCCTTTGAGTGCAGCCATAATGCTGATATGGCCCGCGATTAAATTGAGTTTGACACCGTATATCCATGTATCTGTGCACATGATTAATGGCACGTTTTATCCTTTTCTAATAGTTGTTACAGCATGTTTCCTGTCTGTTTGAACTCATTGTTAAACTAAATGAGTCGAGGTGAGGAAGCGAAGCTGCAAAGCAAAGGAGACGAGGCGAGGAGACGAGGCGAGGAGACGACGCTACAAAGCAAAGGAGACGAGGTGAGGAAACGACGCTGCAAAGCAAAGGAGTCGAGGTGAGGAAACGACGCTGCAAAGCAAATGAGTCGAGGCGAGGAAACAACGCTGCGAAGCAAAGGAGTCGAGGTGAGGAAACGACGCTGCAAAGCAAAGGAGACGAGGTGAGGAAACAACGCTGCAAAGCAAAGGACTGGTTTGTGTTTCTGCTGCCTCAGAGTAATGAAATATTAATATTTGAGTTTCAGAACTCAGTGTGAGATATTCTGGTGATCAATATGAAAAGAGGAGGTCAATAAAGGTGATCAATATGAAAAGGTAAATAAAGGTGATCAATATGGAAAGGTAACTAAAGGAAGTATTGACTGGTTTCTAAATATGATTGAGTTTGTAAGTTAAAGTGTCTCTGATGGATATGACTTTAGATCAATTAAAATCAGCTTTATTGTCAAAATTACTACATGCGTTATACATCCAGAAATCTCGAGATATCGTTTCCCGCAGTCCCACAGTGTGACATATATACATAAAACAAAAAAAAAAGGGCCTAGATAAACAGGGTATACAATTTAAAATGTTAATAATATATTTAAAGTATTCAAAGTACAGTTTCAGTGCAGTAGCAGCGGAGATGGGCAGAAAAGTGACTGGTGCTGGATGAGGGAAGGGTGTGTGTGTGTGTGTGTGTGTGTGTGTGTGTGTGTGTGTGTGTGTATGTGTGTGTGTGGGGGGGGGGGTTTAAAGTCCAGGACCATTTGGGGCAGGGGAGAAAGGTGGGAGCAGGTGGAGAGTTCAGGGAGAGATGTCAGAGAGGGGGAGAGAGGGAGGGAGGGAGGGAGGGGAGAGAGTTCAGCATCCTGACCGCCTGGTGGAGGAAGCTGTTCCCCAGCCTGTTGGAGCTGAGGCTGCGGAACCTTCTCCCTGAAGGCAGGAGGCTGAAGAGGCTGTTGGAGGGGTGGGTGGAGTCACCCACAATGCTGAGTGCTTTGCGGGTGAGGCGGGTGTTATATATGTCCTGTAGTGATGGGGGTGAGGCACCGATGATCCTCTGGGCAGAGTTCACAATGCGCTGCAGGCTCTTGCGGTTGGAGGCGGTGCAGCTTCCAAACCACAGCGTGATACAGCTGCTGAGGATGCTCTCAGTGGCGCCTCGGTAGAAAGACAGCATGATGGGGGGTGATGCTCCGGCTCGCTTGAGCTTCCGGATGAAGTACAGGCGCTGCTGGGCTTTCTTCGCTAGTGCGGTGGTGTTGTTGTTCCAGGTGAGGTCATCAGTGATGGTCACACCAAGGAATTTGGTGCTGGTCACCTGCTCCACAGCAGCGCCGTTGATGGTCAGGGGGAGAGGGGGTCGGTCGTGGGTTCTCCTGAAGTCAACAACTATCTCCTTAGTTTTCTCCCGGTTGAGGAAGAGGTTGTTATTTTGGCACCACAGGGCCAGCTGGTTCACTTCCTTCCTGTAGTTAGTCTCATCGTTGGAAATGGAAACCCAAAGGTAATGTTTGAGCCTCACTAAATGTTCCTAACAACACAGAACTGTATTATTCCCAGTCGTCATGGTAACGTCATCAGTTGCCGGGCAGATTTCAGCTCAACAGGTTTCTGAAGCAGGAGCTCTGAGAACAGCTGAGTGCAGCGACACACACTGATAACACACACATTAGAGAGATCAATACATCACTCAGTTACTTTATTTTGTTAAATGTTCCTCCATTAGAGAACATTTTCATTTGTTTCTGTTTAGAAAGCAGTAAACCATTGGATCTTTAGTTTCACATCAAATCCACTTTCCTCTAGTGTCTGAGACGGTAGGAGAAACCAATAAATGTGTTTATGGAAAGACAAGAAGACGGACATTTGGGAGATGGGTTTTATTGGAAAGTGAAACACGGACAGGAAAGGGTTAACAATGCAGAGCGACTTAATGTCACGTTCACCTCTGAAGCCCAAACTAAAGAGAACGTCACAGTCCGCTGGCTATGTACACAAAACCTCCCTGTCCCTAAATAATAGCAACATTATCAAAATCACAAACACTATTATGTTTTAAAACCAATTCAAGAGACATGTGAGAAATAAAGAAACATACTTTGATTCATTTAGAAAAGCTCAGAGAGGGAAAACAAGATCACTCGCTGCTACCTGAGTGTGTGTGTGTGTGCGTGTGTGTGTGTGTGTGTCTGTGTGTTTAAATACATAATCAGAGGGAAAGCCACCTTTTTATGTGAAACCCAAATGATCCAAATAACGTGATTCCTCTGTCCAAACCCTAATATGATCAGTTATTGATCAGTTATTGATCAGATGATGAATAATGAACAGTTTACGGGGAGAATGTGGTGGCAGCGCCCCCTGATGCATAAACCTAAAGACACAGAACATGTTTACCTGATTCAGACCTGAAATATGCCGGAGTCAGTTCTTTGATTTGCTTCTGATGTACAGGTGAATGTTTCTAATTGGTGTTACACTATTTGATTGAACTGATGTCATTGATTTTCTAATATGTGTGTTTCTGAAAGCATGGTGCCTTTCTGAGGTCACTCTGCAGAAGGGTTTGAACTCTAATGCTGCAGCTGGAGAGGTTTGAGAGCAGAGAGAGAGCTCTGTGACAACAGGTGGAAAGTTGATGTGAAGCACCTCACTCTGATGGCTGGTTCAGTCTCTCAGTGAGCTCAGAGCTGGAGGAAGTTGTTTCCATTGGCTGAAAGGAGAAGCAGAGAAAAGTGTTTCAATCCACCGCCCCGTACACAACAAGGAACTAGACAACACGGATCATTCCTGTAGAAAACACACCAAGTGCTTTCCATACCAACATTACACTGAGCTCTGAGTTTGATCTGCTACCTCAAAGCCTTCCATTAAAAACCCTGAGAACTCATGAGACAAGGTTTCTGATTGGTCTCTCACCGTTCCTCTTCCTGTAAACCAGGAATCCAATCCCAGCGACGAGGAGAGCGAGAGCAGCCACTGCAGCACCGATGATGAAGAGGAGGGGGGGATTCCCTGAGGAGCAGAAACAACAGGAAGTCTCAATCTGAACGGAGGAAGGAAGCTTCTTCAGGATGGGCATCAGGTCTGAGGCTCCTGAAGGGCCCCTTTCTCCTCGTGGTGTCATGCTGGGTTTGTCTTGAACCATTCTTAGTCTCTCTCCCCTGAGACCCATGTTTCAGGAGAGAGAGACTATGACATGTTGTCAGGGTCTGTTGATTGTTAGTAACCGTTGAGCCGTTGTGATGCAGTCTTACCTCTGTTGGTCCTGATCACAGCTGAGTCCAGTCTGATGACGTGGTCCTCCCTCACCCCAGAGAGCTGGAACACACATCGGTACTTGTCCCAGTGTTCAGCGGGGAATGAGGAGACGTCCAGGTCCACGCTCATCTGGAAGGATCCGTCGTGGTTGGGCAGGATCTCTCCGTGGTCCACGTTGTCGTGAAGCTCCTCTCCGTCTTTGCTCCAGAACATGATGGCTCTGTCCGGGTAGAAACCTGTAGCGTGGCAGCTGACTGGAGAGGAGGGGGACTTCTGGAGCAGAGACACTGAGGGGATCTCTGCACAAACACACTTTAGAGGTTATTGACTCACAGTAATATCACTACAGGGAGTTATGATGTACTGTGAGCATCACTGAAGGAGAACACAGAGTCAGGGTTTCAGTGAAATTGGTTAAATAAAGACTTTCTTCTCTGTTTTATATAATTTAATATCAAATACTGTTTAGTGTTGTTCAGATTAAAGAAGCACGTTGAAGATTTCCTCTTAGGCTTTTGGAAATTAAGATTTCTTTCTATTTCTTGACATTTAAATGTGTAAACAATTCATTTATTTATCTGAAAAATAGTCATTACTTAATCTATATTTACAAGAATATTAAGTTTGATCCCAAAATAAGTAGAAGAGCAACAGATTAGATTCTCTCCCCTGCACTGTGTAGTGCTATAGTACATTCACTGATTAGTTGATCAGAAGAAAGTTAATTCCAACACGTCTGATTATAAAATAACAGTTTAAGTTCTTTATTAAAGAAATATACCAAACATTTTATAGTTCCAGTTTTTTTAAATATGAGTATTTTGGTCTTAAATCCTTTCCAGACAGAAAGGCTGCGTACGATGAAACACGGACAGCTACACACCAACATATTCAGATTTATTACACGATGCACACACTACGCCTGTTTCATCATGTAGAGATGAAATGGTGTCTTCTGTCTCCATATCCCATAATAACACCTTTGTTGTAGAGGAGTTTAATGTTTTACTAATCTGAAACTGTTCAGTGTTAGTCAGACAAAAGATGTGATGCAGAAGTTCACCTTGAAAGACAGAACAACTGGTGAAATAGAGTGAGACACAGAGTGAGACATGTGTTGTAATGTCAGAAACAAACATGAACATGGAGGTGTTTATGAAACTCCATCAGGTCATGTGACTCTACCTGTTCTCATCAGAAAGCTCCTCCCAAGGTTCACATACTTCTTCAGATAATCAGGACACTGCTGGGTGTGGTAGTTCTTGTTGTATGCCATCAAAGCTTTGTTCTTCTCCAACTTCTGTTTGGTGAGGACAGCCTCTGGTCTTGGAGCGATCCATGACTCTGTCTCCAGGTCCAGTATCAGGAAGTCTTCTCCATCAAAACCATAGTTTTCAAAACCTTTGACCTCACCAGTCTCATCATCCCACTCACAGCCGGACATCTGCTGGTAAATGTGGACACCTGAGAGAGAGAGAGAGAGAGAGAGAGAGAGAGAGAGAGAGAGAGAGAGAGGAGAAGAAGAGAGAGAGAGAGAGAGAGAGAGAGAGAGAGAGAGAGAGAGAAGAGAGAGAGAGAGAGAGAGAGAGAGAGAGAGAGAGAGAGAGAGAGAGAGAGAAGAGAGAGAGAAGAGAGAGAGAGAGAGAGAGAGAGAGAGAGAGAGAGAGAGAGAGAGAGAGAGAGAGAGAGAGAGATTTCTCCAGTTTCCTCATTCAGTCTTTTTAATTAGAAAGAAATCTCTTTTTCTAACAACATCTTTATTAAACAGAACTTCAGCACAGACTGTTTCCTGAACTTGTCGTTAGCCGAGTTTATTCTCTGAAGGACTTTATTGAATGAACTTTAGTCGCTACAAGTAGAGTTAGTCTCATGTAGAGAATACAGTGACCTCCGGTGGTTATTATGGGATGGACAGAGACACTGTCAGTGCAGTAAAGCAGCTTCTGTGTGTGTGCGTGTGTGTGCGTGTGTGTGTGTGTGTGTGTGTGTGTGTGTGTGTGTGTGTTGTGTGTGTGTGTACAGGATGAAGATATAAACAACATATTATCAGTAGAAGGTGAAACATGAACTAACCTCCAGTTTGGTTGAAGCGCTGCTTTAAAGTTTCAATGTTGACTTTGTAGATCTGCTGGGCACCCACTAAGCCCTGAGCCTCCTCCTCCCAGTAATCAGGATCCTTGTCTGTGATTTTGCTCATCCAGTCCTGTTTGGGTTCTGCTCTCTTGGTGTTGCTGTCGTAATGCATCATCTCAACTTCATCAACCAACCCAACAGCCACAAACTCTGGGAAGTTTGGGACTCCAGAGGACGCAGTGTGGAAATACTTCAGAGAGTGAGTCCCTGGAAGAGAATAATAAAGGAATAACTTCAGTCGTTATAAATCTCCAAACAATGTTTATCTCCCACATACAGATTTAAAAAGAACTACAGAACATTCGTTATACTAATACTCTTTTCTTCACTAAATTCAAACAAAAAACAAATACATAGAAACATATTTGCTGCATAAACTATTTCCTTTCATGTTTCTGTTGATTTGTATTGAAATAAGAATATACAGAATAATGAAATATAAAAGAATACATGATGTAATTCTGCAGAAGAGTATCTGCCTCTCCTTCTGAGTGAACAGGCTTCTCTGAGTCCGAGCTGCAGATCTCAACGTGAAGAGAAACTCCAGTTCAGTTTCTAGCATCTGGAGTCCTTTCCTCTTCAGGATGCTTCATTCCTAAATGACACTCTCTGATTCTCTTGAGATCTGAAATCACAAACCTCTGACTGAATATATCTGCTGCATGACGCTCTAAGATTGATTCTGATATTTACCAGATTGAACCCTTTGCTCTTTATGAAATCCCTCAGCTCTATCACATCCATGGTGACGAAGGACATCTGGTGTTTCTTCCTCCTGAGGTTTAGAAGCTAAACTTTGTATTCAGTGAGTTTCTTAAAGATGCAACGTGCATCTCTTACACAGTTTATAAGTGGGCTTTATTTCATGAAACCACTTCCATCTGGATTTCTGTCAGTAAATGATTATCTTTGAGTTTAGATTCAGATATATTAAATACATATTCTTTTACAATCTTTCCAAAAAGAAACCTACTTCCCTTTCCCAACATAAAACACAAACATGAAACCCCACTTTGGGAATAAAGAGCGTAGCTACATCAGTTGGTGCTGTTTTAAAATAGAGAAACAGAAACCAACTGGATACAGATTCCCTCGTGTTGTTTGTGAACAGGATACGAACGGAGCCGGACGTTTGAGTTTGAAATCAAGTGTTTGTTCAAAGAGTCAGAGGAACCCTGAGTCTCTCAGAGCGTGGCCTTCCTGCTCCTCCTCCTGCATGATACATATATCTGAGATACATGATACATATATCTGAGATACATGATACATATATCTGAGATACATGATACATATATCTGAGATACATGATACATATATCTGAGATACATGATACATATATCTGTGATACATGAATACATATATCTGAGATACATGGATACATATATCTGAGATACTTGATACATATATCTGTAATACATGATACATATATCTGAGATACATGGATACATATATCTGTAATACATGGATATCCAGAAATAACAGCAGCTCCTGATTTCTGGATCTACTAAACAGCATCATATAGTTCTCTCAGTACATGTCAGTATCAGTGTGATGTTCTCTCAGTATGCAGGACTACAGTAAAGCAGACATGTCAACAACAACAGGAACTGTATATTGATGTTAACCACGTTGAATTGTGATCTGACTCCCAGAGATCTATCTCTATGTTCTTCATGTATAATGACAGGGAGCAGGTTCTATATGATTTCTTCTTCTGCTGTTTGCTCTTCAATCAGAAACCAAACCCCTGGATACTCAGGGACTTTTTCACTTACGTCCACTTCTCTGGATTTAGAACACAACTACATTTGATATGGACAACTCATATGTATTAATATCATTTTTAATGTCAATAACGGTCTATAATATATATTCATATTTATTGTGTATTGAGTCTGTATTACACTGTGTGTATTTATACCTGATCTATAGAGTATTCATAATGTGTATACCTCCTTATACTGTTCATAGTGTAAATACTTCTCTTTGTTTATATCCTCATATATATATATATATTATACTACACATCACTCTGCACTTTACTACTTGCTCTGCACTTCTGGTTTGATGCTACCTGTATTTCGTTGTCTTAGTACATGTACTCTGTGCAATGACAACAAAGTTGAATCTAATATAAAATAATTAAATATGTACTTTTCTTTACAGATTTAACTTTATATTTTCTGATGAGCGTGAACAATGAAGTTAAAGGGAAATAAAGATAATTAATAAATAATGTTACATTAGTGACCCGTATTAAATATTGTGCAACAAAGCAGGAAGTGGTTTGGCTTCAGCAGGAAAACAACGCCATCTTGTGACTTTAAGAAATGAAAGGATAAAGCTCCACAGCAGAGAGGTGTGAGGGTGATGTGTTTCAAGACTGGAAGATCTCATCATCAAACCTGAGCAATACTATATATTCAAAGGTGCTTCTATCCTTTCACAGACACCATGACCCAGTGGGAGCTCTGCTTAGATATTAGATGGTCCCCAGAGGAGGTAGAAGTACTCACATCATGTACTTTAGGAAGAGTAGAAGTACTGACATCATGTACTTTAGTAAGAGTAGAAGTACTCAGAGCATGTACTTTAGTAAGAGTAGAAGTACTCACATCATGTACTTTAGTAAGAGTAGACTACATCATGTACTTTAGTAAGAGTAGAAGTACTCACATCATGTACTTTAGTAAGAGTAGAAGTACTCAGATCATGTACTTTAGTAAGAGTAGAAGTACTGACATCATGTACTTTAGTAAGAGTAGAAGTACTGACATCATGTACTTTAGTAAGAGTAGAAGTACTCACATCATGTACTTTAGTAAGAGTAGAAGTACTGACATCATGTACTTTAGTAAGAGTAGAAGTACTGACATCATGTACTTTAGTAAGAGTAGAAATACTCAGATCATGTACTTTAGTAGAAGTACTCAGATCATGTACTTTAGTAAGAGTAGAAGTACTCACATCATGTACTTTAGTAAGAGTAGAAATACTCAGATCATGTACTTTAGTAGAAGTACTCAGATCATGTACTTTAGTAGAAGTACTCAGATCATGTACTTTAGTAAGAGTAGAAGTACTCAGAGCATGTACTTTAGTAAGAGTAGAAGTACTCAGAGCATGTACTTTAGTAGAAGTACTCAGATCATGTACTTTAATAAGTGTAGAAGTACTCACATCATGTACTTTAGTAAGTGTAGAAGTACTCAGATCATGTACTTTAGTAAGTGTAGAAGTACTCAGATCATGTACTTTAGTAAGTAGAAGTACTCAGATCATGTACTTTAAGTGTAGAAGTACTCAGATCATGTACTTAGTAAGTGTAGAAGTACTCAGATCATGTACTTTAGTAAGTGTAGAAGTACTCAGATCATGTACTTTAGTAAGAGTAGAAGTACTCAGATCATGTACTTAGTAAGAGTAGAAGTACCCAGATCATGTACTTAGTAAGAGTAGAAGTACTCAGATCATGTACTTTAGTAAAATCAACAACAATCCGTTTCATAAACATATTAAAGTAATGACAAAACATGGTTGTGCTTTGTTCTACCTCGGGTAGGGGTACCTCGATAACTAAAGCCTTTTTTGGGGGTTTGTTCCTCTACTGTTATGGGCTGTGTGAGTTTAAAGTGTGATACTCTTAAATGGTGGTAAATGGTGTACTTCTACTCCACTACATGTATTTAATCCCTTTAGTTACTTCACAGATGTGGATGAATGATGTGAAATCTAATCAAGTGTTAAATCAGACTTTAGTTCCACCTGGAGTAAATCCACAAGCTACCCTGCAGTATACAAAGTCATTCAAACTAGCTGCACCTTTACCAGCTTTGAGAACACTTTCATCATCAATCATTATAAAACATATCATATTATTCTGAAAAGGACCAATCTGCACAATGACTACTTTTACTGTCGCTACTTTCACTATATTTTGATGAGAATACTTTTCTACTTTTACTTGAGGAACATTTTGAATGCTTTTACTGTAACAGAGTATTCCTACACTCTGGTATTTTTGTACTTAACTACAAGATCTGAGTACTTCTCCCACCTCTGCGCACCTGATGTGATAACGTTACTCGTAATTGGGGAAACAGAGCTACGAGTTAAGGAAGTCGAAAATTGTGCATTTCTCCGACTGAATATGACGCCTTTTGGCCGGCTGTTTGGACAGACAGCTCTACTCGTGTCAACACGCTAACGCGAAAACACTAATGGCAAACGAGCTTTGTCCACATCGAGCCTTGTAGAGTGTCTCTATACTCTCTGAACGCTCCGTCCCGGGCAGATCTCTGTGTGCCGCTGCAGCGTGTCTGTGTGGCCTCGCCCCCCCCACACAGAGACACAGGGAGATCGCTCTTCTGGAGTGAAGAGAGCGGAAATAATGATATTGTAAGTTAGAAACGTAAGATGCATTTTGACAGACAAGACGCACACTTGGGGGAAAATATCCTGCATTTTGAATGTCCGATAGTCCACCATTAACACCTTAGTCCCGTCTCGTCAACGAAAACTAAATATACATTTCGTCATAGTTTTCGTTATCAAGAATCATGTTTAGCTCGTCATCGTCTCGTCTCGTCTTAGTCATGTAAAAAAGGTCGTTGACGAACATTTTTCGTCTTAGTTTTCGTCGACGAAATTAACACTGCACAGCAACGAAAACATGAAACACCCTTTAATTCACTGCAACGACATGTCGGGAAACCCCCTCAAGGGGGGCCATGCATAGAGCAAACTGCTTCTTAATTTCAGTTTCGTTGCTCCGCTCCGCTCCGGGGGGGGGGACGACTTTACTGGCATTGATCCGGACCAGTGACCTTGTATAAAATTCACAAGTGGACCTTTAATAAAACAAATTGAGTACCCCTGATCTACAGTATCTACAGTATTATTCAAAGATTATGTAAAATACAAAAAAAAACTGTGTTTGGAATAGAAAGGTTTGATATATAAAGCATATATATAATAATGATTATAATAAAAACATTATTATATATAATATGTAGGTATATAATATGTGTTGATCTCTTAATCTATGCTTTGTGTCCTTCCCTTCACACAGGTACACCCACAGGGCCCCATTCTGACGGCCATTGTGGCTGCACTGGTTAGCTGTTGGAGGCTGGTGACAGCAGAGGGTGAAGTGAATAGTCAAAAAAACTATTTTTATGAAAAGATAAGAGTCTCTGGTACATTTAAATGACATTTTTGGGTGATTGGACTCTTTAGTTTAAAAATGACACAAAAGCATAAACATACCTTTTGCATTTTAAATGTCCTATTCCATTTCCGCATATGATTACATGGGATAAGGCCAACACGGCCCCCTTCAGAGGAGCGCACATTATTCGGTTATGGGAAAGATCCAAACATTAACCAAAAAAAATAATTTTGCTGTAAAATATTTGTATTCAACAATCCGTTTCATAAACATATTAAAGTAATGAAAAAACATGGTTGTGCTTTGTTCTACCTCGGGTAGGGGTACCTCAACTCAACTTTTAGAGGCCTTAGTTCCTCTACTGTAAACACCTGAAGCACTTCTTATTTTCCAACGTAAAGAATCAAAAGACTCACGTGCAGATGTGCAGTGTGGGCCTACTATTCCCATGAGAAGCAGAAACAGCAACATCTTCATCTTGATCTCACGAGGCTTTCTGTCTGAAAGGTTCTTTATCCGCAGAAACACAGCCGTCCTTTCTGCAGAGCGGGATGTCAATGAGAGAGAAACACAGAAGGGAGTTAACAGCAGCTCCGTCTGAGCCAATGAGAATTCAGTCTGAGCGTCGCGTCACTTGTTGCTCGGTGAATCTGGCTCACTCAGGTCGTGTATCGAAAGTGAAGGCAAGGCAAGTTTATTTATAGAGCAGATTTCAACACAAGGCAATTCTAAGTGCTTTACAAAAAAGACATTAAGAGCATTAAGAAACTTATTATGAATTGACATTTAAAAACACTCATTTAGTTTAGTTTTTAGAAATAGTTTTCTATCACCTCCCTTTCTTTCTACTTTCTTGTATAACTTGTCCTTTAGTTATTTCTAATGTGTCGTGCTAAATGAACCCCTCTTTGGAAAATTCTAATCTGACCCCATGGTACCTTTTAGTTTTCGCCAAAACTATTCCTCTTTTTTAAATGCACATTAGTTAAGTTTAATTGGTCTTTTCTAGGACTTTCTAGGAGTGAAAGCTGATCTTGTGCTGCCTGTGTGAGAAGATGCAGACATGCTTTATTCTGCTGTCTCTGTCCTCTTGCTGCTCACACACACTGTAGGATTACACACTGGGTTCTTTATCTTATTCCACTGAACAGTATTTATCTCATCCTACTCTAAAACATGTATAGTTCACTTTAATCTACATTTGACTTGCACCGTAGTGTCCCGTGCTCCATTCTCTTGCACTATTTTGTTTCTTTAAGGTGCAGAAATATGATATATTATTATAAATGGAGGCGTGTGGTGCAGTGGGTTGTGCGTTGGTGTTGGGATCAGGGGGTCACAGGTTCAAACTCCACTGCAGTCAGCATGTCGTTGTGTCCCTGAGACATTTCACCCCAAAGTGCTCCTGTGGGGATTGCCCACAGTATTGAGTATATAAGTCGGTTTGGATAAAAGCGTCTAACAAGTGACATGTAATGTAATGTAATAAATCTTCTGGTATGTAACAGTGAGCTACAGATCAGATACTCTGCAGTCTGGGGGGGGGGGCAGTAGGGTCTCACTGTTTTGTGTGCCTTTGACTTTAGAGTGAGTCATGTGAGAGTCTGTTATTTGACAACGACCTGTGTGCTATCAAAGCATCAGGTTATTGGAGGAGATGTCCACTACCAAGTCCATATCCATTGAATGATGTTCTTTATGTGTACGTATGTGAAGGTGTTGGTTCAGTACAGCTCTCTGCACACATCAGGCCTTCTATCAGGACAAACTATATCATAAAACACAAGAGTTTCCATATCTGACCTCAGCGTTTTGAAATGAAAGCAAAGCAGAAAGAGAGTCAGAGAGCGTCTGAAACATCCGATCTGTGAACGCTGAGCAGTGCTTCTACCAGAGAAATGTAACACCTGTGTTGATGTTTGAACACCTGACGCTGTGTTTCACTTTGTTTCAGCTCTGTTTCTACTTCAACCCTCAACAGGAATGAGAGCTGTACTCTCTCTCTTCCTGAAAGCAGCAGCTAATGATTGACAGGTGGTTTCTCTGAGCCCTCTGTTACTGTGTGTCTCTTCCCCTAACTGTCTGTCCCCAGGTGAGCCTCTCTCAGGTGATCCCAATCTTTGCTTTTGAGCAATTAAAATACATCTCTTGGTTTTGCAAATTAGTTTCCTCTTTGTTATTTAATCTTTTGTTACCTCCCTTTCACCCCCAGACTATCAGGGAGCACCCACACATCTTTACACTCACAGACAAAAACACATTATAATTTTTAACTTAAAGAAAAGTAAAAACTACTTTCATCTTTTGAATTTGGTTCCTAGTTTTCTCAGAGCTCTGAAGATGTATTATAATATTGTCTTTCTTCTACTTACTCCTTATTACCTTTTGTTTCAAAATGTTTTAATGCTTTTGTTTCCAAATTAAAGAAAGAACCTTCAAGATCAATAATGTAATTCTGGAGGATTGGCAGCATCTGGTAGACATGTTGTAGTTTACAGATTAAAAACAGGTCATTGCGTGAGTGATGGAGATGAAGCTGGCGACACAAAGAAAGGTAATAGCAGAAACGCTCTGAAGCTCCAACACAGAATGAGGCAGAGCGGAAGAACATCAGGTGGAGAGGAAGGAGAAGACTTTCTACTCCACTTCAAGTATCTGACAGTTTAAGGTACTTTAAAGATTCAGATTACAGAATATAAATCAACAAATAATTGATTGTGTGTTGAGTTTAGATAAAATGATATTGATCCATCTGTCGGTGTGTTATCACGTCTTTCTGGTGATTAGTGAGCGATGTGTTCTGGGTTCAATAAACAGGGAGGAGGCAGAACTGGGGAGGGCGACACCTTGTGGTGAGAAGAGCTTCAATGATTAATTACTATTAGATGGATGAGTACAATTTAGAGGTACTTGTACATTACTTGAGTATTTCAATGTTATGCTACCGTGTACTTACTCCACTAAATGTATTTAATCCCTTTAGTTACTTCACAGATCTGGATGAATGATGTGAAATATAATCAAGTGTTAAATCAGACTTTAGTTCCACCTGGAGTAAATCCACAAGCTACCCTGCAGTATACAAAGTCATTCAAACTAGCTGCACCTTTACCAGCTTTGAGAACACTTTCATGATCAATCATTATAAAACATATCATATATATTATTCTGAAATGGGCCAATCTGCACAATGACTACTTTTACTGTCGCTACTTTAACTATATTTTGATGAGAATACTTTTATACTTTCACTTGAGGAACATTTTGAATTCAGGACTTTTAGTGTAACAGAGTATTCCTACACTCTGGTACTTCTACTTTTACTCAAGTACAAGATCTGAGTACTTCTTTTTACTTAAGTACAAGATCTGAGTACTTCTACTTTTACTCAAGTACAAGATCTGAGTACTTCTACTTTTACTCAGGTACAAGATCTGAGTACTTCTACTTTTACTCAAGTACAAGATCTGAGTACTTCTACTTTTACTCAATTACAAGACCTGAGTACTTCTACTTTTACTCAAGTACAAGACCTGAGTACTTCTACTTTTACTCAAGTACAGGATGTGAGTACTTCTACTTTTACTCAAGTACAGGATGTGAGTACTTCTCCCTCCTCTGAGAGTACAAATATCTGAAAGCAGTTTGAATGAGAGTTAATGGTTCTCTAACAGGGGGATCTGGGGCCTGTGGGACCTTCAGGAGCTGTGGGAGAACACGGTCTGGGAATCATTGGGCCGAAGGTAACGTGAACACAGAAGATAATCACTATATTGATTCATATAAATATAAATATATATATATATATATATATATATATCTGATTGGTGGAAAACCATTTAATCTGTGGAGCCACAGCCACAAAAACATCCTGATCAAAACCCTTGAAGAGCCTCGTCATTATTATCGTCCTACGATGCGTTCTGATTGGCTGAGAATAAGAAAATATGAAGCACAGACCATCTCTATTTTTGAGAAAGGGGCCGGTCATATCAGATGACTCTCTTCTCCCTGCTCCTTTTCGGGTACGGTGTGTTTATAGAGACAAGTTCTGTAGATAATTGTTACACATTAAGTTGTGCATACCATGAAGGAACAAATACAAATGAAATGAAATGATGTGGTGTCCACGGATCGGTTCGATACCCATCCTTGATGACCAACATAATACAGTTATCACTAATAATAATTATTATACTCTCTGATCCATTAAACTGTCCATTCTATAGATGACCACTGTCTCCTTTTATATCTCTAGCCTTTGCTTTTCCCTCAAACGATGTTTACATTCTGGATTGTTTATTTCTAGTCTTTTCATTTCTCTAATGTACTGCCTTGTCTTTTTATGCTGCTGCAACGCAAACATTTCCCAGATTGGGATCAATAAAGTATTTCTTATCTTATCTCTTATCTTACCTCAAACCACTCCGTAGTGTTCCTCTCCATGGACAGGACTTCATGATGTCCCTGTAAGCCGATGATACCCTCGTGTTGTTTACCAATTGACCTTTTCTTATTCGTAGGGAGAGCCTGGCTTCAAGGGGCCGATGGGTCCTCGGGGGCTTCCAGGGGATGGAGTACCAGGGGAGAAGGTACTCACATTAACACAGAACTACACTTTGCCTCTTGTTACTGAACTGGAGAAGAGGTTTAGTTTCTTGCTCCTGAGGCTTTGAAGCAGCTGAAGAGAGCTGAGACTCAGAGAGCTGCTTTCTTTAAAGGTCTCCTATTCTGCTAAATCCTCTTCTCCATGTCTCTTCTTCATCAACATGTGTCCCCTCTTCTTCATGTCTCTTCTACATCAACATGTGTCCCCTCTTCTTCATGTCTCTTCTAAATCAACATGTGTCCCCTCTTCTTCATGTCTCTTTACATCAACATGTGTCCCCTATTCTTCATGTCTCTTCTACATCCACATGTGTCCCTCTTTCATGTCTCTTCTACATCCACATGTGTCCCCGCTTCTTCATGTCTCTTCTACATCAACATGTGTCCCCTCTTCTCCATGTCTCTTCTACATCAACATGTGTCCCCTCTTCTTCATGTCTCTTCTACATCAACATGTGTCCCCTCTTCCTCATGTCTCTTCTACATCAACATGTGTCCCCTCTTCTTCATGTCTCTTCTACATCAACATGTGTCCCCTCTTCCTCATGTCTCTTCACATCAACATGTGTCCCCTCTTCTTCATGTCTCTTCTACATCAACATGTGTCCCCTCTTTTCATGTCTCTTCTACATCAACATGTGTCCCCTCTTCATGTCTCTTCTACATCAACATGTGTCCCCTCTTCTCCATGTCTCTTCTACATCAACATGTGTCCCCTCTTCTTCATGTCTCTTCTACATCAACATGTGTCCCCTCTTCCTCATGTCTCTTCTACATCAACATGTGTCCCCTTTCTTCATGTCTCTTCTACATCAACATGTGTCCCCTCTTCTTCATGTCTCTTCTACATCAGCATGTGTCCCATCTTCTTCATGTCTCTTCTACATCAACATGTGTCCCCTCTTCTCCATGTCTCTTCTACATCAACATGTGTCCCTCTTCTTCATGTCTCTCTACATCAACATGTGTCCCCTCTTCCTCATGTCTCTTCTACATCAACATGTGTCCCCTCTTCTTCATGTCTCTTCTACATCAACATGTGTCCCCTCTTCTTCATGTCTCTTCTACATCAGCATGTGTCCCCTCTTCTTCATGTCTCTTCTACATCAACATGTGTCCCCTCTTCTCCATGTCTCTTCTACATCAACATGTGTCCCCTCTTCTTCATGTCTCTTCTACATCAACATGTGTCCCCTCTGTGTAAAGAGACTCTGAAAGTTTCAGGAACAAAGATTCTCCCTCTTTTTGTCCTGATCCATTTCTATAAAAACCTGTCTGAAAATGAGCTGATCAGATTTTGGCCACTTTATGATGTCATAACGATGTTTTGGCTTGTGTAACCATTAGCCAATCACCAACCAAGGTAAACCCCCCCCCCCCCCCCCCCCCCCCCCCCCCCCCCCCCCAGGAGACCTCTCCTGGTTAAATAAAGGTACAATAAAACAAATACAATGATTACCACATGTTCTGTAGTAAAGAGCGTTTTCTCAACAGGGTAACAGAGGCGTTCCTGGAGACCTGGGAAAGAAAGGAGACAGAGGAGACCTCGGAGAACCAGGAGCCAACGGACTCACGGTAACACTAGAAATACTTCATTGGTTATAAAACAGAAAAGGGCCTAAAGGGTCTGAGATGATTAACGCTGTCTTTGAAAGGTTTAGTTTTTCAGCTGGAATACGTTTAGGGAGCAAAGCTTCCTTTTCTCTTTGTTGGTACCGCCTCTTTATTTCATGTGAAATATGAACTATAAAGAAGTGTTTGATAGCGTTGTTGTTTTCAATTCTAATGTTGAAAAAGAGATCAGATTCAGGCTCCAATCTGCACATTTCAGGCTGATTCAAACTCCAATCTATCGTCATTAAGATCAACGGCTTCAAAGAAGATCTGTCCTGTTCCTGAAATGCTGCAATATTTAAGAACTTTAGATTTGGAGTGGGACTTCTATGAACAACTCTGAGACACTTGATTGAACAAATGTGCCTGAACGTCTCTGTTAGCGCTGTTAGCTCGTAGAATGCTAACCCTGGCCTCCGGTAGAAACAGGCTTAGAGTTGATCAGTCTTAGTAGTTAAATAGTTAGTTAGTAAAGAATGTCAGATGATGCCAGTTAACGGCAAATGGATCCAAGAGATTCCCTCATAGAGCATCACTATGTTCTCTCCTGTAGAGATTAGCCAAACATTCAGATATTGGTCGTAATCTGGTTTTATTCTTTCAGGGGGAACCAGGAGCAAGCGGAGAACCAGGTCTGACCGTGAGTCAAATGACTGGGAGAAAATACACTGATCTTTAAATCTTAACATAACTAAATGTAAGACCTTATTGTGTGTCTCTTTTCTTTCCACAGAGAGAAGAGGTCATCCTGATCATCCGGGAGATCTGTGGTAAATCACACATTTTTAAACGTGTTTCTGTGTTGCTTTGTCTGGAGCTCATGTGTTCAATAATCTCATGAAACATCTCATGATATAAATGTAATGTTATAAGTTTATCATTAGAAAGATACTGTAGTACTTGTTGAAAACCTTTTTGTATTCAATGGTTGATGTGTTTTCATGCACCCCAGCAGGTGTTCTTTAAAATGTAAAATGTTCTCTCAAGTAATGCTATTTATTTGACTCTATTTAATTATAGACGAGGGGCTCAGCTGTGTTTGTTACGTCTATTTCAGAAGGAAAGTTACGATGGGAATTGTGCATTGATTTGTGTTGGTATGCACCCCAGCAGATTTCCTTTAACATGTTAAAATGATCTCTGGTATCTTTTGCCCAGGATGTGGTCTGAAGTGCAGACAGAGCCCTTTGGAGCTGGTGTTTGTGATCGACAGCTCAGAGAGCGTCGGTCCAGAGAACTTTGAGTTGGTGAAGGACTTTGTGATCGCTCTTATTGATCGAGTGACGGTGAGTAGAGATGGGAAGTAGTGGAGTACAAATACTTTGTTACTGTACTTAAGTACATTTTTCTGAAAAAAATGTAGAAATGTTCTGAAAAAAATGTAGAAATGTTCTGATTTTTTTTTAGAATTTTTCAGAAAAAAAAGGGTAGGCATTATACGATTTAAAATAAAATCAATAATCGTGGCTTGATATGAGTAAGAACATGTTTTATGAACCACACAGCTTCCGGTCTTCCAAGACCCGACCGGACAAAAAGACGTGGTGCAGGCACGAAACACATTGAAATACATTGCTTTTAAAGCGTTCTGTGTGACACGAAAAAAAGGGGGAAATCGTGTTGGTGAACACGAATCAATAGATTAAATGTCGTGAATATAACACGAAATGCCGTGAGACTGGGTTGGTTGTTAAATGACGTACTAGTGACATTATAATTGTAATAGATTATAACCTTTGCATCAGTGTTGGTAAAACCACGTGAGTTGAGAACTCCTCCCAGATTAGCTCAATGCTCCCACGACAGCATGATAATACAGCACACAGAAGTTGATTGATTACCTGAAACGATTTATGATTCACATTAATTTGGCCTCCAGTGAGATTGTAAGGAATCTTGGTGTTATATTTGATCAGGATTTATCCTTTAACGCCCACATAAAATCTATTTCAAGGACCGCCTACTTCCATCTACGTAACATTGCAAAAATCAGGCATATCTTGCCTCAAAACGATGCAGAGAAACTAGTCCATGCATTTGTTACTTCAAGGCTAGATTATTGTAACTCTCTATTATCAGGGTGTACCAAGAAGTCAGTTAAGTCGCTTCAGCTGATTCAAAATGCTGCAGCACGTGTACTAACCAGAGTTAGGAAAAGGGACCACATTACTCCTGTTCTGGCTGCCTTACACTGGCTCCCTATAGAACATAGGATAGAATTTAAAATTCTTCTTCTCGCCTACAAAGCCCTTAATGGGCAGGCGCCATCTTACCTTAAAGAACTCATATATACTCTACTGTCCTACTAGGGCATTGCGTTCCAAGAATGCAGGGTTGTTGGTTGTTCCTAGAGTCTCTAAAAGTACAATGGGAGCCAGAGCCTTTTCTTATCAAGCTCCACATTTGTGGAATCAGCTTCCAGTTTGTGTTCGGGCGGCAGACACCCTATCCGTTTTTAAGAGTGCGCTTAAGACCTTCCTTTTTGATAAAGCTTATAGTTAGGGCTGATTAGATTCAGCCCCTAGTTTAGCTGCTATAGGCTTAGTTTGTCGGGGGACACTTTACTTTACTTCTTCCTTCTCTCTGTCTGTACCTGTGTACTCTCATGTTCCGAATAACCCAGCTTCCCCAAATTTCTTTTTGGTGTCTATCTACGCCGGGACCCTGAGTCGTGGCTGATCCTGTTGCTGTGGTCCTGAGTCCTGGATCGCGAGCCCTGGATCTTGAGTCGTGGCTGTGCCTGTTGCTGTGGTCCTGGATCATAAGTCCTGGATGGATATCCTCGTGGATTCATCTTCTTATTATAGACACATGCATTTCCAAACATTTGGACTACCTATGTTGTAAATGTATTATCTTCTCAATTTACACACGGCATCTATTGCACGTCTGTCCGTCCTGGGAGAGGGATCCCTCCTCTGTTGCTCTCCCTGAGGTTTCTCCCATTTCCCCTTTAAACTGTGGGGTTTTTCCTTTTCTGGAAGTTTTTCCTTGTACGATGTGAGGGTCTAAGGACAGAGGGTGTCGTATTGTCTACTGATATTCTGTACAAACTGTGAAGTCCACTGAGACAAATGTAACATTTGTGATATTGGGCTATATAAATAAACATTGATTGATTGATGATTCAAGGATTCAAGGCTTTTATTGTCATTGGTACATAGCTAGTGTAGTTATGTTGAATGAATGAATGAATGTATAGAATTATGTTTGTAGTAGAAACCAGTGTGAGAGAAATGACGGAGCATAAGTTGTTGTTGAATATATATTGATAACATGAATTACAGGATTTAAAATGTGAAAAATCTGACTTGGATTAAGATCATAATAAAGAATCATTTCAGATTTATCCGGGTTTTTCCTCCCATTGGACTCCTTTGTTTACTTCCAGAATATAGTGACATCAGCAGGAGAGGACTCTTTAAAGTAGAGACACTACATACTGATATACACCTGAACATCAGCAGGAGAGGACTCTTTAAAGTAGAGACACTACACCTGAACATCAGCAGGAGAGGACTCTTTAAAGTAGAGACACTACATACTGATATACGCCTGAACATCAGCAGGAGAGGACTCTTTAAAGTAGAGACACTACATACTGATATACACCTGAACATCAGCAGGAGAGGACTCTTTAAAGTAGAGACACTACATACTGATATACACCTGAACATCAGCAGGAGAGGACTCTTTAAAGTGGAGACACTACATATCAAATCAAATCAAGTTTTATTTATATAGCACATTATTTAACGATTTTTGGTCGAGCCAAAGTGCTGTACATATAATAAAAAAGTACCCTACAGTAAAGACATTTTACAGCAAATACAACAGCACAGTTAGTGCAGAATAGCAGTATGAGAAATACGACACCCTCTGTCCTTAGACCCTCACATCGTACAAGGAAAAACTTCCAGAGAAAAAACCCACAGTTTAAAGGGAAAAAATGGGAGAAACCTCAGGGAGAGCAACAGAGGAGGGATCCCTCTCCCAGGACGGACAGACGTGCAAGAGATGCCGTGTGTAAATCGAAGAGATAATACATTTTACAGCGTAGGTAGACCAAATGTTTGGAAATGCATGTGTCTATAAAAGAAGACGAATCAACGAAGATGTCAAAAACAATCCTGTGGGAGCCATCAGGGAAGCAGCATGACGAGACCCAGGCAGGACCGCAGAGACAGGCCCAGCCACGACCCGAAGTCCACGACTTAATCCAGAACTCAGGATAGAGGATCCAGGGCACACGACCACAGCAGACCGGATCAGACACGGCTCCGGGTCCCGGCGTAGATGTAGACACAAAACACAAAACATTTTTTGGGGGAAGCTGGGATTAATCGGAACATGAGAATACACAGACACAGACAGACAGAAGGAAGAAAGAAGAACAAGCACTCCCTTAGGATAGGTTGAGGGAAAGGGTAGCAAGTAAGAGAGTAACACTCCCCGGCCTGAATAAGCCACTCTGCAAACCTGTTTCCCTTTAATAAAACCTCGAGAGTTCAGAGAGGGAAAAGGTTTTTGGATAAAGAGAGAATAGAAAGAATAGATTACAGAAGTAGAGAGTATGAGAAGTAGAGAGAGAAAAGATTTAGAGGAATGAGTAGTAGTAATAACCTTAGTTTTAAATATATGATCCAAGTTTTTAGGATTTAAGTGAAAGAGCAAGAACAAAAATGTAGGTGAAGAGACACAGCGTATCTACGTCATTGCACTCTGGAAGGTCTTTAGCGTACTCTTAAAACGGAAAGGCTGTCAGCCGCCCGAACACAAACTGGAAGCTGATTCCACAAAGGTGGAGCTTGATAAGAAAAGGCTAGAAGGCCAGAGAGAATAAGTACTGATAATACTGATATACACCTGAACATCAGCAGGAGGGGACTCTTTAAAGTAGAGACACAACATACTGATATACACCTGAACATCAGCAGGAGAGGACTCTTTAAAGTAGAGACACTACATACTGATATACACCTGAACATCAGCAGGAGAGGACTCTTTAAAGTAGAGACACTACATACTGATATACACCTGAACATCAGAAGGAAAGGACTCTTTAAAGTAGAGACACTACATACTGATATACACCTGAACATCAGCAGGAGAGGACTCTTTAAAGTAGAGACACTACATACTGATATACACGTGAACATCAGCAGGAGAGGACTCTTTAAAGTAGAGACACTACATACTGATATACACCTGAACATCAGCAGGAGAGGACTCTTTAAAGTAGAGACACTACATACTGATATACACCTGAACATCAACAGGAGAGGACTCTTTAAAGTAGAGACACTACATACTGATATACACCTGAGCACCAGCAGGAGAGGACTCTTTAAAGTAGAGTTTCAGGTTTATAATCAAAGCAGATATTCAGACTCATCACTTTTTTATTGAAAGACACTTTGATAGTAAATGAGAAGCTGAGACACAGATCCTCAGAGAGTCAGGAGGACAGAGAAAGGCTTAAATCACTTCACATCATAATATTTACACACATGGAAACCTACCGCCTAAGTTTGCAGTTAAAAAGCCATTATATCATTTTGGTGTTATTTTTCTTCCTGCTTTTATTCTGAAATTCTCAAACCGCACCGGAAGTGACCTCTCTTGCTAACTGACAGCAACATGGAGTCTCGTCGCGACGGTTTTCTCTCTTTGTTCTCCCGGTAAAGAGTGTGTTTTCTCCCGCAGTTCTGATCCTCCAGAGCCTCGGTGTGTCCAGATGAACTCTCCGATGTTACTCTGATCTGTTCGGCTTCATCTGGAGCTTCTACCTTACCGAATACAGAAGTTAGCTTAGCATGCTAGCTGGAAACACGTTAGCAACAGTGTGAGAGTTTGATGGAGAAAAAACAACACAATTAACTGTGTGTGTGTGTGTGTGACGGAGTGTGTGTGTGTGTGTGTGTGTGAACATGAGTGTTGTGCTGCTCTCGTTGGTGAAGCAGAGACTCTCTGCAGCTGCTGAAGAGATATTTGCTCTGTTTGAAAGAACGATATCAGAGTACGAGGAGAAACTGTCTCGATCAAAAGAGGAACACGAGAGAGACCGGAAACTACTGGATGCTGTTTTACATTCTCAGATCCAGAGGACAGGTTGGTTCAGTGCACTCTCTAATGGATGTTCACTAGACTAAACCTTTCAAAGCTCTATCATCATGTAGCAGCTACAGTGGAGAGATGCAGATGAGAACCTGAAGTCCTCCTCCAGCAGAGCAACATGAATATATATAGGACATAGAACTGATAACACTGATAAAATAGGGCAAGAGAATGTTTGGAGATGTGCAAGTAAATACAAATAAAATAGAAATAGTGCAAGTAGAGTCTATATACAAGTACATGGAATATGATATATAGATACATAATTAGTAAGATGCAGACAGATGAATGTTTATGCCATGGATGTTCTTTACAAAGTTCAGGTGTTTAATAGTCTCATGGTCTGTGGGATGAAACTCTCCCTATATTTAAATACCATATGTTTTATTTTGGTAGGTTGTGTCCTTCATTAGTGAAACTTTAAATATCTCTACGGTGGCCAACGGGTGCAAAAGAGCTGCACCGCTCCAAATCTCTTCCATCTGTAGAAACATATATCTGCAGCTTCAGAGAGGACGCAGATAAAAAACGTCTGTCTGTCTAAAAATAGGAATTCACTGTTATTCAATCTTTTCTCATCGTAATGTATTTTTTGCACTAAATTAAAGTATTGATTAGAGTATCAATAAATATTCTAAAGATACCCATCCCTATTTGTTCCTTTCTTATCCTGCTACTAATCCCCCCCCCCCCCCCCCATTTCTTTTTCAAATGTACCATCAACAGGACTTCTTATTTCTTTATTTAACTGTAAGGGAATACAGTTACTAGACAAGGATATAAACGGAGGTACAGATCAGAGCGATGTATGACCATAATCAGCTGTTTTATTTGTTTAGAAATGTGTGATCCAGTCGTAGAAACAGCTGTTGCACTTCACATCAAGTTCTTCCAAAAGGAACAGTTCTCTTTTCACACCAACGATAACAGGAAGCAGTCGACATTTTAGCAGTTTCCCTCAATGTGTGTTTCCTGTTTCCTGTTTCCTGCAGACGTCCATCAGCTGGTGGAGGTTTATTTAGAAATAATGAATATGAAATCTATTCTATAAATGTTTTTTATTAACCCAGTACCGATAGGAAACCTGCTAACGTTGGAGCTGAACAAAAAGGGGGATTTTGAGCTGTAATGAACACAGAAACTTTCTCAGTAACGTCTCTGTTTCCTGTTTCCTGTTTCCTGTTTCCTGCAGACGTCCAACTGGTGGAGGTTAAAGAAGAGTTTCCCCCGGAGACCCCCCCACACATTAAAGAGGAACAGGAGGAACTCTGGATCAGTCAGGAGGGAGAGCAGCTTCAAGGGCTGGAGGAGGATGATAACAACAAGTCAACATTCACTCCTGTCCCTGTGAAGAGTGAAGATGATGAAGAGAAACCTCAGTCCTCTCAGCTTCATCAGAGACAAACAGAAGCTGATGGAGAGGACTGTGGAGGACCAGAACCAGCCAAGAACTCAGATCCAGAGACACGTTTACAACCAGAGACTGAGGACAACCCTGGAGACTCTTCAGAACCTGACACTGAGGACAGTGCCGGTTGGAAGGAGACCAGAGACCCTCCGTCAGGTTCAAACTCTCAAGTCCCCGTCAGTGATTCAAGGCGTAGTTCTGCAAAGAAACGCTGTAAATGCTCTCAGTGCGGGAAAACATTAAGCAAGAAGAGTGATCTGAATCGACACATGCTAATTCACACAGGAGAGAAACCCTTCAGCTGCTCACTGTGCAGTAAAAGGTTTATTCGCAGGTGTCATGTGACGAGACACATGCTAGTTCACACAGGAGAGAAACCCTTTAGCTGCGCACTGTGCAGTAAACGGTTTATTCGCAGGAGTCATGTGACGAGACACATGGAAGTTCACACCGGAGAGAAACCTTTCAGCTGCTCAGTTTGTGAGGAATCTTTTACACAAAGTGAACATTTACAGATTCACCTGAGAGTCCATGAAGAAGAGAAACCATTCAGCTGCTCTCTGTGTAGCAACAGATATACACAGAGGGGGGAATTAAACCTTCACATGCAGGTTCACACCGGAGAGAAACCCCACGGCTGCTAACTGAGAAGTGGAAGATATTTATGCAGATGTAGTCAGAACACTTGCAAGTTCACACTGAGGAGAAACCTTTCAGCTGCTCAGATTGTGAGAAATCTTTTAGACGAAGTGAAAGTTCAAAGATTCACATGAGAGCTGGAGGAGAAACGATGTGGCTGCCTTGTTGGTGAGCAAGGATTCTCTTGGATTTATGAACTCAGAAACCATCGATGTGTCGTCAAAATGCCCAACGATAAATAACGTCTAACTTTACTGAATACAAACGACATCTGGAGAGTATGACAAGTATTTGTTACGATAACACTGACAACATGACTTCTACTGGAACTGATGCTCTAAATATCTTGTTAATTATTTACTTAAATGTACATTTTTTTTAAGCATCTAAAAATAAACCTGCTTTTTATTTTGTATTACTTTACGTCTTAGATTTAAGAATGAATATATGTCAAATTAAAACTTTTCCGGTCAATAAAGTAATAAAAGTCAATTAAATATAAAAAACTCATCTTAATTTCCTTATCGTTTCCATCGTAAATAGATGCAAAGGAGTGTTTTTGGTCAAGGATTGAAGTTCCTGAATAAAGTGCTGGGAAGAAACCATTCAGCTGCAGTGGGAAATATATATATAATAAATATATATGTATATATATAATATACTTGCTGTCATTGGGTCAAAATACAGAAGAGGATCAGGGTCATGTGACCAAAAGCAAAGGAAAATGTGACGGTTTAAATGTAAAGTCAGATTTCTGAGAGACAGGAATCTCTTCTGAGATCAGGGCAACATCCTCCGTACAAAAACACTACTTCTTTCTCTCTTGTATATTTCTCTTTCTAGTTTTGTGTAATCTGAGTTTCCCCGGTGTCGTTTGTCTTTCTGGATTTCTGTAAAGTCACAGGAAGAGGACGGGGCTTCATAAGGAGTTAAAGAAATGTTATTGTACTTCACATCACATGGTAAATGTCCTGTGCTGATACATCTCTTTCTCAGGTCTCTTCGACCCTCAGAGCTCTCTAGATACACGCACACACACATACTCGCACACACTCACTCACACTCAAGTACACACACACACACACATACTCACACACTCATACATACACACGCACACACATACTCACACAAACTGACACACACTCGCACACACACACTCAAACACATGCACACACACATACTCACACACACACACTCACACACATGCACACACACATACTCACACACACACTCACATTCTCACACTCACATACACACGCACACACACACACACACACACACACACACATACTCACAAACACACACATGCACACACACACACTCACATACTCACACTCACATACACACGCACACACACATACACACACATACTCACACACTCATACATACACACGCACACACATACTCACACACACTCACACACACACACTCAAACACATGCACACACACATACTCACACACTCACACACATGCACACACACTCACACTCACATACACACGCAAACACTCTTACACACACACTCACACACATACACACACACACCGGGCCCGGCGCCACGAGGGGGCAAAAGGGGGCATTGCCCCCTCAGTTGTATTCTTTGCCCCCTCACTTTGAGCATCATTCATCCATCAAAAAGTACAATGAATTATTAAATAACTTAAAATAATTATCTCCCCCAACACACGTTACTATGTTTAGATCAGATATGTGGGCAGGCAGTCCAGCAACGTGTAAAAAAGCCTCAACCCCAAGTGAGCTTGTAGTCTTAATGTTAGCGTGTGTGCTTAGCTGTAAACAGTCGGATGGGTGAACAAAACGTCCCCGGTTGAAACTCCCGAAAACGTTCCTGTTTTTTAATGTGCACTAAAAAACAGAGCAACAGTGTTGTGCCTGTTTGTAGAGTTAGCATATTTCTTCTTCTACTACTTCTTCTTCTACCTCTTCTTCTTCTTCTTTATCTTCTTCTTCTACTTCTAATTCAATGTACCTGCCCGCGAAATATATTATAAATATTGACATAGTATTACAACAAAAGCTTTAAACGAGGTAAGTTACGAATTTATGTTCTCAATCGACAAGTGTGGGATTGAATATTAGATTAGTTTAGATTATTACTAGAATAATAATATGTTATGTATTATATAAACCGTATTGGTACAATGAGCGACATCTAGTGACGGATTTTGGAACATTGATTAGATTTTTCTCATGGCAGTTAGACTCTAGAGACAAACCAGGGGACTTTATTTGTAATCTGTGTCTGTCCATTTGCTGTAGTATTTGATCCAATATTACATTTGGTTTATATATTAGTCACTTTCTTATGAAATGCCAGCTTCTAGGCCTTGGTTTGAACATTCTGAAAACAAAAAATCAACCATTTAATGATGATTAATGATTCATTTTTCTTTAATCCTGACATGGCTAACTAATGGCTTATTACTTGTAGAATATGGTCATGTAGAATAAGGCATTAATAAGTGTTTTATACGGTGGCCGGCAGGTGCAAACGCTGAACAACGGCCCAAAACGCAAACATAAGCAGGAAACACCTGCAAATAATGAAATGAAAAACAAACAAATACAACAGAAAAACGCTGCATTTACAGAAATGATGCAAACTAAATACAACACACAAACCCCGAAAACAAACGCAACAGAAACACGCTGCAAATACCAAAACGATATGCAAAGTCAAAAGCACATACAAATCCCAAAACACATACAAAAAAAACCATACCGGAAGTGCTCCAGGCCTCTAGGGGGCGCGCTACGTGGAACAGATTGATGTCTGACCAGACATAGAGTGAACGAACAAGAGTGATGGAAATCGGGAGGAAAGAAAGTTCATTTAAGTGGAGAAAGATATAAGAACTAAGGTGAGTTTTGTTTTGATACATAGAGCGTCATATTTATATAGCTAGCATTAGCGTGCCTAACCACTACACCAGCTGAGGAGAGGAGAGCTTCACGTGAAGAGAAGATAAAGTGAGGGAAGAACATTGTTAAAAGAGATGACAAATCAAGTGCAGGTAAATAACACGGGCCATAGTGAGTACCGCGGAAACATTTGAAGAGAGAGAGAGAGACATTCTTAGCAGTTTGTTTATATGTATGTATTTGTGTATAGATGTTGCAACTATACAGAGCTGTAGCAATACTATAAGTAACTATGGTCGGTGGAGAAGTGATCAAATGTGAAGAGGGACAAAGTAATGACAGGAGAGTAGTTTGCATTAGACATGCTCAAGAACAAATATAGAGAAGACATTCAAGGAGAGAGAGACAAAACACAGATTCAACGGTAAACATGATGTATCTTTCTATTTATTTAGCTAACCACTATTTAGACTGTGTTTTTGATTGACTTGATTAAATGGATTTACTACATCAATGTATGTCTTTTCAGGCTGTCATGTTTTGTCCTTTCTGTGGCCAACATCTGGGGACAGTTCAAGTGTTCTGTGGCTCCTGTGGCAAACATGTACAGTTTTTGGCAGAACAGTAAGTTCACTTTTTTTGTATTGTATCTGTTTCAAATGCAAGAAATAAGGATTCAACACACTCTGTGTAGAATACTAATTGGCAGATGCATACACTAGTTATCAGCATGAAGGACACATTTTTTCATTGTCTGTTTATGTGAAATATGTAGAAGCCATTATTAAATTGTAGACCAATGCATGATTAAATACACAAAACAGCTTATATTATACATTCATAATCGTGTATTAGTTCTATCTTTATAGAGAACATACATTTAGAATCAGATTTTGAGACAGAGCGGCTGGGAAAGTCACATCGCCATGGGGCTCAAACAGTTGCTATGACATGATGTTTTCTTCGTATTCTCAGGCATTCCATAAGGAGGGTCAGGAACTCACGCTTGGGACCACCAGTGTCCACTCCATCCTCAGTTTGTCCCTCATCATCAGTGAACTTAACTGACATCTCATGAGAGGGGTCGAATGAGGCACTTTGAAGCCGCGGATTTGCTCAATCCACACATTAATACATTAATATTGAACCTGCTGCAAGATGTATTTGTTATTTTTGCAGAGAGTTCTGCAACAATGTCCTCCGCAGTCAGGTATTCTGTGCTGGGAAAGACAAAGTGATGTAATATTAAATGATGAAGCTAGTAATAAGATTTACAGTATAGAATAGAAAAATGAAGTGGTAATAGTAACAATTAATACCTTTGCTCCATTTTGTCTTCTGGCTCAGACTGGCTATCAATAATGATATGTGCATACACATTTGTGTAGTTGCTGCAGTGAGAAGACAGTCGAATAATTACTTTCAAATACATAATATATGCATGACAGTCATATTTACAAAAGGATGTCGATCCTCTTCCTGTTTTTTTTTAATACATTGGGTTCTAAACTGACAACAGCACTGTTGTCATACTCCTGCACAATCCTTGTAAACATTTGAAATGGATGCAAGAAACAATATCTGATCTTTGAAAAATATTTGTGGGTGTTTTTTGTATCGTCTTCACTAAGATGTAAGATGTTGTGGGTGTCTTTTGGAAATGTATAAAAGTATAATTGTTCTGCTTCCTGGCAACGTTACCCACTGTGATTGGAGGCTATACAAACAAACAAATGTACAAATAAAGATACACACCAAACAACTGTGTCACGATGCAACTGTCAACATCGTTTACCTATAGAAGTGGTTCTGACCCGGGGCAGATTGGACCTCTTCCTGGAATGGGGTTGGCTCCATCCTATTTTTACCCAGGAAATAAGTGCAGTTGATCTAATGACAGTGTCAATAGCACACAAAGGTATTTATTGATTTCATGTTCACAAATTCAAACCTACATGGTATAATCACATGTTTAATTAGTCTTACCCGATCAGACGCTGGTTGTGGGTGCCTGAGAGGTCTGATGAAGGTAAACACAAAATATATTCAAACTACTGTTAAAACATTCTGCTTCTTGTGGCACAAAATAATATGTTGACAATGTTTTATTCGACCCTGGCAAACTTGTCCATTCTTGGAGTGCTCACTTTTTGAACATTTGGAATGTCCCACACCTGCATCCACACACATGAGTGACTGAAATAAAATACATTCACTTTAATTAAGAATAAATGCCACGATAGATCCAAACAGACCAAGGTACATTATATTGTTGACCGTCCTTTAACTCTCACTTTAGGATTTACATTGGGGCACAATAAACCAACTCCTCTCTGCACCTATAATATATCTATATGATGTCAAGAGTTACATTTAGGTGCACAATGCTGTCTCTTGACTTGCAAGCTCTTTTACCAAACAGGCTAACGCTAGCTGGGTAAATGTGACGCTCTTTGTATCAAAACAAAACTTACCTTCTTATATATCGACTTTGTCCACTTCGATCAACTTTGTTTCCTCCGGCTTCAATTTGCATCACTCTCGTTCGTTCTCTCTATGTCTGGTCAGACATCAACCTGTTCCACGTAGCGCGCCCCTAGAGGCCTGGAGCACTGTGTGTTTTGGGTTTGCAGCGTTTTTCTGTTGCGCTTGTTTTCGGGGTTTGTGTGTTGTATTTAGTTTGCATCATTTCTGTAAATGCAGCGTTTTTTGGTTGTATTTGTTTTCAGGATTTGTTTGTTTTTCATTTCATTATTTGCAGCTGTTTCCTGCGTTTGTATGCGTTTTTAGCCGTTGTTCCGCGTTTGCACCTGCCGGCCACCGTAGTTTTATAATGACTAATAAAGAGCCAATATACTGCTAATATGCATGTTAATTAACAACTAGTTTATGGTTAATTTGTGTACCTTAATATAAAGTGTTACCACACTAGTATTCCCACTTACAGACAACATCATACTACACTATAATACTCTAGTAGTGTATGCAAGATAGAAAACTTTGTGTGTGAGAAAGAATGATAGTGTGTGTGAGAGAGGAATTGTAGTGTGTATGAGGGTATAGTAGTGTGTGTGAGAGAGAGAATGATAGTGTATGTGAGAGAGGAATTGTAGTGTGTATGAGGGTATAGTAGTGTGTGTGTGAGAGAGAATGATAGCGTATGTGAGAGAGGAATTGTAGTGTGTATGAGGGTATAGTAGTGTGTGTGTGAGAGAATGATAGTGTATGTGAGAGAGGAATTGTAGTGTGTATGAGGGTATAGTAGTGTGTGAGAGAGAATGATAGCGTATGTGAGAGAGGAATTGTAGTGTGTATGAGGGTATAGTAGTGTGTGAGAGAGAGAATGATAGCGTATGTGAGAGAGGAATTGTAGTGTGTATGAGGGTATAGTAGTGTGTGTGTGAGAGAGAAATTGTAGTATGTATGAGGGTATAGTAGTGTGTGTGAGAGAGGAATTGTAGTATGTATGAGGGTATAGTAGTGTGTGTGTGAGAGAGGAATTGTAGTATGTATGAGGGTATAGTAGTGTGTGTGTGAGAGAGGAATTGTAGTATGTATGAGGGTATAGTAGTGTGTGTGAGAGAGAGGAATTGTAGTGTGTATGAGGGTATAGTAGTGTGTGTGAGAGAGAGGAATTGTAGTGTGTATGAGGGTATAGTAGTGTGTGAGAGAGGAATTGTAGTATGTATGAGGGTATAGTAGTGTGTGTGAGAGAGGAATTGTAGTGTGAATGAGGGTATAGTAGTGTGTGTGTGAGAGAGGAATTGTAGTGTGTATGAGGGTATAGTAGTGTGTGAGAGAGAGAATGATAGTGTATGTGAAAGACAATGCTTGTGTTTTTGAGAGCTTATGACAGTTTATGTGAGAGGACATTGTTCTGGTTGTGAGAGAGTATACATTAAAAGGAAGTCAGGTTGATCCAACAGGAAGCCAGTTTAAATATTCATTCCTTGACTGGTTTACAGCCTTGAAAACAAAGCCTGAAGCTGCTCAGAGCACTGCTAGCTACATTTGAGCTGCAATAAGAACTTGTGTTAACACTTTATATTAAGGTACACAGATTCACCATCAACTAGTTGTTCATTAACATGCATATTAGCAGTATAGTGGCTCTTTATTAGTCATTATAAAACACTTATTAATGCCTTATTCTACAAGACCATATTCTACAAGTAATAGGCCATTAGTTGAGAGTTTTTCCTCATAACCCTCTAATTGGTGCTGATTTATTGTTTATAAGTTGTTTGGTCTTAATATGCTCAATATGGGCCTAATAAGGCAGTAGTACCACAAGAATAGTAATTCTCCCATAATAACACTTAACAAATATGATCTATCCTTATGTAACAAGACATGAAACTATAAGTGTTAATTAAGTCTAAATAACTCAAAATGAGGTATTTATATCTAAGAACATGTTCCCTATGTTAAAGTGAAGTCTTGTTCATAACCAATAAGCTAGTAGTTTGACTCTAATTGACCTGAACAGGTTCCCTATTCTGAAGTTGCCTCCTCTTCACACTTTGTAAATACATTATAGCACACAACTACTGAAATTAACCTCAACAGCACATGAACAAAGTAGGCACACAATGAAATATCTGTTTTATTAAACCACTAAAGAGAGGTTCAGACACATCCCAAAACATGTCAAGTTTCTCCAAGGCTGAGAACACATGCAGCCTGTACTTTTTAATAAAAACGGATCATACTGTGTGACCTGCTTGTATGTACTTACACACTAGGTGTACTGTTCTCTCTCTGTGTTGTCCTGTCTCAGTGTGAACATAGATTTTAACAGCCAGCCAAACTCTTTTGAGAGCCAGGGAATGAGCAGCCATGCTCCTTTATTGAATTATTTGCAGTCCACTGACATTCAAACGGAGTGAAACTATAAAAAAAAGAAGTTACAAGGCACTTAATGATCTCATACATGCAAGTGTAACATACACAGATTAACACATAGGACCGCTAAGTGTAAACAAGGTAAATATAGCTAATGCTAGCTGTAGCATATCCCTCCGAAATATGGTCGTAGACTTTACTGATGATTTAGAATTTATTGAAACTCCAGATTAACGTAAGAGCTATAAAGACACAAAAATAAAAAATATATTTAGGCTCAATCCGTATTAGAATCACTTTAGCATACTACCAAAAGTGAACTTTAAACAGACAGCAAAGCTACAAAACAGCTTATAAACGAATTAGGACAAAACCTACAATTTTATATTATAGTAAATACCGACCTTGTGCCTCTTCGGGGGGTGCTAACATTTAAACATACACTTTATTCTTTACTTTCTCCGTCTTTATATGTAGAAGATATTTCTTTTCGCAGTTATGTTGTTTCCATAGCAACAACAACTTCCTGTCAACAGCGTAAACTCGCCTTCAAAATAAAAGCATCTAAATAAAACAGGAAGTTAACCTAAATTACATTTAAAGGTAGGGACACACCAAGCTGACACCAAAGAACTCACACAGACGGACCCGACTGTTGTGTCGCCTCGCGTCTCTGCGTCTTGGCCAACAGTCGCACTGGAACACACCGCAAAGACTTCAGCCGACGGCCAAGTTGCACGTACGAACTGCGCATGCGTGAGTGGCAATAACTCTCCTTACCAGCAGGCGGCGGTAGTGTGTATTCGTCATTCAAAAGAGGCAACAACCGGAAGACAGACTGCGTGATAACCGAGAGAAGAAGAACAGACTGCGTGATATAAACAAACAACAAATAGCGTGTGCGTTCCATTTTCACTCTACAGCGAGAAGCTCATGGGGCTTTCCGGAACCTGTCGAGAGCTGGAGTTAAATGAAATCTCAGATTTGCCTTCTTAATCGTTTGTTTGGGTCCCTCACTTCCGTTTCACTTCTCATGCACTGATTCGCTAGCTGAACAGCCAATCAGAGTGATTTATTTGACCGACAGCCTTTGGCCGTCGAATCGGTAGGTTTTCGGCCAAAAAGGTTTCGTCTTGGCCGAAAAGACATGACGTTGCGGGACACTAGAGATGGCAAATCCTTTTACAGACTCGGAGTCTTCTGAGTCAGTCATTGAAGAGATCCGGATCATACGAGTCATTTGAGTCATATGAGTCAGCATCACCAAGAGCGTAGAAATCCTACCGGTGAAACCGAAAAGTTGTTGCATTTCACAAGCATATTAAACTAACGTTACATTAACCTCCGCTACCCAGTGTCTTTTGCTTTAATAAAAAATGTTGATCACAAAAAAAAAGGGTTATTTTGCGATTTTGCGAATCTGAGTCTGCTGTTGACTCGTGCATGACGACGAGTCTGCTGGATCTCTGGATCTGCTGCTATACGGTTACGGCTCTGAGTCCGCACGAGTCTGCTATGTTTTGCACAGTGAGTCAGGATTTGCGAATCTCTGAGTCTGCTGTTGACTCGTGCACAATAGCCGCGGGAAGTAGGGGTGCTGGGGGCGGGGCTGCGAGTGGTGTACATTTGAAAAACTTCATGTTACTGTTGTTGAAATCTCTCCCCACTTTTGTCCGCACCCCCTAAGTAAAATGACTTCCCAGTTCCCGCGGCTATGCTCGTGCATGACGAGTCTGGATCTCTGGATCTGCTATACGGTTACGGCTCTGAGTCCGCACGAGTCTGCAGGAAGTGAAGGAAGTTCCCATGATTCAGTGAGTCAGGATTTGTGAATCTGAGTCTGCTGTTGACTCGTGCATGATGAGTCTGACTGGATCTCTGGATCTCTGGATCTCTGGATCTCTGGATCTCTGGATCTGCTACCGTTACGGCTCTGAGTCCGCACGAGTCTGCAGGAAGTTTCACTGATCCGCGTCCCCTGAGCCAAACGATAACTTCTGGCAGCTATCCTACTTGCTAAAGGCTAGGCAGATGGACTGGGGTACGTTGTAATGTGAGTTTACATGTTATAAGGAGGGTAGCGAGTGACGCAATTTATAGTTTTAATTTGTACGTCACCAGGTGTAGGACTCAAAGGACTCGGGTTAATCGAGAGGGAGACTCGTCACGACCAGCTCATTACTAGGATCCGGGTTAATGATCCGGATGAATCAGGACTCACCCATCTCTACGGGACACACCAATCTGAGTAGGGCGACAGGACGCTCATCGTCGGCCTGACATCCATCGACGGCCAAAATCGGCTTGGTGTGTCAGGGGCTTAAGACGTATAAAACTGCAACGAAAGCAACAAAAACAATGCAACATCCCCTTCAGTCTCACAGAACACAAATGGGGTTATTTACACTAGCTGTGCAATAAGCATGTATACAGGCTAGTATGGCTAACGCTAGCGTGTATGCTAACGCTAGCGTGTATGCTAACGCTAGCGTGAATGCTAACGCGTTTTCTCATTGAGTTTAAACATCTCCAAATGTCATCACATAAACACAATACATGTTACTAATCCTTACAGTGTAAGTGTAAGGCTCACACTCACACTTACAGTCATTGCTTTCTGACGGACTTGACCCTTTTACTCTTCAGGTTGCATAGGGAAAATTAGTAGCAGTCTACTGCCTTTCTTGGGCGGTGTCCGTCAAAAACGTAGAGCCAATCAGGAACTGAGAATTTAGTCCAACTTCCTTTTCAATCAAACTCACTTCCTTTTCAATCATACTCTCTCACACTCATAACTATTCTCATGCACACACTCTATCATTCTGTTTTATACACATACCTATATAGTCATTCACACTATTACTATTAATACCTCTTATATAAGCTATTATTCGGCCTTTCATTCACTGCTATTCTGTTTTACATATATTGTTGTGTTCAAAATTCCAGGAAAGACAGACAACTTCTAAGTTTAACTATTTATTATGAGAGAGCAAAAGATATATATTCACTTGGCCAAGGGCTCCGTCACGTCATAGAAATGACAGGCAGCAAAGCTGTAATCTGTAACCACTATTTCCGGAAAAGAGCCCCGAACCTCGTGCGTGCATACATTTTTATTACACAGGGCGTTGCCCGTACATTTATGATTGGTCAAGACTAGCTGAAGAGATACCATGGTTTAGACTTGGTTCTCTTTGGTAGGTGCACAGACTTTGAAAAAAGTCTCTTGGCAACACGATCCTCCAATCAGCATTCGGCGGCCTGTGGGTCCCTCCCTACTCTGGCACCATCATACGTAATTTGTTTTCGCTAACGTTTCTACAGAACAAGTGGAATCTTCATGAGGCTGCTGTGTGTGGGAGCGGAGCTCACCCAAAGCTCAAGGCCGGAGTGATGTCCTGTTGCTGAATAACTCTTTGTATTCTTCCAGTGTCTGCACCTGACCTTGCTACATTAGTATTGCAAGCTGAAAACTTTCTTCTGACTATTCCCTTCGTTGGTATCTAACCCATCAGAACCTGGGATTAGTGATTGTGTCTATTTATTTTATAGTCATAGCAATCTCATGAGCACAATAAGCATATCATGTAATAATAAGAATCCCTCTTGTAATGTTATATAAAAATAGACTCCACAATATGACTATTGTTATTAACATGAAATACTATTCCCTCTTATATAGGTTATTATTCTGTCTTACATACATTGTTTACCGATTACACACATACTACTACCCTCTTTCACATACACTATTATAATGTTCTATTAGATTATAGTTGTTTGTTAAAGACGATAGTGGTGTGTGTACGAGAGTATGATGGTGCGTTTAAGAGATTTTGTTTTTGTGTGTGAGAGAGAATAGTTATTTATGTATGATAGTATGATAGTAAATGAAGGAAGGAATGACAGTACGTTAAAGAAGGTATGATACTGTGTTTGAAAGAGTCTGGTGGTGTATATGTGAGATTCTGATATTGTTTGTAAGACCAAGTATGAGTTGTGAGCTAGACGGCCTCTCATATTTAAATCTCTGACTTAATATTGATTTTTTTTACCAGAAACCCAACCACATAGAGGTTCAGCTTCTCTTAGAATTAGATGGAAATTCATAATCAGAGGGAAATCCACCTTTTGATGTGAAACCCAAATGACCCAAATAACATGATTCCTCTGTTTTCCAATCAATGAGCTACTGCTTGATTTCCAAACCCTAATATGATCAGTTATTGATCAGATGATGAATAATGAACAGTTTACGGGGAGAATGTGGTGGCAGCGCCCCCTGATGCATAAACCTAAAGACACAGAACATGTTTACCAGATTCAGACCTGAAATATGCCGGAGTCAATTCTTTGATTTGCTTCTGATGTACAGGTGAATGTTTCTAATTGGTGTTACACTATTTGATTGAACTGATGTCATTGATTTTCTAATATGTGTGTTTCTGAAAGCATGGTGCCTTTCTGAGGTCACTCTGCAGAAGGGTTTGAACTCTAATGCTGCAGCTGGAGAGGTTTGAGAGCAGAGAGAGAGCTCTGTGACAACAGGTGGAAAGTTGATGTGAAGCACCTCACTCTGATGGCTGGTTCAGTCTCTCAGTGAGCTCAGAGCTGGAGGCAGGAGAGGGATTGTTTTCATTGGCTGAAAGGAGAAGCAGAGAAAAGTGTTTCAATCCACCGCCCCGTACACAACAAGGAACTAGACAACACGGATCATTCCTGTAGAAAACACACCAAGTGCTTTCCATACCAACATTACACTGAGCTCTGAGTTGGATCTGCTACCTCAAAGCCTTCCATTAAAAACCCTGAGAACTCATGAGAAGGATTCTGATTGGTCTCTCACCGTTCCTCTTCCTGTAAACCAGGAATCCAATCCCAGCGATGAGGAGAGCGAGAGCAGCCACCCATGTTTCAGGAGAGAGAGACTATGACATGTTGTCAGGGTCTGTTGATTGTTAGTAACCGTTGAGCCGTTGTGATGCAGTCTTACCTCTGTTGGTCCTGATCACAGCTGAGTCCAGTCTGATGACCTGGTCCTCCCTCACCCCAGAGAGCATGAACACACATCGGTACTTGTCCCAGTGTTCAGCGGGGAATGAGGAGACGTCCAGGTCCACGCTCATCTGGAAGGATCCGTCGTGGTTGGGCAGGATCTCTCCGTGGTCCACGTTGTCGTGAAGCTCCTCTTCGTCTTTGGTCCAGAACATGATGGCTCTGTCCGGGTAGAAACCTGTAGCGTGGCAGCTGACTGGAGAGGAGGGGGACTTCTGGAGCAGAGACACTGAGGGGATCTCTGCACAAACACACTTTAGAGGTTATTGACTCACAGTAATATCACTACAGGGAGTTATGATGTACTGTGAGCATCACTGAAGGAGAACACAGAGTCAGGGTTTCAGAGAAATTGGTTAAATAAAGACTTTCTTCTCAGTTTTATATAATTTAATATCAAATACTGTTTAGTGTTGTTCAGATTAAAGAAGCACGTTGAAGATTTCCTCTTAGACTTTTGGAAACTAAGATTTCTTTCTATTTCTTGACATTTAAATGTGTAAACAATTCATTTATTTATCTGAAAAATAGTCATTACTTAATCTATATCGACAAGAATATTAAGTTTGATTTATCTCCACTGCACTGTGTAGTGCTATAGTACATTCATTGAATAGTTAATCAAAAGAAAGTTAATTCCAACACGTCTGATTATAAAATAACAGTTTAAGTTCTTTATTAAAGAAATATACCAAACTTTTTATAGTTCCAGTTTTTTTAAATATGAGTAATTTGGTCTTAAATCCTTTCCAGACAGAAAGGCTGCGTACGATGAAACACGGACAGCTACACACCAACATATTCAGATTTACTACACGATGCACACACTACGCCTGTTTCATCGTGTAGAGATGAAATGGTGTCTTCTGTCTCCATATCCCATAATAACACCTTTGTTTGTAGAGGAGTTTAATGTTTTACTAATCTGAAACTGTTCAGTGTTAGTCAGACAAAAGATGTGATGCAGAAGTTCACCTTGAAGGACAGAACAACTGGTGAAATAAAAAGAAATGCAGCAGAGAAAGAAAACAGAGGGAGAGAGTGAGACAGAGAGTGAGACAGAGAGTGAGACACAGAGTGAGACAGAGAGTGAGACACAGAGTGAGACATGTGTTGTAATGTCAGAAACACAGGAGACATTAACATGGAGGTGTTTATGAAACTCGATCAGGTCATGTGACTCTACCTGTTCTCATCAGAAAGCTCCTCCCAAGGTTCACATACTTCTTCAGATAATCAGGACACCTCTGGGTGAAGTAGTTCTTCTGCTGGGCCATCAAAGCTTTGTCCTTATCCAACCTCTGTTTGCTGAGGACAGCTTCTGGTCTTGGAGCGATCCATGTCTCTGTCTCCAGGTCCAGTATCAGGAAGTCTTCTCCATCAAAACCATAGTTATGAAAACCTCTGACCTCACCAGTCTCATCATCCCAATCACAGCCTACCATCCTCTGGACAATGTGGACACCTGAGAGAGAGAGAGAGAGAGAGAGAGAGAGAGAGAGAGAGAGAGAGAGAGAGAGAGAGAGAGAGAGAGAGAGAGAGAGAGATGGAGAGAGAGAGAGAGAGAGAGAGAGAGGGAGAGAGAGAAGAGGGAGAGAGAGAGAGAGAGAGAGAGGGAGAGAGAGAGGGAGAGAGAGAGGGAGAGAGAGAGACAGAGAGAGAGAGAGAGAGAGAGAGAGAGATTTATCCAGTTTCCTCATTCAGTCTTTTTAATTAGAAAGAAATCTCTTTTTCTAACAACATCTTTATTAAACAGAACTTCAGCACAGACTGTTTCCTGAACGTGTCGTTAGCCGAGTTTATTCTCTGAAGGACTTTATTGAATGAACTTTAGTCGCTACAAGTAGAGTTAGTCTCATGTAGAGAATACAGTGACCTCCGGTGGTTATTATGGGATGGACAGAGACACTGTCAGTGCAGTAAAGCAGCTTCTGTGTGTGTGTGTGTGTGTGTGTGTGTGTGTGTGTGTGTGTGTGTGTGTGTGTGTGTGTGTGTGTGTGTGTGTGTGTGTGTGTGTGTGTGTGTGTGCAGGATGAAGATATAAACAACATATTATCAGTAGAAGGTGAAACAGGAACTAACCTCCAGTTAGGTTGAGGCGCTGCTTCACAGTTTCAATGTTGACTTTGTAGAGCTGCTGGGCACTCAGAGCGATCTGAGTGTTCCTCTCCCAGTACTGAGGATCCTCGTCTGTGATGTAGCTCATCCAGTCCTGTTTGGGTTCTTCTCTCCTGGTGTTGCTGTCGTAGTGAGTTATCTCAACTTCATCAACCAACCCAACACTAACAAACTCTGGGAAGTTTGGGACTCCAGAGGACGCAGTGTCGAAATACTTCAGAGAGTGAGTCCCTGGAAGAGAATATTAATGTAATAACTTCAGTCGTTATAAATCTCCAAACAATGTTTATCTCCCACATACAGATTTAAAAAGAATTACAGTAGTTACCAGATCTGTAAAGTAACTAAAGGTATTCAATACATGTAGTGGAGTAAAAGTACACCATTTACCACCATTTAAGAGTATCACACTTTAAACTCACACAGCCCATAACAGTAGAGGAACAAACCCCCAAAAAAGGCTTTAGTTATCGAGGTACCCCTACCAGAGGTAGAACAAAGCACAACCATGTTTTTTCATTACTTTAATATGTTTATGAAACGGATTGTTGTATACAAATATTTTACAGCAAAATTATTTTTTTTGGTTAATGTTTGGAACTTTCCCATAACCGAAAAATGTGCGCTCCTCTGAAGGGGGCCGTGTTGGCCTTATCCCATGTATCTCTGGAAATAATTATCAGAATTTCACCAAATGTGGCCTAAATGTTCACAGAGAGGTAATTCATACAATAAAGCAAAGATTATAGCAATAACTTTTACCTTCTTTGTAATATTAACACTTAAACACACATAAATCATAGGCGGAATGGTATGTTTATGCTTTTCTGTCATTTTTAAACTAAAGAGTCCAATCACCCAAAAATGTCATTTATATGTACCAGAGACTCTTATCTTTTCATAAAAATTGTTGTTTTGACTATTCACTTCACCCTCTGCTGTCACCAGCCTCCAACAGCTAACCAGTGCAGCCACAATGGCCGTCAGAATGGGGCCCTGTGGGTGTACCTGTGTGAAGGGAAGGACACAAAGCATAGATTAAGAGATCAACACATATTATATACCTACATATTATATATAATAATGTTTTTATTATAATCATTATTATATATATGCTTTATATATCAAACCTTTCTATTCCAAACACAGTTTTTGTTTGTATTTTACATAATCTTTGAATAACACAGTTGATACTGTAGATACTGTGTAGATACTGTAGATACTGTAGATACTGTGGATACTGTGTAGATACTGTAGATACTGTAGATACTGTGTAGATACTGTAGATACTGTGTAGATACTGTAGATACTGTAGATACTGTAGATACTGTAGATACTGTGTAGATACTGTGGATACTGTAGATACTGTGTAGATACTGTAGATACTGTGTAGATACTGTGGATACTGTGTAGATACTGTAGATACTGTGTAGATACTGTAGATACTGTAGATACTGTAGATACTGTGTAGATACTGTAGATACTGTAGATACTGTAGATACTGTAGATACTGTGTAGATACTGTAGATACTGTGTAGATACTGTGGATACTGTGTAGATACTGTAGATACTGTAGATACTGTGTAGATACTGTGTAGATACTGTGGATACTGTGTAGATACTGTAGATACTGTAGATACTGTGTAGATACTGTAGATACTGTGTAGATACTGTGTAGATACTGTGGATACTGTGTAGATACTGTAGATACTGTAGATACTGTGTAGATACTGTAGATACTGTAGATACTGTGTAGATACTGTAGATACTGTGTAGATACTGTGTAGATACTGTAGATACTGTAGATACTGTGTAGATACTGTGTAGATACTGTAGATACTGTGTAGATACTGTGTAGATACTGTGTAGATACTGTAGATACTGTGTAGATACTGTGTAGATACTGTAGATACTGTGTAGATACTGTGTAGATACTGTGTAGATACTGTAGATACTGTGTAAATACTGTGTAGATACTGTGTAGATACTGTAGATACTGTAGATACTGTAGATACTGTGATCCCATGAGCTAACAGGTTTCTTGGCATAATATTTTCACATGATTTAAATACAATTTTTCAATTATTAGATTGGATAAATCAAATCTTAAATGAATGATATATGTTATATAGAGTATGTATATATACACTGGGGTCCTTTGTATTTGTATGTGTGTTATATAGCCTAAAATAAATGATAGCCTAAATGTATGGAATACAAATAATGCATTCAAAATAAAAAAGAGAATAAAACACAAAGTAATGCAGACAAATAAACATGAATTATCCTCAATGTGAAACCAAAAGTTAACATGTTGTCTTGTTAGTACATTACTACATCATGTTATCCTCCCATACAGAAGCCTAAACAACTATATCAAAAACATTGTTGAACCCGAAGCGCATGCGTGATTGGACATGGGATAAGGCCAACACGGCCCCCTTCGGAGGAGCGCACATTTTTCGGTTATGGGAAAGTTCCAAACATTAACCAAAAAAATAATTTTGCTGTAAAATATTTGTATACAACAATCCGTTTCATAAACATATTAAAGTAATGAAAAAACATGGTTGTGCTTTGTTCTACCTCGGGTAGGGGTACCTCAACTCAACTTTTAGGGGCCTTAGTTCCTCTACTGTAAACACATGAAGCACTTCTTATTTTCCTACGTAAAGAATCAAAAGACTCACGTGCAGATGTGCAGTGTGGGCCTACTATTCCCAGGAGAAGCAGAAACAGCAACATCTTCATCTTGATCTCACGAGGCTTTCTGTCTGAAAGGTTCTTTATCCGCAGAAACACAGCCGTCCTTTCTGCAGAGCGGGATGTCAATGAGAGAGAAACACAGAAGGGAGTTAACAGCAGCTCCCTCTGAGCCAATGAGAATTCAGTCTGAGCGTTGCGTCACTTGTTGCTCGGTGAATCTGGCTCACTCAGGTTGTGTATCGAAAGTGAAGGCAAGGCAAGTTTATTTATAGAGCACATTTCAACACAAGGCAATTCTAAGTGCTTTACAAAAAAGACAGACATTAAGAACATTAAGAAACATATTATGAATTGACATTTAAAAACACTCATTTAGAAGCAAAGATACATGAATAAAAGTGACAGTGCAGTGTGAGAGACACACATCGGAAATGTTTAGCTCTGACTCTCAATCACTGCTAACTTTTGAGCAGAAATAGTTTTCTATGACCTCACTTTCTTTCTACTTTCTTGTATAACTTGTCCTTTAGTTATTTCTAATGTGTCGTGCTAAATGAACCCCTCTTTGGAAAATTCTAATCTGACCCCATGGTACCTTTTAGTTTTCGCCAAAACTATTCCTCTTTTTTAAATGCACATTAGTTAAGTTTAATTTGTCTTTTCTAGGACTTTCTAGGAGTGAAAGCTGATCTCGTGCTGCCTGTGTGAGAAGATGCAGACATGCTTTATTCTGCTGTCTCTGTCCTCATGCTGCTCACACACACTGTAGGATTACACACTGGGTTCTTTATCTTATTCCACTGAACAGTATTTATCTCATCCTACTCTAAAACATGTATAGTTCACTTTAATCTACATTTGACTTGCACCGTAGTGTCCCGTGCTCCATTCTCTTGCACTATTTTGTTTTACTATAAACAAATATTTGTTTGTTTCATGTGACTATTTGTTTTCCATGAGGCGTAGCTGCCGGGCTGGCCAGCCTTATGTGTATGCCCTTCCCCCCCACCTCCAAGGGACGTGAAAAAAAAAGGGTGATAATAAATCAAAATAAAAATATTAAATAAAAAATAAATAAAAACAAATGAGGTTTAAATTAAAATATAATAGAAATTAAATTAAATAAAAATAAATGATTTATAAAATATAATAAAAATAAATACAAAATAAATAAACGATATATATATATATATGTAAAATATAATAAACAAATATAATATATATAAAATATAATAAAAAATAAATAAATAAAATAAATAAATAATGTTTTTAATAAAAACCACTAAATACATAAAAACTATTAAAATAACAATTCTATTAATAATAATAATAAAGAAATCAAACATACAATAAAAACATACAAAAATATAAACTTAAAAATAAACATTTATATAATTATAAGATAAAATAACAACAAAACAAAAATACAATAAAATAAGTTAAACAATTATAATAATAACGGTGGGGAGCCCCCACCTCCCAGGGACGGTGGGGAGCCCCCACCTCCCAGGGACGGTGGGGAGCCCCCACCTCCCAGGGACGGTGGGAAAGGGCTTGGACTGTGAGCCGTAGAGAGAGCACACAGCACGCACAGTGAAATGTGTTCTCTGCTTTTAACCCATCCTAGTATTAGGCAGCTATTGCACAGCGCCTGGGGAGCAATGGGAGTGGGGGGTGTGCCTTGCTCAAGGGCACCACGGCAGGGCCCAGGAGGTGAACTTGGACCTGACCATTAAAGAGGGTTTCATCCCTCCAATTCTATATTCTATATTCGTGCAAAAGCCGTCAATACCTTCAAAAAATATTTTGATGTAGTAAAACCATAACCAGTAGGGGAAGAGTTAGACTTTACTTTCTGACAGGGAAGCTATTTAAACATTTTGCTCGGTGTTGCACTTTGTTGACATTTTGCATTTAGTCATGCACAAACATGTTTATTGTGTGCATGTTGTGGATCCGATCACGTTCCACATCAGGCAGTTAACCCGTGAATCTGTGCGCCCATACATGTATAAAGAGCGTGTTTACTAGGTCAGCGTTCGTTTCAACCGCTTTGTTTTTAATATTTTGAATACACAAATGCCTGATTCATTAAACATGTGAAAAGCATGACGCAGCGGAGTGGGAGGGGCCTTGTTGACATGTGACGTGTTTTTTGTACACACCTAGGCTCTGATTGGCTGTTCAAGTGAAAAGCAAGCCAAGTCGATTCTGATTGGTTCTCAGTGTCTTCGTTCAACGGTCGGAGTCTGCGCAGTAGGCGCAGCGCTGAAATTCAAAATTTGAACAGTTTGTTTTGTCAGAGAGAAGAGGAACCGAGAAGAGGAGAGAGGAGCTCCATTTCGTCCTGTTTTAGTTCACAAACAGTGTGTAACTCTTGTTCAATACAACGCTTATAATCGTCTGGATAAACTGTCCAAAATGGATCCATTTACTGAGGTAAGTCGGAGAGCTAGCTAAGCTAAACAGTTACCTTGGTAGATAGAACGTCAACGGCTGCTAATGCTAACCTAGCTAACGTAGCATTTCACATTTATCCAGAGGTGGGAGAATATCTTGTACTTTAATAAAAATAGAAGTACTCAGATCTTGTACTTGAGTGAAAGTACCAGATTGTAGGAATAAAAGTAGTCGTTGTGCAGATTGGTCCATTTCAGAATAATATATATGATATGTTTTATAATGATTGATCATTAAAGTGTTCTCAAAGCTAAAGGTGCAGCTAGTTTGAATGGCTTTGTATACTGCAGGGTCGCTTGTGGATTTACTCCAGGTGGAACTAAAGTCTAATTTAACACTTGGTTATATTTCACATCATTCATCCACATCTGTGAAGTAACTAAAGGGATTAAATACATGTAGCGGAGTAGAAGTAAACCATTTACCTCTGAATTGTAGAGGAGTAGAAGTACAAAGTAGCATAACATGGAAATACTCAAGTAAAGTACAAGTACCTCAAAGTTGTACTTAAGTACAGTACTTGAGTAAATGACTTAGCAAAAAACATCCGAAATAACTGTAACAACCAGTGGTGGAAGAAGTACTCAGATCTTGTACTTAAGTACAGTACTTGAGTAAATGTACTTAGTTACTTTACACCACTGGTAAGTCTTTAACCAGCTTCCTTGCTGAGGTTTTGATTCAGGACTATAACACCTTTTCCTATGTACGTTATCAATGCAATGCTCTTAACCAAAGACACCACCTTCGGTACAATGTAATGTTATTTCCATAAATCAGCTTGTCTCCATGTAAGGCAATGGTATGTGCCAACACTGGAGATTGTCCAAAGCCCCTTCTGGTTTGATTTTCTCTAGCTGTCTTGAAGCATTCTTGCTGACACGGCAAGCTAAAAGTAGGAATGATTTATATCTTATAACAATTCCTGTTACTCCAGGATCCGAGCCAGTAGGGTTTGAAAATTCAAATCCAGGAACCACAAGCAGGAGTGGCTAACAGCTGAGGAATGCTGTAAAATGTGACTTCACTTTTTCCACGCTGCCCGGAGAAGTTGTGAAGGCGGTGCAAACTGAGGCTGCAGGAATGTGTTTGGACTTGCACGGTTAACGCTCAAACAGTAATTCAGAGTGTGTGACATGGCCGGAGGGAATGTCATGTAAAGAAAAGAGGGCGAGCAAACAGAGGCCTCTTTATTTATGGCAGAGAGCTGATTTGTGTAACTACGGTTGTTAAAGTAGCTCATAAAGAAGCAGATAAAGTACTGTACCCTGTTTCACACATTTACACGATGTTCAACTATTCCTTTAATGACATGAAAATCTATTACAGCCCGCAGAACTTCATTTGTTTTCATTCGCATGTTGTTAATTTAAACCCTCAAAGTGTTCAGTTATTCCTGTCGATGTTGCAGAAAAGCAGATACTCTGAATTACTGTAATTGTACTGATGTTTGCCTTGCTTCTTGCACTGCTTAGTTACAAGAGGACACTGCAGAATGCACATAAACATAGTTATGGTTGTTGAACAAACCCATGGCACTCCTCTCTACTGTACACAGGGATGGGCAAAAACAGGTCTAGTTCAGGTTATTTATTTGTACCCGTAGGTAGACTTGGTTTGCATATGAAAGACACACATTCTAAAACAACATAGACAACACAGAAATAAAAAAAAAAGTGCGTCTGCTCCGTCACATCTAAAAAGATTTAGAAAGTACAAACATGAAACTGGGCAGTGATATGAGGCGTCGTACCCCATGTCCCTGCTATAAATAATACCTTTGTGCAACTCATTATGTAACATGTTAAAACTGACAGTTATTTCAATTGGGTCACTGTAGAAAGTTGTATTGTACTGCAACTGATAATCAAATATAGAACACATTGAGATCTTTTACTAGGCGTCGTCTGTATGTAAAAAGCATCCAATGGAGAAATCATTTAAACATTTTTAAATTGTCGAATCAGAAACTTGGACTTTCGGGCAACTCATAATGTGACATGTTAAGACTGTCAATTATTTCAATTAGATCACTGTAGGTGGAGGTCGTATTGTAAGCAGCCACTCGATTAACCATATTAAATGTTTTTTTGTCGAATCAGAAACTGTTGGAGCGGACCCGAGCTCGCAGAGAGAACCTGCAGAAGAAGATGGCCGACAGACCGAACGCAGCGAGCAGAGCGATGGCGAAGAGACCGCTGGCCGACACCAACAGTGTGATCAGCGAGACGCTCAGCGAGAAAGGTGAGCACACTTCCTTGTAGTGTTGTCACGATACCAACATTTTGGTTTCGATACCGATACCAAGTCAAGAATTGCGATTCCGATTCTTTTTCGATACTTTTCTTAAAAAAAGGGAAACAGTCTTAAATGTAATTATTGTGCTTTATTTCACTCCAGAACACAAACTTTTAAACAATGAGAACAATAAATAAAATAAATGACAAGAATTCGTATTAAATAAAATTAAGCATCATTTCAAACAACTTTTTTGTCAAAATAGATTTGTATATTAAACAACAGAAATGACATTCAACACAATGAGGTCTCCGACAAAAACTAGAACATAGCCCTACTGTTTATCAGCATAACTGGCTTGATTAAGTCCCTACTCAGACTAAGCCTTAGTCCTAGGGTGGCAGGCTGGTTTTCATTTGTTTTCATTTTTTATTCAGTTCCTTTGCCTTCTTAAGATTTTTGGCCAAGAAAACAAGGGTTTCTACGTGTTCCTCAGACAGGCCTCGTGGTGTCCGTAGGCTTGCCCTCACTGTCAGAGATATAGCTAAAATACTTCCAAATTTCACTTCTGGCGTCTTTTTTGTCAACAAGCCGAGGCGCAGCGGCAGTTGCACTCCCACCTGCAGCCATGCTTCTCGTTTTCTCACATGCTCTGGCAGCTAGCGCGTGCACGACAGAGGGGGGGCACTTAGAGCGTGCACGAGAGAGGGGAGGCACTTAGAGCGTGCTTGAGAGGGGAGGCACTTAGAGCGTGCTTGAGAGGGGAGGCACTTAGAGTGTGCTTGAGAGGGGAGGGACTGCAGGAACTGCTGCAGTGCAGGAGTGGAAGCAGAGCACTGAACACACACGGCTCTTATTAAAACGGCGCTTTCTCACCGGAGTACTTTTCCCCGTCATTCTTAAAGTACCGATACTAATGAAACGGAGGAATCGTAACGTTTTTAACGGCAGGGTATCGCGTACCTTTCAAGTATCGGTACACCGTGCAACACTACTTCCTTGTATATAGCTCATCATGAAATTCTGCAAAAGCCTTTTTTATGCCATTAGAATCCAGTATGACTTCACCAAAGGCATCTGTTACGTTCCCTCCTAAACTAGGGGTACAAAGGGAAGGAACAAAATATAAAAATAACCGGGAGAGAGAAAAAAGAGACACTTAAGACAAACTAAGTGATTTAAAGCACCTTGAACTGCACTTATTGTATGAAAGGTGCTATACAAATAAAGATTATTATATTATGTTATTACTATTATTATTAAAGTGCTCAATACACAAAGATAACCTGGAGCACACCTCCTTAACAGAGGAAATGTTCTATCCATCCTTTTCTTCACCAGATTAGCCAAACACTTGCCTGGTTTGTTTCCGAACTCATATCATTTTGACTTTGCAAATCTTATATTCTGCTCTGCCTTTTTAGAGAGCAATACAATAAGTATTGCTCTAGTGGCAAGAGTCATTTTTGGATTGGACTCAGAGGGGTGCTGGTTATATGCCCTTTCATATTGAGAAAGCTATAGTTCTAGCTTCCTGTCACTTTAAATACTTCGCTATATCTTTAATCGAATCAGGATTCCTTTTTATATTTACATTATTACAGCAAAAGTAAAGATAGAGACAAAAAGTATTAGATAAATGGCATGCACATGATATTAAAAAAAGTACACATTCAGGTAGAGTAGTACAGGGGTCTTAAAAAGTATTAAAAGTTGATAAATGAATTTAGCGAAAATTAAGGCTATTAAAAAGTATTAAAGGGCATTTTCCAAGGTATTACATTTTGTAGCTTGTTTTCAATAAGTATATAAATTGTCCAAAGAGGTTGTATTCTACAGTCTGCCTGAATGTAATCATTGCGTAGGTGTGTAGTGATTCTGTGTAGTTTATTTATGGCATCCCGTTGGATCTGACGTCATCTGAACAGAACATCGCACGCTCACTGCTTGATAGCGCGCGAAGGTCCGTTTACGCCGGTTGTTAAACATCGTTATGGGGAAATGCAAGTCTGCGTCCAAATGGTTGGAAGATAAGGAGGAAGGACAATCAATACTGAATATAGTCAATGTGAGGTAAAGTGTGTCGCCAGTGTAACCGGTTAAAACTCCAAGTGGCGATGAGGTCTTAAAATGTATGGAAAGGGTCTTAAAAAAGGTCTTTAAAGGTCTTACATGTGACTTCAGGATTCCTGCATATACCCTGTAAATACTTCGCTATATCTTTGATCGAATCAGGATACCTTTTTACATTTACATTATTACAGCAAAAGTAAAGATAGAGACAAAAAGTATTAGATAAATGGCATGCACATAATATTAAAAAAGTACACATTCAGGTAGAGTAGTAGAAGCAGCAGCAATTAAGTGTTAAATGTAGTATGGTAGAATCTAGATGACAGAGTAACAATTATATATTTCACAGAGTTACATATAGATAATTTTTTTACAGTATTACAATTGTCAAACTAAGAAGGCAGCCAGTACTACTAATCATTTTAACTAGGAACATGTTGACTAATACTTCCCCTCCCATCGCCTCCTCCCAGTTCCACAGCTTTCCTCCAAGCCTTCCCCCTCCAAGCGTCGCTGCTCGGAGGAAAATGTAGCCGGTGAGGAGAACCAGGAGCCAGCGATGAGCCGATCTGTGGCCCCCGTGCTCTCAGACCCTCCCACAGATAAGAAACCCCCAACGGGACCCAACAGTGTCCGCCACGCCTCGTCTCTGGAGAGGAACGCACCCCGACAGAGAGCTCCAGAGCCGGAGAAGATGGTGGTCGTTACTCCCAGAGTCAGAGAGGAGAAGATGGTGGTCGCCACTCCTCCTGTTGCTCCCAGCTTCAGAGAGGAGAAGATGGTGGTCGCCACTCCTCCTGTTGCTCCCATCTTCAGAGAGGAGAAGATGGTGGTCGCCACTCCTCCTGTTGCTCCCAGCTTCAGAGAGGAGGAGATGGTTCCTGTCATTTCGACCCCTCAGAGGAAGGAGGATCCAGAAGAAGATGAAGCTCCTCCCACTGCCGGCATGAGGTCTCGTCTGCAGAGGCTCGCAGCGCAGAGGAAGTACTGGGATGGAGACGGTGAGAATATCTTTTCTGGGCTCTTTGAGATACTTTTTTTGTATTTTCATGGATTATTTCAAAAGTATATAATGCCTCTATATCAACTGAAACAATACATTTACTTTTGTGCAAGTCTTTTCTGAGTTTGCCTCAAAGCAAATCTAAAAAAATGTATATCTGTTAAAACATTTGTTTTTCTTTCATCCTATATTTTCTGGGCAAACTGGATGTTTTTTATGCATTTTATTTCAGGGAAAAACAGTTTAATTTGCCCAAACACTTAACATCTTATCATAAGAAAACGTCTATATTTTAGGAACTACAACACACTTAATCTAGGTTACTATGTAGTGCACTCATTAGTCACTTGCCTTTTTTTATTCCAGCCATCTTTGTTATAGCAGATATATTTGTCCGGTTCAAATAAAGACATGGCTAGGTCACATTTTTGTTCTCTTTGTTGAGATAAAGGCTTCCTGATCCACTTTCAGGAATTCATAGTTTGCAATATTTAACTGAATGATGTGAGGTTCATTATGTATGTCCCTCAGTTATATAGATTCATCTCCCTGCTAAAATCCCACATTTTCCCACCTTCAGACTCCTCTGAAGCGGCTCCAGACTGCGCCCCCCCGTCTCCTCCGAAGAGACACCCTGAGGCCCCCCCAGCAGCTGCCGCACCCCCCACCCCGTCCTCAGGACCTCCTGCTGGGAGGAGAGGGCGTCTCGCTAACCTCGCCGCCACCATCGGGTCCTGGGAGGACGACCTGAGCCACGCTGCGTTCCCCACGGAGAAACCTCAAGAGAAGCAGAGCTCTGCCGTCCCCATGTCAGCAGGCAGAGAAGCTAACGTGGCTAACGGAGCTAAGCCAAGTCCTGCAGGCAGCAAGTCTACACCCAGCGCTCAGGTACTTTATGCTGTGGTATAAACATGTCTTACTAACTGTTTATATACGAGCCGTCTGGCTAAAAAAAGTCTGGATAAAGACGCTAGAAATATCCTAAATGCTAATAATAACATTTACTTTTAGGAGTTTATTTAGCATTTTTTTGTTTTTTTATTGTATTATCCTAAGCAAAAATACCAGACATTTGCTTTAACTACTCAACTGTGAAGTGTTACTGATTTTCTTTGTGAATTTATTTTGGTTTTGTACTTTTGAACAAATAAAACATGACATAAGAAAGCTTCACTATGAACTATAGGGACCTAAAATGGCAATTTGTCACTACTTTGTGACATTATATAGACCCAGCAATTCATTTATTAACCAGAGAGATCTGCAGACACTTCAATATTCTTTACAGTCCTTATTACGTGACCCCCCTAGTCAAAGACCTTCAGCACTGTCAGAGAAGAGTAGCCCAAATTGATGTCCTATGCTGCAACTCAACACACCGTGATTCGGCTACACAGTGCCAGACAATCAACTGCCAGTTTACGGTTGTTCTGAATGCACAGTTTGCTTTATAAATAACAGGACCTGTGTGTTTTTCAGGCTGTGTACGGCCCACCTAAGCCGAGTCGAATTGACCTCCCAACTCCCCAGAAGGTGGAGGTTCCTGCAGCCAGAGCAGCTCTCCAGTCAGTGAGCAGCCCCCAGAAGAGCTCCATCCAGGGGGCATCCTTCCCCTCCAGCCCCCAGAAGAGCTCCATCCAGGGGGCATCCTTCCCCTCCAGCCCCCAGAAGAGCTCTATCCAGGGTCCATGCAGCCCCTTGAAGGCCGGACCCTCATCCCTAACATCCGTGCCTCAGAGCCCCCTGAAGACCCAGGCCCTCTCCAGGAACCTGAACCCCGCCCCGAGCCCCCAGAAACCAGAACTCAGAACCAAGCCCACCATCACTGGATCCTCTGGGCCCAAGGACACCCCAGGAGGACCTGGTGAGTTATTTTATTACAACTGAATATAGAGAGATTATCTAGTCCTGCAAGGTTTCAAGGCTTCATTGTCATTTGTACAGCAGCTACAGTGTAGATATATCAATGAAAAACTGAAGTCACAGGCTCCTCCATCAGAGCAACATGAATATATAATAGGACATAAAAGAAATAAATCAGATAAAATAGTGCAAGAAGAATCTATATACAAGTAAATGGAATGATGTATTAGATAAGGTGACACATCTTATTAATTGTGCCCATAATATTGCAAAATGTGTGTTTTTAAAATGTATCTTTTACATACAGTTGGTTTTTCCGCCTGTATCAAAAGAATAATTGTTCCCCTTTATTCCCAACAGGTGTCAAATCTTTCCTGGAGCGTTTTGGAGAGAAGTGCCAGGAGCGCAGTAACCTTTCCTCTCCAGCAGGGGGCTCCAGGACCCCCAGGACCCCTGCTGTGACTCCTTCCTCCCTCACCCCGAACACTCGTTTGGTTCAGGAGAGACTGAGAGCCGCTGCTCACACAACTACTGCTGACCTCACCCAGAAACAGAAGCTGGTACATGATCAATCAATCAATCAATGTTTATTTATATAGCCCAATATCACAAATGTTACGTTGTGTCTCTTAGTTCACACGCTGTTTCCTGTAGGAATGGGGATAAGATAAGAAGATAAGAAGTACTTTATTGATCCCAATGTGGGAAATGTCTGCGTTGCAGCAGCATAGAAAGACGAGGCATTACATTAGAGAAATTAGAAGACTAGAAATAAACAATCCACAATGTAAACGTCTCAAATAGAAATAAAATAGCATTAAAAAGTAGAAAAATATGCATGTGGAAATACAAATGTACAGTAACAAAATATAAAGCAGGATATTATATACATTAATTATGCAAGGAATGGATTATTAAATATTAGATTGAATATAAATGTAAAATGTACAGTGTGAGTTTAAGTCCAGGTATCAAGAGAAGCTCTGGAGCAGAGAGTTGAGTGAAGTCAATCATAACTCAAGACTGTTTTAAACAAATACATCAATATCGTGACAATATGTTAGGGTAACTTTTACATAGTGTTTAAAAAAATTACAATTTTGATAAATAATCATCAGGGATAGGGACATTATGACTTAGTAAAGCCTAATAATAAACCAGCTCTGGTTAATTCAGAAAATGACTTGCATTTAGTGAAACGCAGCCTTTCAGATCAGGAATAGACACTTGTGTCATTTCAGCATGTACCAGATCTAACACTATATTTCATCTCCTATCAAATAAGCTATGTTATATTGATATATGACCCAGCCCAACCTGATCTGCCCTCCTATTAACCTCAATATCCCCAATGCATGCTCCTTTATGTACATGAACAACATTTAAAAGATGTCAAAATAGAAAATGTTGTCTCGTTTTGTTTACTGTTCTTCATGTGCATAAAAGACCATCTGTTTGGGGCGGAGTACAAAAGGCAGAGTAACACATTGATGAATATAATATAGACTTATCTCCCAGCTCTAGCTACCTGTAATCATTGTGTTTGATGTCACAATAGTGAAATTAGATTTTAAAAACAACCTCTTCTGTTTCAGGAGCGAGAGTCAGAGCTGGCTCAGATTCGCAGTCGCTTCCAGAAGGGGAGCAACATGTGGAAAGATCAGGCAGCAGGAACCAACAAGAACACAGACATCAAGGTAGGCCAGCATGCATCTGACTCACACATTACAAAGTTCTGTTTGCTTCTCACCCTTCAGTCCTGCTCTCGTGAGGAAATGTTAAATAACTGATGTGTTTCAGGAGCAGCCAGAGAAGCCTGTGGAGGCTGAAGTGTCTCAGAGTGATCAGCAGGAGGAAGCTTCAGCTCAGAGGACGGACACGCCTACTAAGAGCTTCCCTCCAGGTATTAAACTATATTTCATCTCACTGTTGAACATGTTTACTTGGTTTTAGCAAGATGATTCTCTGATGAGCATTGGCAGCTGTTCTTTCATCCATTGAAACCTTTTGACTTTGGGGAAGCTCCGGTTTGTCAAAGCTGTACCCTAATGTAAAACGTTATGAATGACCTTCATCATGTGTGTTTCCGACCCCGATAAGAGGTGTGGTATCTTTGTCAAATTGATGACTTTGTACCCAACTTGTCTCTATGTTAATTAATGCTAAAAGCAGAGTCTGCATCTCCTGCTTAACACTTTTACTTTTGTTAATGAGAAGGAAGTTATGTTAGCTATTGTGTGCTGCATATTTAATTTGTTCAACTTCATAGCGAGAAAACTGAGGATGCCAGAGGTGGGGAAATTGTAGCGGACCAATTAAGAGAGCTGTTATATATTTTTTTTAAAAACCTCAATAAACCCTAACTTGATCAGGTCCTTAAAGCTTGTTATGAGATGCAAGACTATTGGATTTAATTTAGAACAAATCATTGTAGATTTTTAATTTTTATTTGGATACATCTGGTGTCAGGTCACTTTTTATACTTCTATACTTTGATGATTTCTTTTGCGGCAATATTATTGTCCTTATAAGATTTATTAAAAAGTTCTTCAAGTCATAAAATCTTTACAAAAAACGAACATAATTGTGCAGATACCTTGAAACCCTGTATTTAATTGTTAAAGTTGGAAAATATGATTTCTAACATTGATTTTGATCAAATGTCAGGTCATGGGATGATCTCGCCTCCAGCCTCAACATCCAGTCCTCTGAGGGTCCTCCATCCTGCAGAGAAAACCACAGAAGAAGAAGAACAGGAGGAAGAGGAGGAGGAAGAGGAAGAAGTGGTTAAGGAGCGGGAGATGAACGTGGACAGCTCCATCAACTCTGCCGTTATCAACCAGCTGTTTGAGGGAGTCCTGGACCAGAGCGATGATGATGATGATGATGATGATGATGAGGAAGATGCTCTGAATATCTCCTCCATGTCTCTGATCATTCCTCTGGAGAGTGTGGCTGCTGTGGTGAAGAGTCCAGAGAGCAGGACGATGGTAGGAACCACTTCCTGTTATTGTCAGGAAATGGTCTGTATCTGAAAGTTAAAAGGAAGCAGTGAGCTTCTGAATTAGGGAGCGCTGCAGGATGTCGTATTTAAGATGAGAAGTACTTTACTGATCCCAAGTTGGGAAATGTTTGCGTTGCAGCAGCTTAAAAAGACACGGCATTGTACAATAACATTAAAAGACTAGAAATAAACATTTAAAATTGTCAACATCTCAATAGCAATAAAAAAAAAAGTAGAAAATATGCATACATACATACTTCAGAGTCAGGTTTATTGGCAGGTAGGTTGACACGTACGAGCAATTTGACTTGATGTCATGGTGCATACTAGGGCTGCACGAAATATCGATATTCACATCGCAGGACGTGCAATAGTTTTTTTTAGGACGTGCGATATTAAGTTGGCAAATGAACTCAAACACGTCATGTTACAATTCCTTTGCTGCTTGCTACAAAAGGAAAACTGGCGCGGCTCTCATGTCGGGGGTTCTTGAGTGAGTGACAGCAAAGCACCAATCACAATCAAATCTCCAGAGCAAACGGGCCCGGTGATTAAAGGTAGAAACACTGAATAAAGTCGTTTCATGTGTTTCTCCAGTTCGGCGCTGCTAACCGAGCTAGCTCAGCTTGTTGCTCTGATAACTTAAGATCCAGACGTCCGTGACTAAAATCCTCCATCCAGTTAAATATAGTTAGAAACATTCCAATTGTATAGCATTAAAGTTCAAGAAAGGAAGGTTTGCGGAAAAAAAAAACGGTCTTTTCTTCAATTCCTGTATTTTTTCATTTCTCAATATATATATCGCAGGGGGAAGAAATATCGCAATGTCCAGTTTTTTCCAATATCGTGCAGCCCTAGCGCAGACATAAAATAAAATAAAAATATAGTAAAATATAACAGTATTTACATAGAAATGGAATAAAACATGGAATAAGAAAGAAAACAGATTTGTGGTACATTGTGTGCATTAATGTTGTTCTGTGTTGAACTCCTAAAAATAGATAAGATATTGAAACTGATTTGACGCTCAAATTACTCTTAAAAACTGCAAAAAGTATACGTTTTAACTATTTTTTTGTTTGGTTTTTGCAGACGTCTACTCCAGCCACCTCCTTCCTGGTGAAGAGCGGCACTCCTGAAGAGGTGTCCAGACGGAGCAAGTTCCAGAGATCCAACATGGTGCGAGGCGCCTCCTCAGGGGAGACGTTGGAGGAGGAGAGAGGACTTCCATACAGGTAGGAGTCTGGAGCAGAGATCTCTCCTCTCACTGTTGGAGTAAATGTGTTTCTGATGTCTGTGGAAGGGAGTTAATCTTATCAAATGTGGATAGAGAATCAAACCAATCAGCTGTCTTGTTTTATTTCTTGCAAGACAGTTCAGTCAGTCACACAGAGGGCGTACAGTCTGCAGAGAGGAAGACCAAGAGTAGAGTTTGGGATATTTAAACACAGAGAGTGGAGTAAGGGAGGGGTGAAGCTTGGTGATAATGAAAGAGCATTCTGGAAGTTTAGGGAGGACATATCAGGAAGTTGAAGGTCATAATGTCGGTGCACATAGAGAGTAACTAACAACACATCTTCCTAATAAGGGATTTCCCCAAGCTTATAGCAAAGAAGTGAAAGTAGTAAATATAGATAAACATAAGGAACATTCTCCAACTAGGAGAATTCTGCATGCTCGTTCCTGCAGCTTTATTTCCAGTTAGGATGTTTTCTCATTGTCTGCAAACACTTACTCAGATATTTTCTCTCTTCTTTAAGATATTCTATAATGTGTGCATTTGTCCTAATATGTACTTTGCTGGAGATAATGAAAATAGGATCGTGCCCAACATGAGATACTTGTGAGTTCAGCTGTACAGGTCAAACGTTAGGAAATGCTTGTGTGCAGTCGTGTTAAACTGTCTCTAAATAAGAGGGAGTTAGGGAGGATGTATCAGGAAGTTGAAGGTCATACTGTTGCTGCTAACTAACAACACTGCAACACATCTTCTTAATAAGGAATGTTCCCAAGCTAATAGCGAAGAAGTGAAACTAGTAAATATAGATAAACATTAGCAAATAAGAATCACACAATGATGTTATGCACAATTTCATCGTTGTACCTTTTCATCTAAATGTATTGTATTCATGCTTTTTTGAGTTTGTTTTTATGTCTTTTACTGGAAACTGTATTCTGAGTGATATCACATTTCTGTGAAATGTCTGTGAAGCCCTTTGAACTGCACTTGTTGTATGAAAGGTGCTATACAAATAAAGATTATTATTAAAGTGTGAGTGAGTATAATATTTGTCTTTACGTGTGTTTAGCATCGACGCCTACAGGTCGATCCGAGTGAAGGAGACGGAGAGGCCGGCAGTGAAGCAGGTGATCGTGAGGAAAGAGGACGTGACTCAGAGAGCAGAGGAGCCCCAAGGAGCCGCTCTGTTCAACGTCAAGCAGAAGATGAAGGTTCGGAACAAATGCTTAAGGTCGCATTCACACCTAATAGTCGCTTCTTTGCTGCGCACCAGAGGAACGCTTGGTACATTGTTTTTCAGAAGGTTCTATAGCCTAGCTTCAGTTTATGACTTCAGGCTACTGTATGTTACACACGGCATAGATAACAATAGATGTGTCTTTAATATTGGGGGAGCTGCCACTTTTCTGTATAGTTGAGGGAGCTTTTTTACTTTTACACGACACCGGTCAACACTTCATTCAGCTTCACAATTTTGAAGACATCCACATTCTTGTGACTCGTAAATACTACGCTTCCTGTGTTTTGGTGCGGACTGCGTTCACAGAGATGAACCGCTCCAGAGTTCACTAGCAAGCGGTCCGAGACCACCTGTTTTAGGTTGTTGAGTTCACATCAGAGGTCTCCAACCCAAACGAACCGCACCAAGGGGTGAAGCGCTTCAGGGTTCAATTCAACCGGACTAAACAAGGCCGGTGTGAACGCGACCTAAATTCATGCCAGATTACAGTGTAGAGTTTTCATGTAAACTGTATCCGACAGAGGGTGAACTTCAGCAGTGTCGTGGATCTGTTACAATGCTTGTGTTATATCACCAGTACAGATATATTACACTCCATCCCACTCTCCAGGTCCTGAGCACGGGGCTGAACCTGCAGCAGACGGTCATCCATCAGGCCAGCCAGGCTCTGAACTGCTGCACCGACGAGGAGCACGGCAGGGGGTCGCAGGTGGAGGCCGAGGCCGAGAGGCTGCTGCTGGTGGCCAGTGAGTAACATCCCATAATACTACCTTAGAGGCGTGTCATTGGAGTATATGAAACATTCATATGCAGAGCCTAACTCTACAAAAAGCATGATATAAGTGTAGTCTAATGTTTATCTGCACAAAAACCAGGTTAATAGACAATGAACAGTCGTGCTAACACCATTCAAATGTTGATTTAGTCGTTTGGATGTCAAGGTTAAAGACACAGCTCTCCAGTTTAACCCTTAGTTTAGAGCCCCTGATTGATGATTGATTGATTGATTGATGATGATTGATTGATTGATTGATGAGAGCTCTCCAGTTGACCCCTCACTCTAAAGCCCCTGTATGTACAGAGACTCTCAGTGGAATCAAAGCTTGACTCTCTGCTCTTCTCTCTCAGCGGAGAGGAGGGAGGCTCTGAAGGCAGAGCTGGAGCGTCTGACCAGAGACCCGACGGGACAGAAGAAACCCTCTCAGCCTCAGGACCCTCTGGACCCTCGGCCTCTAAAGGCTCCGTCACTCTGCAGGAGCTCCGTCTGCCTCTCAAGGCCGACTTCGTCTGCTCCATCGCCAACAAGCCAGGTACGCTCAGGAAGAGAGAGATACAAGACTATAGAGGACTCATTCCTGCACCACTCTGGTGACAGCTTTGTACATTAAAGGTGTCCTATTATACTATTTTAGGCATACATATAAGGTCTCAAATATACAAAAAACATGTCTCTGAAGTGTTTTGCTCAAAATACCAAACAGATCACCCATTCTAGCCTCATCCCCCTCTCTTTCAGCTGTTACTAAAGTGATGATTCTCTATTTCCTGCTTCTTCACACATACTCTCTCCAGTACAGGTTAGCTCTGAGTGTTAGCGATGCTTGCTAATGTAAACACAGACCATATTAGGTTCAAAACACGTCTCATTGTTTCTGACAGCAACGTTTCTGATTGGCCCGTGGGTGTAAAGCCCGCCCACATTTCAGTAATGTCGTCATGACGCAGCAAATCTGGATCAGCCGTTGTTCCCCCGTTTTTAGAGATGTTGGTACGGAGGAAAAGAGAGAGGGTTTTATTTCCTGACACTTTGAGAGTCTCCCGACACACCGGGGACACATGTTGATTTAGAAAAGACATCAAGAAGTGACTTTTGCATCATAGGAGACCTTTTTAAGATAAAGAAAAAAACCACTCTCTTCCTCTTCCTCCCTTCAGAGGCGACCAAGCACTCGTTCTTCCTGATGCTTCGAGCTGGAGTGGAGCACACTGTGGCGACTCCGTTAGCGAGCACACATCGAGGCCTGAGCGGAGACACGCTGTCCTTCCCCACCAGCTTCACCATGTGAGCACCTGATCATATCCAAAAACATGTTTCTATCACATTCTACACTGTATACTGTACTTTAACAAATACCTCTGATCCTCCTCCCACTCAGATCTGATGTCTCCAGTGACTTTGAGATTGATATCGAGGTCTACAGCTTGGTGAGTGTTTACTTTCAAAAGTCAAAGTTTCTTACAACCAATTCAGTTTCATCCACCAGGAGGAATCTGCACGCTCATCCCTACAGTTTGATTTCCAGTTAGGATGTTCTCTCATTGTCTCCAAACACTGTTACTCAGATATTAACGTTCTTTCAGATATTCTGTAATATGTGCATTTGTCCCAATCATAATGAAAATCTGATCGTGCACAGCATGAGATACTTTTGAGTTCAGCTGTGCAAGTCAAACGTTATGAAATGCTTATGTGCAGTCATGTTAAACTGTCTCTAAATAAAGAGGGTTCACATTGAGCACGTACAACTCCATTACATACATTTTAGTATCTTTGTTGCTGAGGGTTTAATTACTGCTAGGTTGCTCTAGATCAGCGGTTCCCCACCTTTTTTAACTCAGGGCCAACTTAAGAATCAACATTTTTTTTTTCGTGGCCCACATTCAACCATAAACAATACAGATGCTAAATAAAGTTCTGATTGGTCAATTCAGAACATGTGACACGTTGTAAATCCAGTAGAACAGACTGCTGTCAAGGACTGTAATGACCGTTGCTAAGGACTGTAATGACCGTTGCTAAGGAGGATCAAGAAAGAGAAAGGAAAAGAGGTTCAAATGAAAAGAAATCTTAATAATGAAAATGTTATTGTTATGTACATGTTTGTGTCTTTGGCCTGTAAAAAATTATATATAATTATAATAATTTGGCGGCCCACTTGCAATGCCTCTGCGGACCACTAGGGGTCCGCGGCCCACAGGTTGGGAACCGCTGCTCTAAAGTTTGTTTAAGAAACATTCTGGATAACGGTTACATACCTGTTTTTAGTATTGATCTGCAGCTGGTTCATTGCAGTCTTCTGTTGTATTTATCCCTCAGGTGCAGAGGCATGACGTCTGCAACGACAAGAAGAAGAAAGCCAGCAAGTCAAAGGTAAATCTCACACTCTTATTTCAACTTTAATGGAGTCTGTCGATACTGAAGCATGCTTTAATGCTGTGTGTGTGTGTGTGTCCAGATAATAAGGAGACATGTTCATGAGGCCCATGATATGTGTATGTCGGTATGTCTCTGTATTAATCCCTCACGTCTGGGTGGGGGGGCACAGTGTGGGTGGGGGGGGCACAGTGTGGGTGATGCACTGTTACCTGACCAGAAACATAATACTGTCATTTACATCTCTAAAATATTTCCTCCATCTCTCCAGGCCATGACTCCAAAGAGGTTCCTGGCCATCACTGTGAGTATCTCTAATATATTTTCTGCTTTTCAATATGTGTGTCAATCAGAGTGTTTGACTTCTCTCCTGCCTGCCATTTGTACATTTTTAAATTGTTGTTCTTTATCTCCTGTCTTGCAGAAAAGTGTCCAGACACCAGGTATGTAGAAATACTCAATATTTTTGTTCTATGAAGTGAAATCTAATTAAAGCCTTTTGAAACTCATAAGCTTCAAGGGCAAGTTTTACATTTCATTGATTAGGTAATGCTAGTGAAAATAATTTGGAGATTTAAAATAGACAGATTTAAACAAGGGGATCCCTTTAAACAATCTTAAAATACATTGATCTCATTATATATAAATAAATAAGGACTGAGTTGTATGGAATTGGTTACATCAATTATTTTTTAAATAATACATTTACCAAATGCCTTTCCCATTAATGTTACAGGTCAAGATTGTGTAAAGATGTCACATAATTCTCTATTTCAATTCTGTAATTCAGTGTGGCATTAGAAAGTCTTAAATCTAACTTGCCTTGTGCTGTAGAGCCCTGTGGAATCACAGAAGTTAAAAAGGGAGCATCAAATTCTTCATAACATTCTTTACGTCAAAACTGCTTCATCCTACACTTCGCTTAATTGATACTCATACAGTATTACTATAGTATAGTACTATAATATAGTGTGTGTGTGTGTGTGTGTGTGTGTGTGTGTGTAGTGATGGCGAGTCCTGGAGGACCGAACTCTGTGCGCACCAGCAACTTCCTCCTGGTCGGATCCCACAAACTCACCCTGGCCTCCATCGGGAAAAACAAGTTCCACCTGGACAAGGTGAGCATCTTATTGATCACTGACACACCGTCACAATCTGCTGTTTACACATTCCCACTATCCTCTTTGTCCACGGCTTAATAGAGAGCCACAGTGACGCGTCCTAAAACCCGGAAGCAAACTCCTTCCGGTTCCTTCGACAAAACGCAATGCAATCTCTCCATAGGATTTAGGAAAATAGCTGGAAATAAGGTCTGTGGTTGAGACACATTTAAGAGACGGATCACGTTTTGTTCAGCCGGATAATCTCCACATGTCTACCCTACTTTTATAATGTCCTAATCAAATCTAATGGCTAGAAGCAAAATGCTAACGTTATGCTATAAAGGAGCTACAGCCGAGTCCAGCAGCACGACTTCAACGTCACGCCAACTTCAGATCCATATTCAAACACACAGATTCTAAATGGAACGAGTTGAAGCGTTTGAACAGTTTGCAGGAGGCAGGTACTTGCTTTCAAGCAGAACAGGGCAACTTAGAGGAGTGTTCACGTGTTCGGCGTAATGACGTACAACGTCCTCCACAACTTCTGTAGTCCTATTCAGCCACTTGGTAACAACCATCGTTTTTCAGACACGTGAACTCTTCAGAAATCCCCAGTGGGGTCACTGCTGATGGATTTAATGTCCTAGAACAAAACGTGATCCGTCTCTTTGTCTCAACCACAGACCTTATTTCCGCTATTTTCCAAATCCTATGGAGAGATCCCATTGGCTCTGAGACGAGGGAACAGGAAGTGGTGAAATGCTGACTCACTTCCTGGTTTTAGGACGCGTCACTGTGGCACTCTATATCCAAGCTTTAGGTTTGAGTTATTAGTGTATATTAGGGATGGGAATGATTCATGAATATTGGATGATTCAGGTGTTCGAATATGAGTTATGAATATTTTTAAGTTGATTACATATGATCAAATGGATTAATCAAATGTATACGACAGTGCCATTTTAAATATCTTAGGAAAAACACAAAGAAAACTTGGTTTGGTTTCTATATTTATTTGAAAATGTATTTATTATTAAAACTTTATTATTTTATTATTTTTTTTAAACATTTAAAAACCATTTATAGGATTTGTAAATGTGGTTAATCGGTTAACCGTTTTTTTAGGGGGTCGAATATTCGAATATAAATTTGCTTTCAAATTCCCATCCCTAGTGTATATCCCTCTCAGTTTTCCTCTTTGCCCCCGGCTTAATGTCCGTGCTTTAGGTTTGAGTTATTAGTGCTTGTATGTGTGTGTAGAGGCGTCACACTCCCTGTTGTTCTCCATGTTCCCTCATTCACCCCCCACTTCCTGATGTCTGTGTTTTAGATCAAATATGATCGAAGGGACAGAGAGCTGCTCAGTGACTTGTTTCACACCAAGGTTACTACAAATCTGTGTGTGTGTGTTTCTATGAGTGTGTGTGTGTGTGTGTGTGGGAGAGCACTGTAACAGGAGGGTTATTTACTGCATTCCCACACTAACTTTCTGTCCCTCTTAAACCTGCATTGTGACCTTTATTTGTTGAACCTTGTATTTAACTGTAACATGTGTGCACCCTGATATCTGAGCGGCTGCTGACTCGTGTGTCTCTGACTCTCAGGTGCCGTTCCTGTGTCCTCTGGAGGGAAACGTCTACCTGAAGATGCAGTGTGAGGTGGGCTCGAAGGTGGAGGAGAAGGGCTTCCTGGTGAGTGGAAACACTGTACATTTATATAATAATACATGTGATTTATATAGTGCTTTTCCTGCTGCTCAAACCGCTTTACAATCAAATAAATATCAATATTCCAATTACTGTATATAGACTATTCTGCACTGTTTCTATTCTATTGTATTTGTATTTACTTGCACTATTTGATCTGTTGTATGGTGTTGCTCTGTTGGAGGAGCCTGTGACCTCAGATTTTCTTTAACATATCTACCCTGTAGCTCTGTACACATGACAATGAAAGCCTTGAAACCTTGAAAGAAGGAAAATAATAACAAAAGTAAGTGCTAAGCGGAAGAGGGGCGAGGGGTTAGAGGATTAGGAGTTGAAAGGCAAGAGTGAAAAGGTGAGTTTTGAGGGATTGTTTGAATGACGAGAATTCATCCGATACTAATATATTATCTCTTTATCTCTCTCTCCAGACGCTGTTTGAGGACGTCAGTGGGTTCGGCTCGTGGCACAGGAGGTGGTGTGTTCTGTCCGGATACTGCATCTCCTACTGGACCTACCCTGACGACGAGAAGCGCAAGGTAGCGTTACACTCTTTACTTCATTTAAATGTGCACTAATGGGTCCTGTTTTTCTTCTGAAATGATCCCAACGTATTCAGGGTAATTCTAGACAAATGGAGATAAGATTAGATGTGCTTACAGGGTGCTTAATTGGTCAATTATTTAGTGACAGTCAGAAATCAGAATCAGGATTATCACCAGCTAGGTCGACACGTACGAGGAATTTGACTTGGTGTCATGGTGCGTACATAAAAGTAAAATGAAAAACACAGATAGAAAACTATTTCAAGAAAACTATAATTACATTAAAACATATAGTAAAATATAGCAGTATTTACATTAAAATAGAATGGAATAAAATATGAAATATGTGCAGTAATAAAAAAAAAAGTCAGATTACAGTAGCACGTTAACAAGGTTGCACATTAGTTAAAAACCAGCATGCACACATTGCTCGTTAATTAACATTTAGCGCTTTAGTCCATCATGTAAGGAAGCCAGATCCAGACATTAGGGCCCATTTCTCTGCTGCAGTCTCTGACAGGTTGATGGCACTTTATTTCTAACTGAACACTGCCCTCTAGTGTCAGGAAATAGGACATTGTGCTTCCTGGTTCTCGTGGACCATAGAGCTTTCGTACTTTCGTCATCAATTTGAGAGATCAATGCATTGCACCCCTCATTGTAAACCTAGAAAACTGCACTTTAAAATGTTACCTCTATTCTCTTTTTATTATCGTATCTTCCATGTTCACTGAGCACCTTTTTCATATTCAATAATGTAGGACATAATTGTATTTTGATTAAACATGCAACTTCCTTAAGTGTTACTGAGGTTACATGGGTTTTTATTGCAAGTAATACTTTTATTTTTACTGTTCTACAATTTGCACTTTTTACTAATACAATATTTTATTTATAACTTAATATTATATTGCATTTTTTATTTTGGGTTATTTTTATAAAATATATATGTTTTTAATATTTACTGCATATATTTCACTCTTTTACTTAACTTCTTATTTATATAAACATTTTTGTTTTATTTTATTGTGAATTTGAGCAACTGTCAAAATGTCCTCCGGAGATAAATGACGTTTTCTGATGAACATTTCTGCATTTATTCCTCAAATTGAGGACGAACTCCATGATGGCTTGAAGGACCATCTATTTATATTCATATCTTTTTTGAGAAAGGAGCTGGTAATATACGATTATACGAGACGTGTTTTGTAAATAATTGTCTGGATTACGTTGTGCATACCATGAACGGAACAAATACAAAGGAAATGAAATGGCACCTCCTCGATAACCTCAAACATATCTCTAGGTATCTTCTTCTGACAGCTGACTGTTTCATATTTGATGTGTGTGTTATATCCGTACTGACCCCCCTTTCCCCCCAGAACCCCATTGGGCGTCTGAACCTGTGTCACTGCACCAGTCAGCGTGTGGATCCGGTGAACAGAGAGTTCTGCGCCCGACCCAACACGTTGGAGCTGATCACCGTGAGGCCGCAGAGAGCAGAGGACCGGGAGACCCTCGTCTCTCAGTGCACCGACACGCTGTGTGTCACCAAGTGAGTACTACACTACAGGTACTACGCTCTGAAAGTACTGCAATACAAGTACACAGTGTGAGGGAACACGCTGTGTGTCACCAAGTGAGTACTACACTACAGGTACTACGCTCTGAAAGAGCTGCAATACAAGTACACAGTGTGGGGGAACACCCTGTGTGTCACCAAGTGAGTACTACACTACAAGTACTACGCTCTGAAAGTACTGCAATACAAGTACACAGTGTGGGGGAACACCATGTGTGTCACCAAGTGAGTACTACACTACAGGTACTACGCTCTGAAAGTACTGCAATACAAGTACACAGTGTGGGGGAACACCATGTGTGTCACCAAGTGAGTACTACACTACAGGTACTACGCTCTGAAAGTACTGCAATACAAGTACACAGTGTGGGGGAACACCCTGTGTGTCACCAAGTGAGTACTACACTACAAGTACTACGCTCTGAAAGTACTGCAATACAAGTACACAGTGTGGGGGAACACCCTGTGTGTCACCAAGTGAGTACTACACTACTGGTACTACGCTCTGAAAGTACTGCAATACAAGTACACAGTGTGGGGGAACACCCTGTGTGTCACCAAGTGAGTACTACACTACATAGTAGTAGAGATGAGCTTTAAATAAATGGAAAGGAGTAAAAGTATTTGCTTCAAAGTGTAGTGGGTTACATGTTTAGAATAAAATGTAAATGATATCAAAATAGTACTGATATAAATGTACTTTGTGACATTTCACCACTGTATGTGTATATGTATATATATATATATATATATACACATGTTTTAATCCTCTTCAGAGTACTTTATTAATCTTGTGGGAAATTGGGTTTTTGCTCGAAATAAATCATTAAAAAAAAAAGGAATAAAAATGTATAATTGGAAGTTAGAACTTAAAGTGCGACTGTGCAATAATAAGATATGTTACCATGAAACCTTTGTATAAATAGTGTGTATAAATAGTATATGTGTGTGCAGGAACTGGCTGAGTGCGGACACGAAGGACGAGAGGAACCTTTGGATGAGCAAACTGAACCAGATGCTGGTGGATCTGAGGGTGTGGCAGCCGGACCCTGCTACGGCCGCAGTGAAGCCCAAAAACACCTGTTGGACTTTAAATATCCCGTTCATTATACGTGCAATACACTATACACACTTCCACTTATCTTCCAGGAGATAAGTCATTGAACACCTGAGGTCAGAGGGAACGTAAAGCCATTCAAACACATTTCAGTATTCAGTGCAGCACTATTCTTTAAGCATTTCCACATGATGTTTCTGGGTGTGTTTTATATTAATGCCAATATTTAGTGTTGTTTTACGGCTTTAAATGATTTGGTTTCACGGCTGGAATCAAATATAAATGGTGTTTGAATTACAGATGAATATTGAGGTTTTTATCACGTTGCATCCTGCATGACGGCACAGAACAGTACTGATACTCCCGTGAGTTTGACTTTATATGTTAGTTTTATGACTCGTGGCAGGACGTGTCTCTTTATTCTCACGCACAGATGTTTTGATAGCAGTTATTTATTTTAACTAAGAGTTTTTATTCTACGTGTACATGTGTTCAGCGTGGGATAACTGCGGGTAGTCTGTTACATATTCAACACCTCAGTTTATTTAAATGCATCACATATGTCGATACAGTTCCCATTTCAGATGGAAAAAGCTGTATATTGTACAGTCTGATCTTAATATAATCTTACTTTTAATTAAAGAGGAGATATTGTGGACTTTTCAGGCTCATATGATGTCTCCACAGTCTGCTCTGATTGGTCAGCTGGCTCTGTTGTGATTGGTCAGCAGCTTAGAGATGTCCCGCGCCTAAGCCCAAACACGTAACATGTATTTTTTTAATAGTTACATTTGTATTTGCTGCAAACGAGATTTAAAAATGGTATTCAGGCTCAGGTACCCTGTAAATGTTGTCCGATGTATTATTGTTAGAGCTTAGAGATATTTGACTTAATTGCTCGTTAATATGTGGAGTTCTGCAGCAGCTGATGATTTTAGACTTTACCTGACACCTGTGTTTTTTATGAACAGACTTCATTGACCTGCAGGTGTTGGTAAATGTATTTAATATTGTAAAAGAAGCTTTTCTCAGCGGTTGATAATGGACTACAAACAGATGCATTGTGGGGGCATGAGTTTTCATCATGGAGAGCACTTCTTCACTTTGTTGGGTATTTGTGTTTTATCAGACTTCAATAAATAATCTGATTTATTTCACCAAATAGATCAGGTTAACTTCCCGTTGTCCTTTTATTGAGTGGCCAAGAAATATCCTATCCTCCTGGGACCAAGGATCCTTCTCTTTGTGATTTCCTACCTATTTAGGGTTAAAAAAAATATCTTGCAATTTAGACTTTTTTAATTTAATTTTTAAATGTTACGGTATGTCCACTGTAGAGGACGTCGGGACCATTTTAGTTTGAAAAGAAGCCAAAATGAACAGATAGTCTATGTAACGTATTATGGTTATAGAGTCATATTAATACAAGATTACATTCACCTTTATTTAAAACAGAAATAAGTAATTGATCCGAACATTGCTGTTTATTTGGTCACCAAAAAACGAGTTTGGTTTTTGGTGAATCTTTCCAGATCTTCAAAGACTATATTCAATGTACTGGGAAAAGTACCTCATTGGACTCCAGTGGGCACGGGCTGTAGGGTCATCTTGAGTAGTGTTATGGATGTGGTCTCCAGTTGACCTGCTCAGAGGAACAAAGCTTGCATTCCTGAGGCAGTTCTCATGTTTCATGCTCCACCTAAAATAAAAAAGAACAATAAAACATACGTGCTACTCTTGGCCCACGGAGGGCCATGTCTTTCCAGCTCGTCCCTATCTGTCTATCTGCGCTCATGGAGCCTCCTGCATCTTCCCCCCCTTCTTCTTGACCCTCTTCTATCCCAGGTGTGAAATCCTCATCTCTCTCATCATCGGAGAGCTCAACATCTGAATCTCCCTGAACTATCTGGTACAGAAAATGTCTGCTTCAGTTCCGTCTCCTGCAACAATATTGAGTCATTAAGTCCATGAAGACGGTCCTGACGTCCAGGATGGACATTTATAAAAGCTGTTTGAAAACTTGAATTATTGAATTGCTTTCAGAACTAATTATATAGTTCCTCACATGTTAATAAACAAGAACATATATGATTTTCATGGTAGAAATTACAATTATTCAACAATATTTGACTTCTGCTTCTATAAAATGTTGTGTTTGGTATGCCAGCCATTTTGGATGAAAAGAAAGAGGAACTTCCCAGCATGCAATTTTAACCAATGACATATCAGTGGAAAGACCAGGATGTCCTCTGTAGAGTACATCAGGGATTGAAGGAGTAGCTCAAAAGAGTAAAAGGAGATGCATGTTAAAGAAATGTCCACTACAGTGGACATTTTCAATGGGCTGGGTCCCAGGAGGATATATATACTGTTGACAGTTCTGCTGTGGAAGTGGCCGTGTCAGACCTGACCTTTACCTCACCTCCTCTATTAAGCTTACCATTGATAAAAAGATGCTAAATTGGCTGTGAATGGAAAGGATGTATGTTTCCTTCTTTGTTGTTTCAGGCATATGAAACCAGGCATGTGAAACTAGATAGAACATTCTGAACTTTTGACCTATACACACTAAACATTAATGTTTAGTGTGTATAGGTCAAAAGTTCAGAATGCAAGCTTTTATTGCACCATCTAGAATTCTAGATGGTGCAATAAAAGCGTAAAAGTTCCAGCTACCATTCTGAGAAGGCGCTTGTGGTTTTTGACACCTTGAGAGCGGTTACAGCGGGTATGAAGACAATGAGGCACAGGATGCAGGCGGCCTACACACAGGCTCGAATCAGCTTCCTGGGCCAGCGAATCGTAGAGACAAGCTGTCCTTATTTGTCTCTGTTAATAAATGAAGTCTCTGTTAATAAATTAAAGTATAAAGTTTGCATGAAATAGAAATGTTTAAAGAAAATAATTTGATTCTACAGACATGACATTGACAATGTGTTCTGCTTTCATGAAAAATGTTCATATTCCCTCTCTTTAAAATTACATATCAGTACTATAAGTTTGTATTTGTTTAATTTTTAAACCTTACATTTTTTAATGTTCAATAATTAAAAGTTGAACAGTTAGACCTTCTGACTGAAAGAGAGAAAGGGGGAGACCACCTGATGCAGAGAGGGAGGAGGAGGAAGACTATAAAGAAGAATGGAGAAGAAGAAACGGGGCTTTTTTCAAGCCCTGGTTCCTGGGCCTGGTGCCTGGGGCCTGGGCCTGGGGCCTGGGCCTGGTGCCTGGGCCTGGTGCCTGGGCCTGGTGCCTGGGCCTGGTGCCTGGGCCTGGTGCCTGGGCCTGGTGCCTGGGCCTGGTGCCTGGGCCTGGTGCCTGGGCCTGGTGCCTGGGCCTGGTGCCTGGGCCTGGTGCCTGGGCCTGGGCCTGGGCTCTGACCTAGGGACTTGTGAACCTGGCTATGGGACTGGTGTCTTTATTATTTTTTAAGGATTCTTTTAATCCTCAATTTTTGTTAAAACCTTAATAAAACCGGTTTGTACTTTGTACACTTCGACCCAAACTCCTGGTCTCTCTCTCGTGGTATCTGAAGGTATCTGCTTGGTCTTAGAGTGAGGTAGAACCCTTCCTTGGAAAAGGCTGACATTAGTTGATAATTTGGATTTAAATTGTTTAAGGGGAATAGAAACTCTGCTAAGGTTAAACTATAGTTTCACATTGGTTACTGTGGTTGAGGTGGTTTTGATGAATGTTGAAATATGACATATGCTCTGCTGATGTGGTGATGTCACTGCTATGACATTGATGTTTGACTCTGGCTGTGTTTGATATTACATTTGCATTGTTTTGATTGATATATTTGGGGATCAAGAGAGGGTGGGGTTAGGGACTGTGGGTTCTTAAGCTGCCCTAATTACCAGGGAGTCTCCCATTAACAGAGGGATTCTCCTCCAGGGGCAGTTTAGATACTGCTCTGGGGTTCTACCAGCCCACCAACACCTACTACACCAGGGGTCTCCAACCTTTCTTCATCGGAGAGCTACTTTGAAAAAATGAAAGTGGCCAAGAGCTACTTGCATCACATCGCTTACATTTATTCACATAGCACTCATCAGTTGAATTAAGCTACTTTTGTACACGTGTGAAATTGCAATACCCAAAGCTTATCAAAAATCTTAACTTCACATCAAGGTCCAAGAAAACGACAATTTATCACATATTAATATGGCCCACATAGTAAGTACATCACCTTAATCACCACCTTACAAGCATCTCATGGCACATGTATAAAATAAGTGCATTCACTCTTTTTCACAGTCAGTGAGAGGAGTGGCCCTGCATGGAGTCCACCATAGAGGTGTCTGCTGGACCCACTTAGGTTCACTCTAATAGAGTCATTTAAATGTTCATCAGTCAGTCTTGTTCTGTATTTAGATTTCACTCATGTCAGAGAAAGCTGCTTCACAAAGGTATGTAGAGCCAAATAAAGCAGACCTTTCCAGTGCTGCTTGGTGAATGTTCTTATTGTTTTCTGGGTCTACAAGGCTCCACAAATGTTGTGAGTTTTGCTGAGACTTAAACTGAACATGATTTTGGAGATTTATAACCTCCATCTCCATCTCCACAGGATTGACACTGAACAGTGCAGCCATCTTCTTCTTCTTCTTCTTCTTCTTCTTCTTCTTCTTCTTCTTCTTCTTCTTCTTCTTCTTCTTCTTCTTCTTCGTCTTGACATGAAATTATAAACCATAATAAATCAATTGTAAAGGTCTAGCCTCCCTATATCTGTGTGTGAAATTGTTCCATCCTCAAAAACTAAAAACTATTGCTTCTGCAGTCTAGCTGCAGCTTCTAGCAACGGTCTTCTGTTAAAAAAAAGGACACTGAAGGTCCTGAATGTGGCATCACATGACTTGAGTCTGAACACAGCAGACAACAGGAGTATTTACAACAGCATACAAACTAAAATAGTGCAATGTGGGTGCACCCACATTCACTGTCTTACTGTTACATAAATCCCATGAATGTATGAGATTAAGTTAGCTTCATCATCTCAATCAGTGATTAAGTGAATAATAAAGTTTCGATCAGGTTACTATCAGCCTGTCACTCATTATTTTTAGGGAGGGGGCGGGGTTTGGAGGAACAGAGGAGACGGTGATCGCGGAAACTTTTTTCCTCCTGCTTCACAAACTTTACACACGTATTTATCAACTGAAAATAGCAAGAGGACATTCATACTCTGCAATCCAAGACTGGATTAAATCCACCAAAAACCTGACATGGTGCTAAGCATTTTTTACAACATAAATCCATGTGTGTCTGGGCCGCAGCGACACGGACTGATTCAGGTGCATTTATTGTCGTCGGAATTTTTCTACACAGTCTGTGAACTACCGGTAGCTCGCGATCGACGTGTTGGAGACCCCTGTACTACACTATACACACCGTTTTGCTATCCTGGCGGTCGGGGACCGACGCTTTAGTGCCTGAAATAAGTGATACGACGGGCAGCGTGGTGTTAGAGGCCACGCTGTAAACGCCCCCCTAAACAGATTACGTTGATCTTGCGTGTAGATTCTGGGGGGTTTTGAAGTCCTAAAAAGATTGGACGGCCGTTCACCTGAGCCTTATCAGCACCGGAGTTCGGTATCGGAGACGGCCTAGGTATTAACATTGGTTGTATCGAAGCTAGATTCCTTTTCAATACTAACATTATTATTTAATATGGATTATAATCTTTATATGTAATAGTCCCAGGGGAGTTGTTCCTGCATTGAGTCATTACCCTATGTGTATTTACCACAGTGTGTTAGTAAGACTAAGTAATTAACATGTATTTGAATGAGGTCCCTGCCTGATGCAACCGCACTGTTTGTTGCGGCTTCACCGTTAAATTTACTGAACCTCACTTCCGCCTCTTCTGTTCACCAAGCCTTCAAAATAAAACACCATGTTAGAAGTACTCAGATCTGGTACTTGAGTAAAAGTAGAAGTACTCAGATCTTGTACTTCAGTAAAAGTAGAAGTACTCAGATATTGTACTTCTATAAAAGTAGAAGTACTCAGATCTTGTACTTCAGTAAAAGTAGAAGTACTCAGATCTTGTACTTCAATAAAAGTAGAAGTACTCAGATCGTGTACTTCACAGGCTCTGTGAATCTGTCCTGTTTTTCCCTCTCTCTCTGTTAGTGCTCTAACTCCTGAATAAAGGTCCATCTTATCTTATCCTCCGCTCTTATTTTGAAGGAGCGATCTGGTGATGTTTTGATGTTACTTGTCACTCTGAGTCTGTGCATCAGTTGCATCAGAACATAAACCATCACTGCCTTCATCAAGTCTACGGAAATCAGTTAAAAACAAGGTAAGTGGATTATTCTTAATTAGTGTGTGTGTTTGTATTTTAAACTATGGTTTTAGTTACTCTCAAGTATTCTGTTAAAAAAAACTGCTCATTAACTTTCTGTAATAGCTCATTAATCAAAAGCATGCACACATTTAGAGCACAATCATTGACCAATTCTTAATTAATATTGTGTATTGAACATTTCGGCTTACACGTGAACCACTAAGCATCATTTAAAATGAGAGAAATCCTAGCAGGAATCACTCACGTGCAATCTCCGCCCGCCATGTGGTGGAAGAAAATACAATTATTTGAAATTAAATGTTAATAAGTGAAGGTTTATTTTCTGCCGAATTATTAAATATAATGTGTTTATTAATTGGAGATTGGTATCCATGTTTTCAGATGTTTATTTCTTTCGTTATAGCTAATACAATCTTAAAAAGGTCGGATCTTGAATGGAGTTTGGTTTAAGGTGCTCTGGATAGCGAACATTTATTGTCAAGTACGTGAAGGAAAATTAACCTATTTGACATTTTCTCTGCCGAATTGATAAATATCATGTATTATTTAATTAGAGATCCATAACCATGTTGTTGGATGTTTATTTATTTCGTTATAGCTGATGCAATCTTAAAAAGGTGGGATTTTGAATGGAGTTTGGTGTTAGGTGCTCTGGACACAATACAGCTCACATTTATTGTGAAGTAGATGGAAGAAAAGGAATCTTACTAACATTATCTCATATAATATTATTTACATTTCTTCTTTGCCGAATTGAAAAAGACAATGTATTATTTAATGAGTGATCCATAACCATGTTTTTAGATGTTTATTTATTTCGTTATAGCTGATGCAATCTCAAAAAGGTGGGATTTTGAATGGAGTTTGGTGTAAGGTGCTCTGGACACATTTATTGTAACGTAAGCTGAATGATTGTCACAGATGGCAGTCAGTCTGGCTCCACCATTCATTCCGCTTCACAGGTTTATTTAAATAAAGCCAAAGCTCACAGACTGCTGACCCTGAGACTCAGCAGATGACACTTTTCAGGCCATATGTGAACTTTCTCACCAGGAAAACCGATGGAAAAAAATACTTTACCTAAGATAAAACACCAATACATTAATGTCAGAAATACTCCATTAAAACTCCTTACATTCTCACGTAAGTAACAGTGAAGAAGTAGTTGCAAAATGTACTTAAAGTAATAAAGTAAAAGTACTTATTCTGCAGAGAAATGTCCTCCATAAGTTATATTTTGTTTAACATATGATTAATTATATCATTCCTGTAGCAGGGCTGCCAGCATATTAACCTTTAAATGTTTCTAGCCAAATAGAACAATTACAAATAATTATAATATAAACAGTGTTTTTTTTTTGTAAATAAAAAATGTTCTTTATACATTTTGGATCCATTATAATGAATTACTCTATTAAAATAGTTATATTTATATTCTATTCAATCCCTATTTATAATCTTAACACTGCGGACATTTGCAATAAATAATATTTTTGAAATCAGTTCTTAGACAGATAGGAAGCCAGTGTAAGGACCTAAGAGAGCACAGGAACTTAGTTTAGTGCAAGGCAAACATTTAAAAAAATACTCCAATAACCAACAAAACCATGATGATAAAATAAACACATTATTACAGAAAATGTCCTCTTAAGCAGGGCTGCCCAAATGTGGGACATCAGGTTTACTTCACTAGATAACGAGCCAAATGTATGCCTGACTGCAATTAACAGAAAGTCCATCTGATGGGTATAATAGCGGTGATGTGTTCAGGGACAGTGGGAATCATTTCTAGGTCAGTAATGTAACACGACCCTCAGTCCTTTCTCTTTAAACGGCTGGGAAACGCTTCTTTAAAAGCTGCTGGGAAACGAATCCTCCGCCTTTAGAAAGAGCGAACAGGCTTTCTCTGTGAGCTCTGTGTACTTTATCCTCTGCTGTTCTTTAGTGGGCAACAACTTTATTTAGACATTTGGTTCAGAGCGGTTTTAGGGCATTTTGATAAAGTGGCCCTGAAGGTTAAAACACAGCGTTTTAAGAGAAATCACTAAAGCATTTTACAAATCTTTTAACAGTTAAACATGAAATCAAACACTCACTAAAGCCCCCCAAAAAACACTGAAACAAAACATCAAATAATTTATTAAAAATACCACGGACATTAAAAAAACTAAAAAATCATCAAAAACAGATTTAAAAGTCACATAAATAAAAGTCTAAATAAAACAATAAAAAAAACCCAAAAGCATTTTTTACTTAAACTTAAAAAAACAGACTTTAAAAAAACAAAAACAAACAGGACTCTTTGTGTTTAGGTCAGGACTCTCTCTCTGTGTTTAGGTCAGGACTCTCTCTGTGTTTAGGTCAGGACTCTCTCTCTGTGTTTAGGTCAGGACTCTCTCTGTGTTTAGGTCAGGACTCTCTCTCTGTGTTTAGGTCAGGACTCTCTCTCTGTTTAGGTCAGGACTCTCTCTCTGTGTTTAGGTCAGGACTCTCTCTGTGTTTAGGTCAGGACTCTCTCTCTGTGTTTAGGTCAGGACTCTCTCTGTGTTTAGGTCAGGACTCTCTTTGTGTTTAGGTCAGGACTCTCTCTCTCTCTCTGTGTTTAGGTCAGGACTCTCTCTCTGTGTTTAGGTCAGGACTCTCTCTCTGTGTTTCAGGTCAGGACTCTCTCTCTGTGTTTAGGTCAGGACTCTCTCTCTGTGTTTAGGTCAGGACTCTCTCTCTGTGTTTAGGTCAGGACTCTCTCTCTGTGTTTAGGTCAGGACTCTCTCTGTGTTTAGGTCAGGACTCTCTCTGTGTTTAGGTCAGGACTCTCTCTGTGTTTAGGTCAGGACTCTCTCTGTGTTTTAGGTCAGGACTCTCTCTCTGTGTTTAGGTCAGGACTCTCTCTCTCTGTGTTTAGGTCAGGACTCTCTCTGTGTTTAGGTCAGGACTCTCTCTGTGTTTAGGTCAGGACTCTCTCTCTGTGTTTAGGTCAGGACTCTCTTTGTTTTCAGGTCAGGACTCTCTCTTTGTGTTTAGGTCAGGACTCTCTCTGTGTTTAGGTCAGGACTCTCTCTGTGTTTAGGTCAGGACTCTCTCTTTGTTTAGGTCAGGACTCTCTCTTGTGTTTAGGTCAGGACTCTCTCTGTGTTTAGGTCAGGACTCTCTCTCTGTTGTTTAGGTCAGGACTCTCTCTTGTTTTCAGGTCAGGACTCTCTCTTTGTTTTCAGGTCAGGACTCTCTTGTGTTTAGGTCAGGACTCTCTGTGTTTAGGTCAGGACTCTCTGTGTTCAGGTCAGGACTCTCTCTCTCTGTGTTTAGGTCAGGACTCTCTCTGTGTTTAGGTCAGGACTCTCTCTCTGTGTTTAGGTCAGGACTCTCTCTGTGTTTAGGTCAGGACTCTCTTTGTTTTCAGGTCAGGACTCTCTTTGTGTTTAGGTCAGGACTCTCTGTGTTCAGGTCAGGACTCTCTCTCTTTGTTTTCAGGTCAGGACTCTCTCTGTGTTTAGGTCAGGACTCTCTCTCTTTGTTTTCAGGTCAGGACTCTCTTTGTTTTCAGGTCAGGACTCTCTCTCTTTGTTTTCAGGTCAGGACTCTCTTTGTTTTCAGGTCAGGACTCTCTTTGTTTTCAGGTCAGGACTCTGGCAGCGGCGTTCTGGATTAGTTGGAGTTTTTTAAGCGTGTTTTTACAGAGACCTGTAAAAACACTTTTGCAGTAACCAAGCCCTCTAAAAACAAAGGCGTGAACTAGTTCTTCAAGGTCTTGTTGAGACATGAATGTTCTAAGTCTGGCTACGTTTTTCAGGTGATAGTATGCTGATTTAGTAATTGTGTTAATGTGGGATTTGAAAGTGAGGTCGGGGTCCAGAGCTACGCCTAGATTCCTCCCCTCTTCCGATGTATTGTAATAGACCCTCTTCTGGTTGTCCCTCCCCAGTTGTTTTAAACCCCTAAAATAAAACCTAAAAAACAGAATTAAAATTCACAATTTAAAAACACAAAAACACTTAAAAAAGAAACAAAAGCACTTAAAAAAACAACATTTTTTACTTTAAAAAAACCTTATATAAAAACATAAAAAGAAAAAACACAAACCAGAATTTTTTCTTTCTAAAACCACAAAACATTTCAATAAAATAAGAAACTAAAACATCTTTAAACATTTTTTAACATTTAACTAAACACTTAAAACATCTGAAAAAACACTAAAAGTTTTCAAAAAACACAAAAATATATTTACAAAATATAAAATTACGTTAAAAAAAGAGGCATCGCGATTCACTGTTTTATATATTTTTTTAAATGTTTAGATTATGCGTATTTTACTCCTCACTCATAGACGCTCTTCAGATCCTTTTAGCTGCAACCATTATTTTATCGCTTTCATGAATTGTCTTTTTTTGTCTTGTGTGTTTCTTAATGTTAGATGTGTGGTATCTGGGCGTTGTTCGGCAGCGATGAGTGCCTCTCGGTGCAGGTCACCAGCGCCATGAGGATCGCTCACCGCGGCCCGGACGCTTTCCGCTTCGAGAACGTTGACGGCTTCACGAACTGCTGCTTCGGGTTCCACCGGCTGGCCGTGGTGGACCAGCTGTACGGCATGCAGCCGCTGCGCATCAAGAAGTTCCCCTTCCTGTGGCTGGTCTACAACGGAGAGATCTACAACCACCTCACGGTCAGTACAAAGTGAACAGGGAGCTGTCAGACGGAGCAACACATAGTAAACACAGATAATACACACACTATAAAGTATTAAAACCATGCATCAAGAGGTTCCCCTTCCTGTGGCTGTGCTACAACAGGGAGATATTGACAGAGAGATATCAGCATGCATGCAAAGGTGATATAAATATATATATGTCCATGTGTCCCTGAAGCTGAGGAAGCAGTTTGACTTTTGATTCTAAATAAACATTATTTGGTAATCTCACGGTATAGACAGACCCAAACTCTGCTCATGTTTGATATTGACAGAGAGATATCAGCGTGCATGCACAGATGATATAAATCTGTGTCCATGTGTCCCTGCAGCTGAAGAAGCAGTTTGACTTCGAGCCCCAGACGGCGGTGGACGGGGAGGTTCTGCTGCACCTGTACGACCGCTTTGGGATCAGGAAGATGGCGGCGCTGCTGGACGGGGTGTTCGCCTTCATCCTGCTGGACACCGAGAGGAACAAGGTGTTCGTGGGGAGGGACACGTACGGAGTGAGGCCGCTCTTCAAACTGAGCACAGACGACGGGTTCCTGGCTCTCTGCTCAGAGGCCAAAGGTACCGTAGATCTGGGGCCTTTATTTGTATTTATTTATGTAACAGGGACAGTGTACATTAATACACATGTCTGTAAATGTGCCAAGAGGCTGTTTTTCATCTGTAGTCCCCGGACAGATGTTGTAGGTCACCCTAAAAACACATTTGATTTAAAATAACAAGTAAATACAATCAGTGAAAACATTGCAACATAAAGGCTTACAGTACTGGGAATGCTAATAAAGATAAATCATACGCATGACATAGCAAGGAGACAGCAACAGGTTAAAGACACACAGAGGGTTTTACATTGCAGTAGATCATGACAGAGCTAAATGAGATTTAAATAAACTGAATGTGTTTTGTTTCCTGATTATCGCTGGGATGGAGCTCCTGCAGCGGGTAACAGGAGCGCTGCGCCCTCAAACCAAAATGCAGACTTTCCCCGTAAAAAGTTAAAGTGATGCCAGAAAACAATATCAAACAGAGCGTCAGACGGCAGAGACAGCTTAGTTTTTACGGAGCTCCGACGTCACGTTGTTTTCTGCGTCCGGAGACATCTTGTATACGGGCGTCATGTTCTCGAGAGAATTTATATATCTTATAAACAAGATCAGAGACACAGTACTCATACTACATCTTGCTGTTGTTCTTTTGCTCCCAGGCCTCACAGAGATCACTCACGCCATGCCGTCTCCTGCCAGCATCGAACCGGTCCTCCCGGGACACTTCGAGGAGTTCGACCTGAAGCAGAACGGGAAGGTTTGCTCCGTCCAGATGGAGGCGTTTCACTGCTGCACCGACGAGCCGGAGCACGCTGTCTGCGACTCGCTGGAGACGCTGCCATCAGGTGGAGAAGCAGATTTAAAGATGTTATTATCACATAAACAGCTGAAGCGTCCCAGGCCGCCAACACAGAGCCATTTATTTATATTATCTAGCGTAGGTTCGATTTAGGAAGCATTTTGCATTAATTATTTTGTATAAAACTGATGTTTCTCCGCAGGTTTTGACGAGGAAACGGTGAAGAGCAACATCAGGACTCTGTTTGAGAACGCAGTGAGGAAACGCCTCATGGCTCAGAGGAGGATCGGCTGTCTGCTGTCAGGTAGAATCATACCATTAGATTTCTTAAAACATAAACAGTAGGCATAATTACCTGGGTGACGCGCCCTAATGCTGTCTGGAGGCTAACTGCTGTTGGTGGAGGAGCTATACAATCAGCTCTGTGTTGATTGTATAGCTCTGTGTTGATTGACAGCTCTGTGTTGATTGTATAGCTCAGTGTTGATTGACAGCTCTGTGTTGATTGACAGGTGGGCTGGACTCCAGTCTGGTTGCAGCCACTCTGGTGAAGCTGGCTAAAGAGGAGAAGCTGTCGTATAAAATCCAGACTTTCTCCATCGGATCAGAGGACAGTCCGGACATCCTCGCTGCTCGAAAGGTCAGGAACACAAAGACAGGCTTTATAAAGGTTCACATAAGTTAAAGTGGACCTATTATGCTATATTTGAAAAATATATTGTAGGGCCATACCTATACAAAACATGTCTGTGAAGTTTTTTGCTTAAAATACCAAACAGATCACCCATTGTAGCCATGCCTCTGTTCCAAACAGGCTGATTCTGTGACCGTAGCTTTAAATTGAACGTCTGCTGCTAGCCACGCCCCTTTGTAGCTGCTGCTAGCCACGCCCCTTTGTAGCGTCACGCAGCTTTCCCATGCTAAGAGAGTTTTCTACCAGGAGAAGCTCAGCTAAACGCTCCGGTGATTAAATGCCATATTATGCTCCAAACCACTTCAAGCATTATTTCTGAAACAGTATGGAGCTCAAACCTTTCTCTCTCGCAGGGTTTACCACAAGGACATTACGTTACACACATTCTCTCCAGTAGCCTACATCGTTAGCTCGCTGAGTAAACATAGCATATTACTCCCAAAAACACGCGCGCATTGTTTCTGATACAGCACATAGCCTGACATGTTCTTTCTTAAGTGTTTACCGCTAGAACAGTGCCATTATATGTATTATATATATATATATAACCACTTTACTCTAAGCCTCCAGCAGACATCCTGCTGAATACACAGACACACAGCTGCGACTGTATACGGAGACGATAGGTTTTGGGGACGTTGGTGTCACGTGTGCCGGAGACGATAGGTTGGGACGTGTCACGTGTGCCGGAGACGATAGGTTGGGACGTGTCACGTGTGCCGGAGACGATAGGTTGGGACGTGTCACGTGTGCCGGAGACGATAGGTTGGGACGTGTCACGTGTGCCGGAGGATAGGTTGGGACGTGTCATGTGTGCCGGAGACGATTGGGATAGTGTTGGGACGATACGTGTCACGTGTGCCGGAGACGATAGGTTGGGACGTGTCACGTGTGCCGGAGACGATAGGTTGGGACGTGTCACGTGTATACGGAGACGATAGGTTGGGATGTCACGTGTGCCGGAGACGATAGGGGGGTGTCACGTGTATACGGAGACGATAGGTTGGGACGTGTCACGTGTATACGGAGACGATAGGTTGGGACGTGTCACGTGTATACGGAGACGATAGGTTGGGACGTGTCACGTGTATACGGAGCGATAGGTTGGGACGTGTCACGTGTATACGGAGACGATAGGTTGGGACGTGTCACGTGTATACGAAGACGATAGGTTGGGACGTGTCACGTGTGCCGGAGACGATAGTTGGGACGTGTCATGTGTATATGGAGACGATAGGTTGGGACGTGTCACGTGTGCCGGAGACGATAGGTTTGGGACGTGTCATGTGTGCCGGAGACGATAGGTTGGTACGTGTCACGTGTATACGGAGACGATAGTTTGGGACGTGTCACTTGTGCCGGAGACGATAGTTTGGGACGTGTCACGTGTGCCGGAGACGATAGGTTGGGACGTGTCACGTGTGCCGGAGAATAGTTTGGGACGTGTCACGTGTGCCGGAGACGATAGGTTGGGACGTGTCATGTGCCGGAGACGATAGTTGGGACGTGTCACGTGTGCCGGAGACGATAGGTTGGGACGTGTCACGTGTATACGGACGATAGGTTGGGACGTGTCACGTGTGCCGGAGACGATAGGTTGGGACGTGTCACGTGTGCCGGAGACGATAGGTTGGGACGTGTCACGTGTATACGGAGACGATAGTTTGGGACCTGTCACGTGTGCCGGAGACGATAGGTTGGGACGTGTCACGTGTGCCGGAGACGATAGGTTGGGACGTGTCATGTGTGCCGGAGACGATAGTTTGGGACGTGTCACGTGTATACGGACACGATAGGGGGACGTGTCACGTGTGCCGGAGACGATAGGTTGGGACGTGTCACGTGTGCCGGAGACGATAGGTTGGGACGTGTCACGTGTATACGGAGACGATAGTTTGGGACCTGTCACGTGTGCCGGAGACGATAGGTTGGGACGTGTCACGTGTGCCGGAGACGATAGGTTGGGACGTGTCATGTGTGCCGGAGACGATAGTTTGGGACGTGTCACGTGTATACGGAGACGATAGGTTGGGACGTTTCACGTGTGCCGGAGACGATAGGTTGGGCGTGTCACGTGTGCCGGAGACGATAGGTTGGGACGTGTCACGTGTATACGGAGACGATAGGTTGGGACATGTCACGTGTGCCGGAGACGATAGGTTGGGACGTGTCACGTGTATACGGAGACGATAGGTTGGGACGTGTCACGTGTATACGGAGACGATAGGTTGGGACGTGTCACGTGTATACGAAGATGATAGGTTGGGACGTGTCACGTGTGCCGGAGACGATAGTTTGGGACGTGTCATGTGTATATGGAGACGATAGGTTGGGACGTGTCACGTGTGCCGGAGACGATAGGTTGGGACGTGTCATGTGTGCCGGAGACGATAGGTTGGTACGTGTCACGTGTATACGGAGACGATAGTTTGGGACGTGTCACTTGTGCCGGAGACGATAGTTTGGGACGTGTCACGTGTGCCGGAGACGATAGGTTGGGACGTGTCACGTGTGCCGGAGATTATAGTTTGGGACGTGTCACGTGTGCCGGAGACGATAGGTTGGGACGTGTCATGTGTGCCGGAGACGATAGTTTGGGACGTGTCACGTGTGCCGGAGACGATAGGTTGGGACGTGTCACGTGTATACGGACACGATAGGTTGGGACGTGTCACGTGTGCCGGAGACGATAGGTTGGGACGTGTCACGTGTGCCGGAGACGATAGGTTGGGACGTGTCACGTGTATACGGAGACGATAGTTTGGGACCTGTCACGTGTGCCGGAGATAGGTTGGGAGGTCACGTGTGCCGGAGACGATAGGTTGGGACGTGTCATGTGTGCCGGAGACGATAGGTTGGTACGTGTCACGTGTATACGGAGACGATAGTTTGGACGTGTCACTTGTGCCGGAGACGATAGTTTGGGACGTGTCACGTGTGCCGGAGACGATAGGTTGGGACGTGTCACGTGTGCCGGAGATTATAGTTGGGACGTGTCACGTGTGCCGGAGACGATAGGTTGGGACGTGTCATGTGTGCCGGAGACGATAGTTTGGGACGTGTCACGTGTGCCGGAGACGATAGGTTGGGACGTGTCACGTGTATACGGAGACGATAGGTTGGGACGTGTCACGTGTGCCGGAGACGATAGGTTGGGACGTGTCACGTGTGCCGGAGACGATAGGTTGGGACGTGTCACGTGTATACGGAGACGATAGTTTGGGACGTGTCACGTGTGCCGGAGATTATAGTTTGGGACGTGTCACGTGTGCCGGAGACGATAGGTTGGGACGTGTCATGTGTGCCGGAGACGATAGTTTGGGACGTGTCACGTGTGCCGGAGACGATAGGTTGGGACGTGTCACGTGTAGACGGAGACGATAGGTTGGGACGTGTCACGTGTGCCGGAGACGATAGGTTGGGACGTGTCACGTGTGCCGGAGACGATAGGTTGGGACGTGTCACTTGTGCCGGAGACGATAGGTTGGGACGTGTCACGTGTGCCAGATGTCGCCAATGACGTCATAGGAGTTTTTTTTTCTTTTTTTTCGAGATGTGGGTACGGAGGAAAAGAGAGAGGGTTTTGTTTTCTCACACTTTGTGAGTTCCCTGACAAACCGGGGACACATACTTATGTATAAAAGACATCAAAAAGTGCATTTTGCATGATAGGTCCTCTTTAAATTGAGCCTTTTAAAGAGTACCAATTCTGCTTTTTGGTGTTTTCCCTCTCCTGTCGTGTGTTCTTTAGGTTTTAGTGCATGTAAATGGTCTGCAAAAGCTAAAACCCCTGTCTCTCTCAGCAGTGTTCTTAGTAATTGTTAATTTCCTTCTGTTTCCCTCAGGTTGCCGCTCACATCGGCAGCGAGCACCACGAAGTGAACTTCAGCGCGGAGGCGGGGATCCAGGCGGTGGAGGAAGTGATCTTCCACCTGGAGACGTACGACATCACCACCGTACGAGCCTCCGTCGGTGAGTGGTAGAAAACTCTCACTCGTCACCAGCTTGAGCTTCAACCTCAGGATCCATGTATCTGTGATCCTCTCCAGAATGGAAGGAGTCATCACATACAGAGCATCAACTAGTTCCTGAACAGTGTCCTTCACATGCTGATATCCAAGAGAGGGAGTTACACAGTCACAAGATGGAGGAATAGAAAGCAGTATTCAATGTTTACTTCAGATTAGCTCCACGTCAGAAATGATCATGCTTGTCATATGTCTATCTCCATAGAGGCTGAATCATCATGTTAATCACATAGCTATCATATGCCTCAAACAGTCCTGATGCTCTTCTAGGTTATCATACATCCTGTCATGCACACAGCTACAGTTGGGATACCTTTGTTATCATGTTGCTCTCATGTTGGAAGAGGACATTCAGTATTTTCCCAACAGTGAGTGATGGGAAACATAGTAAAAAATAAATACAAAGTGTGTTATACCAGAAAGATGTAGGCGGTAACATGGCTGTCAATTCTGAACGCCTAAATCTGCACCTCGTTAGGGGAGTGAAAGAAATCCTATATATACTTTCCATATTCTTTCCATGGCAATTTTGGAAACTGATTGATTTACTATTTATATATTAAACCAGATGTATATACCTCCTTTCATTCCTCTAAATGAGGTGTTGCTTATTAAAACTCTCGTTAATCTGAGCTGCAGGTAACTTAACATTCAAATAAAAAGATAACTTACTTATTAAAAAAACAGCTCCTCGTACATCTAGTTTTTTATCGCAGTGATTATCTTACTCATTATTGTCATGCAGAGTCGACCATAAGGTTTTTAATTTGCTCATCTGTCAATTTAATATTATAGATGAGTATTATCCATGGCATTAGTTAATGTAGAGTTCCTTTATGTTGAAACAGAGCATCTGTTAGTCATGTAAAGCCCTTTATCACTTATGTGAATGCAATTAAATTAAACTAATGAAATGCAATCGTCATAACTCTGTTTCTTCTAATCGCAGCCATCGTTCAGAGGCTTCTATTTGCTCGTTTAGTATTCAGATATGCAACCTGACTCGGAGAAGCGGTAGAAGATGGATGTGCAAACTCATATTCTGATGTGTGTATTAAAGCCTGTTTGTGTGTGCAGGGATGTACTTGGTGTCGAAGTACATCAGGGAGAAGTCGGACAGCGTGGTGATTTTCTCTGGAGAAGGAGCTGATGAACTCACTCAGGGATACCTCTACTTCCACAAGGTCACTGCTCCAAAAGCAATGTTTCTACAGTCTTTAATGTGCAAGGGAAGCAGTTTGCATGCAGAATATATTCTAGAATATTCCAATAAATACTCCTGCAGAGTTATTTAGAGTTACATGACCAAGGTACCAAATGCATTAAGACGTTATTTTGGCATCAACAGAAACACAACAGTCTGTTTGTTTGTGCACATATGTGTTTTAAATCACCATGAGGTAAAGGTACATGCCTGCATGTGAGGAAGTGTTTTTATTGGAAGCAGTTTGCATGCATACTATATATACTAGAATATTCAAATGAAGCCTCCTGCGTAGTTATTGAGTTAGTTACAGAAACACAACAGTCTGTTTGTGCAGACGTGTTTTTTAAATCACCGTGAGACAGATGTATGTGAGGAGGTCCTCTTATTGATCTGCTACTCCTCCAGGCTCCGTCTCCCCGAGCGTCTGCAGAGGAAAGCATCCGTCTGATGAAGGAGCTTTACCTGTTCGACGTCCTGAGAGCGGACCGGACCACCGCTGCTCACGGGTAACACACCTTAATACCTGCTGTACACACACTTTAATACCTGCTGTACACACACCTTAATACCTGCTGTACACACACTTTAATACCTGCTGTACACACACTTTAATACCTGCTGTACACACACCTTAATACCTGCTCTACACACACCTTAATACCTGCTGTACACACACTTTAATACCTGCTCTACACACACTTTAATACCTGCTCTACACACACTTTAATACCTGCTGTACACACACTTTAATACCTGCTGTACACACACCTTAATACCTGCTCTACACACACCTTAATACCTG
>CM062280.1:28778498-28905998 GCA_031216635.1 Dissostichus eleginoides
AGGAATCATATTAAGAGCTTCAGATACAGTAAATACTACAACAGCATAGTGGAGTGCATATTGTGTTGAATTCAATCAAACAACGTAGCCCCAAGGCCTGTCTAGATCTAAATGGCTCAGAACTCAGTAGGCCTACATGTGAAGCTCATTTGACCATCATTTCATTTGATTTCATTTAGGTGAAATGATCTAATCATTCACGCAGAGATGCAATCAATGACAGGAGTTGTCACTACAGTAGCTAGTACGTGGGTTTGAAACCCGAGCCCGCCAAAGTTTTCAGGCAATGTCTTCCCCTCTATCTCTCAATGGAACACCCTCTCTGGAATAAAGGCACTCTGGCCCAAAAACAAGTCTTAAAAAAAAAGAAGAAAAGTAGATTACTTTTTAACATTATACTCAAAGGGCCAGTAAATATCACCCCGGGCCGCCAGTTGAGTAGCCCTGCTCTAGAGGCTAAGGTAGGCTCATCACTTTGACACGTTTCAATTCAAACCGTCCGTCCTGAAGTTATAGCTCAACGATGTTTAATAACAGCTCACCCTCTGTGTCAGACTCATTACGGACAAACAGGTGGACTAAATAGAAACAAACCACTCCTATGTGACAAACACTGGAAGGGATCATTAAATACAAATGTGTGTCATCTAAAATGACAACAATAATGGAATTAATTGCATTGCTAAATAAGCATTTTGGCTCCTACACTTATTTAGACTGATATTGCAAAAAGATATTAAAAAAGATAATAAGGATATTGTTTGGGAAATATTTTCCTAGGCCCGTAACTTTGACCCAGTTTATCAGTTTGTACTGCTGGCGTCAGCTGATAGAGGTGTTTTAGTGCTTTATCTTGTTATGTACAATGTTGATTCTTCTTACATGACATGTCACTTGTTAGACGCTTTTATCCAAAGCGACTCACATACTCAATACTGTGGGCAATCCCCACAGGAGCAATTTGGGGTGAAGTGTCTCAGGGACACAACGACATGCAGACTGCAGTGGGTTTGAACCTGTGCTCCCCTGATCCGAACACCAATGCACTAGACCACTGCGCCACACGCCTCTTCTCTCAGAACTAGCTAAATACATGGGGTAGAGATCTTCAGAATTAGTTTGGCATCTACCGCGTCAACTCGTGGCTCAGCACGTCTTGTGAATTCTCCGGCCGAAGCTCCAAATAAACCGGTGTTTTCCATCTAAGTTCCAGCTCTCCCTCTACTTTACTTTTACTTGAGTAAAGAAGTTTATTCAGTACTTCTACTTTTACCAGAGTATTTTTAAACACGAGTATCTGTACTTCTACGTGAGTAAAGGATGTGTGTACTTTTGCCATCTCTGTTGAATCCCCTCACCTGGCTGCTTGGTGTCCCTCTGAGTCCTGTCTCCATTGCTTCAGAAGTTTCCCTCACAGATATAGCTCCAACAGGTATAATGATGTAATGTAGTGATCTAAGGACCCTCACCTGGCTGCTTGGTGTCCCTCTGAGTCTCGTCTCCATTGCTTCAGAAGTTTCCCTCACAGATATAGGACTAAAGGTATAATGATGTAATGTAGTGATCTAAAGACCCTCACCTGGCTGCTTGGTGTCCCTCTGAGTCTCGTCTCCATTGCTTCAGAAGTTTCCCTCACAGATATAGGACTAAAGGTATAATGATGTAATGTAGTGATCTAAGGACCCTCACCTGGCTGCTTGGTGTCCCTCTGGCCCCTCTTGGCCCTCACACAGTAGTCCCAGCGGGTGTTGGGGTCGTGCAGGAAGCCCCCCAGGCAGTGGAAGAGCTGGCAGAAGGACATGCTGCTGGCCTGGTGCACGGTGTAGTAAAGAAGAGCTGCTCTCCACAGGGTGGGGTCCTTCCTGAAGAGGACGCTGTGCAGGCTGGCCAACCCTCCTCTGTGGGGTTCAAGGGCCTCAGATTGAGCCTCCTGCGGGCCGACGCGCTGCTCCACGGCTGCTGCAGGTTGTTCAGCCCGCGGAAATAATGAGTTCCTGGAGGAGGGAGAGAGAGGTTTCTGAAAACACTCAAAATGCACGTCATGCAAACAATCTAGGTAAGGCAAGTTAGTTTATACACTTTTCAACACAAGGCAATTGAAAGTGCAATCCTCAGAGGTGTAAAGTAACTAAGTAGGTGTACTCAAGTACTGTACTCAAGCACAATTTTAAGATACTTGTAGTCGAGTATTACATAAGCACAATAAGATACTTGTACTTGAGTATTTCCATTTCTTGCCATCAGTTATATACATGAAATAATGAGTTCCTGGAGATCAATCCTAACAATGGTCAAAGAGAAAGCCTTCTGTCTTTTCTAAGGAAGTGAGAATTAGAAGCTAGAATTCAAACTGCGGGGAAATCAAACCAGAGCAGGAAGTTATATACTTAAAGGAGACTTAATGATACATTTACTACAATACTAAGTACATTATTGTCCTCCAGGACCCCACATTTAGAATCACCCCCTCACCGATCTCGTGCCGCAGCATCCCCTCCAGCCAGTGCTCTCTGGCGCTGCAGATGTTGATGGTGAGAGTCGGGCGGCTGTTCACCACCGTCATGGAGGCTCTGGAGAGCAGGTCCTCCGTCACCTGCACCACGATCTGTTTAACACATACACCATATTACATAATGTCAGGGAATCATTTGCCCTGCATGTCCTCCTTCGCCCTCTGACACAGACGCTCAGCCTTGGACAGCAGCTATCTAGCATTTTGTTGTTGTCGTGTCTCTCTGAGTCCTGTTTCCAATTGCTTCAGAAGTTTCCATCACACATAAGAGTTCAGTTTAGCTGATGCTTCAAACCAAAGCAATTGTTCTACAGAAGCAATTTGGAGTTAAGTATCTTGGTGGATAACATTTGGACATGTTGACCGTAGGATTCAGGGAGAGAAACACTAACCCTCTGACTGGGGGACAGTCTTTTATCCCCTGAGGCACATCAACCATACACTCACAATTACATGTAAAAATAAATGCTGTATATTATCCTAAAACCTGTCCAATCCACTTCCACAACTTCCCAACATCAGGGAAGTATCCTAACAGGAAGCTCAGGAAAAGGGTTGTTTCCAAAATAAAAGCCCCAGAAGCAACAATAAAGCTATCAACACCTACTTAGCACTAGCGATATTAGCACCTAACGCAAGACAACTGATGATAATAAGTGTCTTTTTAGGTAAAGATACAATGCTTGTGTTCTTGTGACTCTCTCCTGCCTGTTATGTGTTAATAAAATGTCTGAGTAGGCGGACATGTATTCAAATAATGTCCATGAAAACATCAGTGGCAGATTAAACTGACGTTGTCCTTGTGTCTATGCAGACTGCGAACATATAATCTTGGTTACAGAAAAACGTATACTATCATTTGTAGCTCGGCTCAACACGATTGGTGCAGAAAGAGTCGTGTGAGTTTATCGTCTGGTTTCTCCTTTAATGCTATTCCCTCTCTTGCATTTCCTTCACTGTCTAAACCTATTAAGACTCTCCCAAGGATGCTAGAGCGTGTGTGTGTGTGTGTGTGTGTGTGTGTGTGTGTGTGTGTGTGTGGTGTAATGTGTTCAGTGGGCCATTAATAACCCGGTGATGTAACGTGTCTTTGTTGGTGGTTACATAAAGCAAAGTTCAGGATGACTTCAGGGAGCGACTGGTTTTTTGCAAGGTCTGATTCTCCCTGGAGCTGATTGGCTGTGACGCTGCTGTCTGCTGATCTGATATCATGTCAGCATCCAGAACAACACACCAGGCTCCAAACAACAGCCTCTTAATGACTTCAGAACAAGTGCAGAAATGCAATTGGAGTTATTCATGATTTAAATTAATTTAAAACAAGACTAATCGTGTGTTCGCACCACATGCAGAGACTTTTTTTGCAACACAATTACATATAAAATTAGTAGAAAGATGCAAAAAGTAGTAAGGATGTAATGTTGCAAGGCATATAATACATAAACATAGAATATTCTTCATTCAAGCTGGAAATTGGATTGAAAGTGGCGCAAAAGTCTGATTAAACAACGTCAGATCGTCAGGAGAATCTTCATGCTTGTGATGAAGCATGAAGATTCTCCTGACGATCTGACGTCCAACTTTTTGACTTCATGTTAAATGACCTGCAGTGGGAATGGTCAGAACTGTGTTTTGTGGAGTTGAAATCAAACTACGACGCCATAAGATTGTGCAAATTGAAAGCAATGCATGCGTTTTTCTCCTCGTACCTCCCCCACACAGCCCTCCTTCTCCATGTACTTCTTGACGTTGTGGCAGACGCGACTCTTGCTCAGCAGATTTCCTCCGGTGGCTTGTTCAAACTTCTCATAGCTGCCGTATCTCTGCAGAGCCAGCTCCATGATGTTCACCGCCTGACGAGAGGAGGAAACATACTGCTGGTGATGCTGAGGACATTGTTGAATAATGGCAGGTTCGAGCGAGTCTAGTCCAAACTGAACGTTTTTACTTTATATTATTGTAACAGTTTCCAACAAGAGCGGTAGTAGACGGGGAAAATTCACTCGAACGAGAACGAGCAGGATACATACTTGCACTTCAAAATAAAAGCATTTCATGTCAAACATTTCGTCCTTAACTTTTGTCAGGAAGCAAATAAACAAATAATTTTTTTGAAGAAAAGGCAAATACTACAACTTTTTAACGACCAACTATGGGGTTCCTCAGGGCTCTTTACTGGGTACATTCTTTTTTTTTATTTTTTTAAAGTTGCTCTTACTTACAATAAAACCCAACATCTCATTTCATGTTTACACTGATACCACCTCTCTTAATGCCTACTAGCTAAATAATGTCTATGAATACAGGTTGGGAGAGTTTAAAACATTAGATTACAATGATCGAGCTAAGAAAGGTGTTCAACCCATTATTTTATTTTCAAACATTTTGACCCGACACTTATAGAAAAGACAAATAATACAACTTTTTAACAACCAACTATGGGGTTCCTCAGGGCTCTATACTGGGTACATTCTTTTTTTTTTTAAGTTGCTCTTATTTACAATAAAACCCAACATCTCATTTCATTTCTACACTGGTACCACCTCTCTTAATGCCTACTAGCTGAATAATGTCTATGAATACATGTTGGGAGAGTTTAAAACATTAGACTACATTGATTGAGCTAGGATCTGGACATCTGACAATTGAAAAAGAAACTTGTCTGTGCTCCTTGTGGACTGAAATAAAGACACTGTTTCTAAATTACCTCCAAACTGGTTTTGCATTTCTGTTTCTGCAGTTTCTTGGTACTTAATATGCAACAAAGACTGAACTTACACCAGTATAACCCCAATAAATCTTTAAACAACTGGCAAATGTATCAGTATAGCTCTTCTTATATTTACAGTAAACTGAGCCTTTAGGAGATGTGTAAGAAGCAGGTCAATATGCAGGAGAAAGTGCAACTAAGGTGGCGTTTATTAACAAATGAAAACTGGACTTGTAAAAAAAATAAACCGAAGGAAATAAAGGAAAACAGAATAAATGAGAACACAAATGAAGTAAAGTAAAGCCACCTCCTCACAACTCCAGTGATATCATCTATTTACAGCATGATATAACCTTTAAGAGATACTGTAGATGGTGTTTTTATCCTTTATTATGTATTCATCATGTACAGTATGTAGAGTCATTCCTGCCATCAGTCCGGCTTCACACTACTTTATAATGTCATTTAATTAAAGTTCCTGTGTAACTCTAGCGCACAGTCTGGCTTCACAATGAATGAAATCATGCTGAATATGAATTTAAGGGCTGCTTCATTACAGTGAACTCTAATGAGTACTAATGCCTTCTATTCCCACTGAAAAGTGCATTAATTATCATTCTGTTAGAGCAATGAGATGGAAGTGACAGTGCTCTTTGAAAAGGCATCGCAGAAAGATTAAAGCCTGACAAACTAGGGCGGACTCCAGGAAAAAAGCATCCTCCTCCTCAGGATCGTTTTACTGCGTTTCTTGTCGAAATCTTCCTCTCACGCTTTCCTTTGTCTTACTGTGTCTGTGCACGACTTTCTAAAAAAAGCCTGAAACCCAACACCACTGTTTTCCATCTCACTCTGCACCTCTCGCTCCTTTCATGCATGTATTTGTGGAGGATTATTCAGAATATGCCATTTAATTCTTGTGTTTGTTCTGTGTTATTCTTCTACAGCTCTAGTGTTACTTGTCTGACATGACCTCATACTGTTATTAATGTGGCTGGTAAATGCCTGATGTGTGAAACGTGTCTTTATCTTCTTGTTTGCAGTCCACATATTTATATATTATTACAATAAGCAGTAGTTTATTCCAACGTACTGTATTTATTTACTATTTTATCTACATATTTCACATATTCCCGCTTTTCTACTTGCTCCATTGGGTCATTTGCACCATTTTGATGTATTCTATTTCTTAAGTATATTGTATTATAACTGCTGGAAGACCCTGGGACTTCAGATGTCCATTGCCAACAACTACCCAGTAGCTTTTGTGCATATGGCAAAAAATGTGTTGAAATCTTAATGTTGTCTTAAGAAGCCCAATGACAAATCCTCCAGTGTTTACTTAATAAAGTCATCTGTATCCTGAATTAATTCATCATCCCACCCACCTTCCCTTTCTCTTAGGTAACCCACTCTCTCTGAATCAGCTCTGATCCTCCATGACGTTATTAAACAGCATTGGCAGGAAGTCTCTGAGATCTCAGTCTGCAGATCTGAGACCAGCAGCCTCAGCGCTGAACCACCAGGGAAGTTGTTAGATGTGATGAATGATGTGTCACTGCTTCTGGCCCAAATTGGTGTCATTCTGCACCTCTTGACCAAATGTACTTTCTCTTTTTGTGCAGCACACAAGCAGGTTCTTCAGTTTTACTTTGAAAGAGAACTTAAGATGCTTTCAACCCATTAAAAAGACTGGTGATAACGATCAGTAAGAATGGGTCTAAACCTGATGTTAGTTATTGGAAACCTCAGGGGGGAACTTTACAACAAGTTAAACCCATGAATGCACGTCCAATTTGAACTTTTAGCTCTGTTTTGGTCTGCTCCCTCTCCACGGAAAACACATCTGCCTTTTTAGTTGCCGGTTTGTTGACCAGCTAGTCAGCCATTCAGGGAAATAGTGTTTATCAGCTTTTAAAAACTATATTAATGGGAGCTTTGAGATGGATTTGAAACAGTACATCTGCAAAAGCCAGAAGCAGAAAGACACTAAAAGCCTCTATTGTTTTTGTATTGCACAAGTCATTTAAGCTATTGTTAAAATACAGAAAACATGTTGTCTGTGGCCTCAATGAGGTAGATGCAGTCAAACTGGAAGACATTTTGAAGCATTTCAATAAATAAAAATAACTGAAATGTTCCAAAGAGACTGTTGGGAAAATACAGAATGTACTCTTCCAACATGAGAGTAACATGCTAACAAAGGTATCCCAACTGTAGCTGTGTACATGACAGGATGTATGATTACCTAGAAGAGCATCAGGACTGTTTTAGGCATATGATAGCTATGTGATTAACATGATGATTCAGCCTCTATGGAGAGAGACATATGACAAGCATGATCATTTCTGACGTGGAGCTAATCTGAACTAAACATTGAATACTGCTTTCTATTCCTCCATCTTGTGACTGTGTAACTCCCTCTCTTGGATATCAGCATGTGAAGGACACTGTTCAGGAACTAGTTGATGCTCTGTATGTGATGACTACTTCCATTCTGGAGAGGATCACAAATACATGGATCCTGAGATTGAAGCTCAAGCCGGGGACCAGTGAGATGTTTCTAACAAAGAAAGAAAACGTTACCTGTGTGAGGAAGCGATCGGAGGCGATGCTGTGCCGGGCCAGAACCAGAGGAGGAACCGGGTTGCTGTACTCAAACTGTGGGTTGTAATTGAAGTCAGACTTGAAGAACTTGGCCTTCTCTTTCTCCACGTTGGACGGCTTGATGGCGGAGAGGATGCAGAGCCTCTTGGTGTTCTCCACTTCCCGTGTGACGGACGTTTTGTGCAGCGAGGGGAGTTTAGTGCGAGGGGAACTCTGGGTTTTCCTGATCTGTGGGACCGTACGAGGGTTCAAACCCATCGTACTTCCCACTACTGCGATGTTTCGAGCTGGTTTGGACAGATTTCCTGAGAGGACTCGGTTTGTCTGTGCTGGTTTAACGCCAACATCTGGTGCTCGACACTTTTTAGGAGCCGTGCTGCCTTGGGCTTTTCTTCTGGTTGTAACTGTGGCGCCACATTTTACAGATGTTTTTGGCCTCTTGAATTGCTTGGGATTCTTCTTCTCTTGTTCCTCCGCCTGCAGCAGGGCGTTGTAGCTGCCGCTGCTGAAGAGGTCTTTGAGGACGCTGGAGGAAATCTTCTCCAGGTAAACTTGGCCCGGACTCAGCGCCTTGTCAGCAGAGTTCAGGATGTACTTTTTGGACATTTCTACTTCAGGCCAGTGGAGTCTTTCTGAAAGAAGGGAGACGAGACACCAGTAAGCGAAGACAGTGAAAGTGTGAGCTGCTAACTTTAGGATCAGACGGTTTCACAGACAGCTTGATCCTCTTATCAAGGAGGGATACAATTAGATCTGTACCAATGACAAGCTAAAAGAACAAGGTGATAAATATAGAAACCAACATTTGCAATCACTATTTGTTTTAGCATCTCTCTAAGCAAGTTACAACTTTCTTTTCCCACATTTTTGATGTTTTCTGACACAAATAATCCCTGACTCAGTTTCTTGAGCCTTTTATATCTCAGAGTGAATGATTCCAGAGCCCTGCAGTAACGCTCAGGAGTCAGAGTGCAGGTCTGTGCAGTTTCCAGTAAGGTGACCTGGAACATCGTCATCACAGAGAGAGCAGGATAGTGTTTGCACTGAGGCAGAATCCATGCAACCACAGACAGAAACTAATGACGGCAGCACAGTAATGAATGGAAGAGAGAAGAGGACACATTGGAGCTTCGTTGGCGTGCTCATACAGCGAATAAAACACTATTATCTAACACTTCAGCTGGTTATCTCATCATTCAGATCAACCTCAAATGATAGTCTTATATCACTTCATACTGTAGGCAAGGAAGTAAACAACCAAGCATCTCCTGGGTGTTTTATTTCAAGACATTCCCCTGCCAGTTACCTTAAATCATATGAAAGTTATGAGAGAAAACACAGTCCTGAAACCTGTGTAGTTCAACTACAAAATAAATCAATACTGAAGCGCCTGCAGTTCATACATCACCATTAATCAGCATGAGTCAGCACTGAGTAAGCTCGGCCATAACTCTTAACAACACAAATGCATAGGATACAGTCAAATAGGCACTAAAAGACACAATTTATATTATACAGAATACTGACATGTACTCTAGGTAAGGCAAGGTAAGCTTATTTATAGAGCACATGTAAGACACTATCAAAGTGTCTACATAAGCCCTAAAATACTAAAGAAGTTCAATGCAAAATAAGAGTGCTTTCATAAAAAATGTTCAGTTGTGATTAATAGACTTATGTACATTTTTGAGGTAATTTTACTTTGTATGCTACTGTGTACTTCTACTCCTCTACAATTCAGAGGTAAATGGTGTACTTTTACTCCTAACAGAGTATTCCTACACTCTGGTACTTCTACTTTTACTCAAGTACAAGATCTGAGTACTTCTAATTTTACTCAAGTACAGGATCTGAGTACTTCTACTTTTACTCAATTACAAGATCTGAGTACTTCTACTTTTACTCAAGTACAGGATCTGAGTACTTCTACTTTTACTCTAGTACAAGACCTGAGTACTTCTACTTTTACTCAAGTACAAGACCTGAGTACTTCTACTCTTACTCAAGTACAAGACCTGAGTACTTCTACTCTTACTCAAGTACAAGACCTGAGTACTTCTCCCACCTCTTCCTAAGCTATTAAGCTAATTTAACTAGCTAGTTTTTGGTACACAGGTAGCTTGAATTGACCTCCTTGCTATTATAAAGGTATATTACATGTATGTAATCCTTGTCCCTGATATGTAGTGACTCCTCCAGGTGACTGAACTTCCAGCTACAGTCACCAAACTTAACAGAAAGAGAAGATAAATGCAGATTACCTGTGACTTTAATGGACTCCAGCATCCTCTCCGTTCACCTGAGCGTTAGCCCCTCAGCAAAGTTAGCCTAGCAGAAAGAGCCGGCTAATAAAGACTAGATATAAACCAAAGCGAGTTACCTGTACTTACTACGTGTCACGATAAACCAGTGAATATATGTATAAGTATTAATATATATAAGTATTTCTGATGTCTGACAGCAGAGCGTCCTGCCTTCTCTGAGCTGCAGACAAACTGACAGCAGCAGAGAGAGCGAGTGGCTTTAGTGCTGTTCCCATGGTTACGTTGATAAGAACGCAATACACAGGGTGCTCATGGGAAATGTAGTCCGTCCATCAGAATTGGTTTTAATACCAATACGCATACGATATATTTTCTTGTATATATGGTGAGTACAAAGACACAGAAAGAAGAATGTATCCAAAAACAGAACAATTATAAAAGCTATTAAAAAATATATTTAGACTGATGTTTTAAATATGAGACGTTAGTTACGATAGGCCGCCATGATTGTAGTTTTCTATGGAACTATTTGTATATTAAAAGATAGACAACATGCATTTAAGAATATCTGGCGGCCCTTTGGATTTATCAGATGATCAAATAGATGACTAACTGCAGGACCAATGCAGTTTCCCAGCTTGTATACTTATTATGGTTTTGAACCATTTCATTATGTCATATTTTCTTTTCTTAAGCAAATCTCCAAATAAAAAAACATGATTGGAAAAAACAAGTCAATAATTATAGTGATACTGTCTGTTCACATGCTGTTGAGACACAGTGAAATAGCTTTAATGATTTGTTTAGGCTCAATTCACAATTTTTGGTTTCCTATTATACAAGTTTAATGAGTTTAACGAACCAAATACCATTTTGTGGAACTTGTGGACAAAATAAATGCAATTAAAATCAACATATAACTTTTTAATGGTGTAATTTCCTCTAAAAGTCAATAATGAATCCTTAATGAGTCTGTTGAGATGCTGCTGAGACACAGTGACTTCACTTTAATATCCCTTTTATTTGTTTGGCTCAAAACACACTTTTTGGTTTTCTATTTTACAAGTTCATTAACTTAGACGAACTTAACATGAACGTATCAGAGTTTTTCTGTGTGTATTATCATCTAAAAGACAATAATTGTTCTCATACTGTCTGTTCAGATGCTGCTGAGACACAGTGACATCCCTTGATGATCAGATGTTTTAATTATTTGGATCAATTCACAAGTTCATTAACTTAGACAAACCCATTTTGTGGAACCTGTGGACAAAAAACACTTAACTAAAGTCAACAAATCATCTTTTTAATGATGTAATTTCCCCTTAAAGTCAATAATTACTCTCTTAATGAATCTGTTCACATGCTGCTGAGACACAGAGACATAACTTTTGTTCATTAACTTAGAAGAACTTAACATCCACGTATCAGTGTTTTTCTGTGTGCATTATCCTCTAAAAGTCTATCTCTCTTAATGAGTGTGTCACATGCTGCTGAGACACAGAGAGGCGTTGGTGCCTCCGAACCCGAAGGAGTTAGTGAGAGCGACTCTTCGTCCCTCAGCGCTCCACCTCTGCGCTGTGAAGGGCACGTAGTTCAGGTTGAACTCTGGATCTGTTCGGTCCAGGTTCAGGGTGGGAGGAAGGACCCCGTGGAAGCAGGAAAGCGCCGTGAAAGCTGCCTCCAGAGCCCCCGCGGCCCCTAAAAGGTGCCCTGTGGCCCCTTTAGTGGAGGAGACGGACAGATGCTCGGCGCTCCGATGGAACAGCTTCTTGATGGCGGCGTTTTCAGCAGCGTCTCCCAAAGGAGTGGAGGTGGCGTGAGCGTTAACGTACGTCACGTCTGAAGGAGAAACCCCCGCATCTCTGAGGGCCGCTGACATGCATCTGAGAGGACAGAGGGCAGAGGTCAGTGAAAAGAAGTGGAATATTACACTGTGATAAATAGGTTTGGACATTTGTTTTAGCATTACATTGTGTTTCTCTACCACAAAAGATACAATAAGCTAAATTAGAGGGATCTCTGAGAGAGTTTGGATCTATGGTATTAGTATAATAATAACATATGAGTAAGAACCACTACTTTAATAAGTGACAGTAGTTTTACTGCATTATATATTATTACTTAAACGTTGAAACCACAAGCTGAAAATGTAACTCCATGCATGATAAAAACCCTAAATGAAGGACCTGAAGGCTCCATCTCCATCAGCAGTGGGGGCCGTGATGTGGCTGGCGTCCCCTGAGAGTCCGTACCCCAGAATCTCAGCGTATATTCGGGCTCCTCTCCTCACAGCGTGCTCTCTTTCCTCCAGAAGCACCACAGCTGCACCCTCTCCCATCACAAAGCCTTCTCTCCTGGTGAAAGGGCCTCGAAGCCTTCGGAGGATCATCGTTCCACTTCGTAGCGAGGGCCCTTGCTCTGGAGAACCCAGCTACAGATAAAGGACCCACGCAGGATTCTGCTCCTCCTGCCACCATCGCATCTGCATCTCCGTAGGATATAAATCTGGCAGCGTCTCCTATAGCGTGAACTCCCGTTGTGCAAGCTGTAGAAACTGCATGGTTGGGACCCTTCAGTTTGTGCCGGATGCTGATGTGCCCGGCGGCCATGTTGACGAGGATTCGAGGCACGAAGAAGGGGCTGACCTTCTTGTACCCTTTCTCCTGGAAAGCAGAGGCGGTGCGAGAGATTTCCTCCAGAGACACCATGCCCATTCCCACAGCTACCCCAGTGCGGAGCTGCTCTTCTGGGGTTTTAGGGAGAGAAAAGTACACACATCCTTTACTCAAGTAGAAGTACAGATACTCGTGTTTAAAAATACTCTGGTCAAAGTAGAAGTACTGACTAAACTTCTTTACTCAAGTTAAAGTAAAGAAGTATGGGCTTTGAAATGTACTTCAGTAAAAAGTACCCATAACTAGCAGCTGTTTTAAAGAGTACCTGACCTCCCTTTATATTAATAGAACAATAATGTCATTGTTAGCTAATGAATGTTTCCATGCTGAACAACGGCAACATGACAACGTTTTCATTGGTCCCTCTTCTTTAGAGAAGACCAGGAAATGATGGATACACGGATCGTGTTCAAATCAATAGGCACGCAATGACTCTAAATAATAATGATCACGCCACCAAACACACATTCAAACTAAAGGAACCAGCCTGTTTGGAACATGGAAGAAGTAGAAAGTTCAGGTATTTGTGTTAGAAATGTAAAAAGTCAAAGTTAAAAGTCGTCAGAAAAATAAGTAGTGGAGTAAAGTACTGATACCAGAAACATGTACTTAAAGGTCCCCTATTATAAAATAAATAAATCGTTATGACATCATAAAGTGGCCAAAATCTGATCAGCTCATTTTCAGACAGGTTTTTATAGAAATGGATCAGGACAAAAAGAGAGAGAATCTTTGTTCCTGAAACTTTCAGAGTCTCTTCACACAGAGGGGACACATGTTGATGTAGAAGAGACATGAAGAAGAGGGGACACATGTTGATGTAGAAGAGACATGAAGAAGAGGGGATACATGTTGATGTAGAAGAGACATGAAGAAGAGGGGACACATGTTGATGTAGAAGAGACATGGAGAAGAGGGGACACATGTTGATAGAAGAGACATGAAGAAGAGGGACACATGTTGATGTAGAAGAGACATGAAGAAGTGGATTTTGCATAATAATAGGTGACCTTTAAGTACAGTAACTAAGTATTTATACTCCACTATTTCCCACCTGTGGTCGTCGGGTCCAACCTGAGTCCTCCAGAGCCAGTTGAGCGGCTCCAAGTGCCATCACAGTGGCTGGACACATGCTGTTGATTTCCCCTCGAGATGCAAACTTCTCCTCCTCAAATTGCCCCGGTTCCTTTCCTCTAGGCACCAGAGCAGCCACTCTACAGGGGATGGTTCTGTACTGCTCTGAGGTGAGAGCCACAATCCCATTATGTCCCTTAATCAAGCGCTCCCAGGGTAAAGTAGTGCCAGTTCCCAGAGGACAAACCAACCCAATCCCAGTGATCACAACCCTCCTTTTCTGCGTTCCAGAGCTGCAGTGTCTTGAGTCTTGGTTTGGAGAAACACTGACATTTTTTTGAAGAAGGACCCGGATGTTGTGAGGTCTCAGCTGGAGTTTAGTCCTGCAGGAAAGTGACAGAGCAGACATGCTGCTTCTTTAAAAGGTTCCCTTCTTCTTCTGTGAGGTTTATTGGCTCCACCTACAGGAATGAAGTGTCAGTAGATTTGCAGGAAACACACAAAATTCTCTCTATAATTCTGGTTGCTCTTAAAAACAAACAGGCTGTATACTTTGTCTGAGGCTCTCCCTAAGTTAAGTTTTAATGAGATAACCCTGAAGCTAACACTCCCCTCTTATAGTCATATTTGTGACAGTCTATTCACATATGTCTATACAGTTAGGTTGTAGTTTCGTTGATTTAACAGGGATTAATGTACACAGATAAAGTGGAGATACCCTCCAAAACATACGTGTGTTACTTACTCGGCCAAACACGACTTCAAAGTTACCTGATAATTGCTAATAAATCCAATGAACAAGAAAACGAGTTTATCCTTGAAACTGCCTGACAATTGCTTATAGGTAGCAATTCTGAACGCCTGATTCGATTAGCACGTACATTTATGTCTTAGTTTATTCCATTCATGGTAATTATTATTTGTTTTAAAGCATGAAGACGTTACTCAGCTTTTATAGCCCATGATGGGAAAGAGCAGGGAGAAGAAAGTCTTATTTTACGTATTTTATAAACTACAAACACGTATTCAGGCGCTGATACGTCACCTAAAACCCCAAAGGGACCCCAATATCTATTAGCATCGTTAGCATCGTTAGCTCAGCAGGAGAAAACTCTGTCGGTTTGTGTAATAAAGATGTCTGTTTCTCCAGCAGTCACGACTTTGTGTGAGAATTCAGATAAAGTCTTCCTGGACGCGGCGAAGCTGTTACTGACGTACTCTGATAATATCATGAGGTAAGGTTTATATCTGAACTAACGCTTTGTTTATGTGGTTTAGTAGCTTAGCTGTCATTTCTAAAACGTGTATTAATGAGGTTTTCTTAATGACACGAAACTATACAAAACTAAATCTATAAAATGTCGCAAAAGTAAACAATTATACACATTTCTACACAACTTAATCCTCGATTGACCACTATTTGTTTCTGTCTTCTTTTCATAATGCCTTCAGTTGGAAGTCATGTAATGAAAACTGATGTTAATCCATAACAAACTAGCATTGTGTTTGTCAACAACAATAACAACAACAACTGTGTAAACGCATCAGTTAAAAGCACTGGTGTAAAGTAACTAAGTACATTTACTCAAGTACTGTAATCAAGTACAATTTCGAGGTACTTGTACTTTACTACTGTGTACTTCTACTCCTCTACAGTTCAGAGGTACATGGTGTACTTTTCCTCCACTACATGTATTTAATACCTTTAGTTACTTCACAGATGTGGATGAATGATGTGAAATATAACCAAGTGTTAAATCAGACTTTAGTTCCACCTGGAGTAAATTCCCAAGCTACCCTGCAGTATACAAAGTCATTCAAACTAGCTGCACCTTTACCAGCTTTGAGAACACTTTCATGATCAATCATTATAAAACATATCATATATATTATTCTGAAATGGACCAATCTGCACAATGACTACTTTTACTGTCGCTACTTTCACTATATTTTGATGAGAATACTTTTCCTACTTTACTTGAGGAACATTTTGAATGCTTTTACTGTAACAGAGTATTCCTACACTCTGGTACTTCTACTTTTACTCAAGTACAAGATCTGAGTACTTCTACTTTTACTTGAGTACTTCTACTTCATGATGTGTGTGTCTCGTTGTTGGTACATAGTAATTTGTCTTTTCCCGACCACAAAAACCACCTTGAAGGCCTCTAACACAGCTCTTAACTTCCTCTTCTCATGTCTCTTCCCAACAGGTTTCCCAATGAGGCAAAGTACCGATCGATCCGCATCGGAAACCCCACGTTCTCCACCAAGCTGCTGCCCATCAAAGGAGCCGTGGAGTGCCTCTTTGAGATGGGGTTTGAGGAGGTAATTAACTAATAACAGACTAAACTAACTACTATAATCAATTGAAGCCTATATTCCTGGTGTACCACTACAATCTGTAATAACTGTGCAATATATACTTGTATTTTCATGATGTTATCTGGCTGCTATCACACTACTTCTACATGCTACACTTATTTTATGTTTTAAATAATACTGTTATTGTACTAATTTCTATCTCTAATATCTTATTTCTGCCTCTTTACTTATGCTGTAACGATGTGCATATCCCCTCTGTGGGACTAATGAAGGTATTCAGAAACAGGTTTACTGCCTTGGTGTATTTGGTGCATAAACATAAACAGTTAGAGAAGTTAAAAAAGTAAGAAAAGGACCATAAAGTAAAACAATGATTAAAATGAAAACGTAAGAAATTGCAATATTTACATTGAATATAGATGTTATATAGATATACCCGTACAAATATAATAAAATGTGCAGGATTAGTATGAATTGTGAAAAGCCGTATAGATGTAAGACGTAGCTTTGAGTACAATGTGCACAATTCTGAGGGTTGTGCAGGACTGACTAAAATAAACAAGATATGGTTTAATGTAATGCTTAGAGTCTGATTCTGATTAGGGCTGAACGATTAATCGATTTAAATCGAAATCGCGATTTGAAATGATGCGATTATCAAATCTTCTTGTGTGTCAGTCATCCACACCAATCAGAAGTGCTGTGCTCCACATGTACCAGTCATTGTTAACCAATCAGAAGTGCTGTTCTCCACATGTACCAGTCATTGTTAACCAATCAGAAGTGCTGTGCTCCACATGCACCAGTCATTGTTAACCAATCAGAAGTGCTGTGCTCCACATGCAGCAGCCATTGTTAACCAATCAGAAGTGGCCCATGATAGAAGGTGATAGACAGATTGATCCAATCACCTGCCAAGTATTTTTGAAATACTTTTCCAAATGGCTTCCACTGGAGCTTTCCTAGATGGTTTGGTGAAACAAAGCATCTGAGTCCGGTTAGTAATGCTCCATCACATGTTTCTATTACAGGGTGAATCTGAAACTGAAGCTTGACTTTAAAGCAACCCAACGGAAGTTTCCTGTAAGTTTAGTTCTTTCACTCGTAGCTCGGGCTGCGGGGGTGCTAGAGACGGGAGCACGTTGATGCGACCTTCCTAGCCGGAGATATGGCCGCATCTTACAATAAACTTCCGTTGGGTCGCTTAAAAACAAATATCGCAAATCGAATCGCAATATCTGTCAGAAAAATCGCAATTAGATTATTTCCCCAAATCGTGCAGCCCTAATTCTGATGTTGTCATTAGCCTGACACTGATAGTGATGTTGCTCCTCCTTTTCAGGCTGAGACCCACCTGGTGTTCCCCAGGTCTGCATCAGTGGATCAGATGAAGCTCATCAGGGACTCCATAGCAGCAGAAAGAGACCGGAGGCTGGGGGGGAGACAGGCTGCATCTCCCATTACTCCCACTACTCCCACTACTCCCACTTTACCCACTACCTCTCCCACTACTCCCACTACTCCCACTTTACCCACAACCTCTCCCACTACTCCCAGCTCAGCCTCAGCTCCAGTGACCTCTGCACCTCCTCCACCACAGCCTTCCTCCCTGGTAAAGATGAGCTCTTCTCTGGTTTAAATGGCAGGAATTATGAAAATATAATTAGTCTTTACTATCAACCCTTAAATGGGCCTTCACATATAAATATTTTGGAAAATGAATTGATTGCTGTTAATACACCCTATTACACACATGTTTCACCATTATTACGATACGATATTACTATAATGGTCAGATCAAGTCTGAAACTTTACTGCCCATTACACCCATGTAAACGATTATTACAACTGTATTACACCCATAATTATACACACGTTACACCCATGTTATTCTGTAAATACACCCATATTGCACTGTTATCACACCCATGTAACACCAATACTACACCCCATTTCACATGGACACAGCCTGTCAAATGACTGTGTCCCACAGAAACCATTTACGGGTTAAAAAACCGTTTCTAATCTGTTTTGTGTTCCTGTGTTTCCTTCAGGAGAACAGTATGAACTTCTTTGCCACCCTGCAGTCTAACTTCCAACACGTGCTGCTGTACGAGAACCTGGATCTGCAGCAGAAAGCTCTGAGCTGCATCCCTGAGGAGAGGCTGAGGTCTGAGGCAGAGGTCCAGCTGAGAGGGGCCAGAGAGGAGGATCCAGGTGAACAACATTCAGAGGTTTATTGTCATGTGCACAAGAGATACATGTAGATATGGAAATCAAAAATCTTAAGTCTACGGCTCCTCCAACAATCCAACATAAATATATAACACATAACATTTCTTATCATAGACACATGCATTTCCAAACATTTGGTCTACCTATGTTGTAAATGTATTATCTCTTTGATTTACACACGGCATCTATTGCACGTCTGTCCGTCCTGAGAGAGACCCTCCTCTGTTGCTCTCCCTGAGGTTTAAAACATTTCCCCATTAACTTTGGGGTTTCTTTGGAAGTGTTTCCTTTTACGATGTGAGGGTCCGAGGACAGAGGGTGTCGTATTGTCATATTGATATTCTGTACAAACTGTGAAGTCCACTGAGACTAATGTAACATTTGTGATATTGGGCTATATAAATAAACATTGATTGATTGATTGATTGATTGATTGATACAACTATTCAAATAGTGCAAAAAGAAACACCTCATAGACATGTTTTTTATATATCTGAGACCTATAATATATGCCTAAAAATAGTATAATAGGAGTCCTTTAAGTCACAGGCTCCTCCAACAATCTAGCATAAATATATATGACAAAACAAATATACCAATAAAACTGATAAAATAGTGCAAGAGAATGTTTTGAGATGTGCAAGTAAATACAAATACAATAGAAATAGTGCAAGAATACACCTATATTGCACTGTTATTACACCCATGTAACACCAATACTACACCCCCATTTAAATAGGAATAGTGCAAAAGAAACAGAATAGAAATAAAATAGTGCGCGAGAAGGTTGAATGTGTGTCATGTGACTCTGCTGACTCCCCCTCCTGTCTGCAGATTGTAAACTGGGCCTGGAGGACTTCCTGGTGCTGGAGCTGCTCAGATGGTTCAAACAGGACTTCTTCTCCTGGGTGGACCACCTGCCGTGCAGCCGCTGCTCAGGAGCCACGCAGAACTCTAACCCTCTGCAGCCCTCTGCTGAGGATCTACGCTGGGGGGCCCAGAGGGTCGAGAACCACTACTGTCACACCTGCAAGCTCTCCACCAGGTTCCCCAGGTGTGTGTGTGTGTGTGTGTGTGTGTGTGTGTGTGTGTGTGTGTGTGTGTGTGTGTGTGTGTGTGTGTGTGTGTGTGTGTGTGTGTGTGTGTGTGTGTGTGTGTGTGTGTGTGTGTGTGTGTGTGTGTGTGTGTGTGTGTGTGTGTGTGTGTGTGTGTGTGTGTGTGTGTGTGTGTGAAGGAAAGGCACTTATTTAGTTATTGCATGGTGATTATTGTGTTTGCACTGTTTGATACTAACACTCATCATGAGTTTCAGAGTCACCACAGAGAGAGAGAGTTCCTTAGAAACAAACAGAGGAACACACACACACACACACACACACACACACACACACACACACACACGGAAACAATGCTTGCGTTATTTTGCATGTAGAGCAGAGAAGTGAGACATAGTTTAACCCAATATGCATGTAAACACCATCTGGTAACAGGGCTTTTTTATTGATTATACATTCTGTTTTGTTAATTGCAGATACAACAATCCTGAGAAGCTCCTGGAGACCAGGAGGGGGCGCTGTGGGGAGTGGGCCAACTGCTTCACTCTGTGCTGCAGAGCCATGGGTCTGGAGGCACGATACATCTGGGACAGCACAGGTACCTGCTTTCAAAGGTTTTATTGTCGTGTCAAAGGATCATATAATCATTTAAAACATATAGTCTTATACTCTGATTGCCTTTTACACCGTTAACATTGTATTTTAAGTCTGGTATGTGTTTAACAGAGACATGTGTTTAGGATATACATGTCAGGAGGGTAAAGGAAGTAAAAGGTGGATTTAATGATGGGATGGAGGAGCAGCTGTTTCCTCTCATGAATATACAGAGAGACTGTAAGCAGAACTTCTCTCTCCTCTGAGGATGAAGCTGCTCTGTTCCTGCATTTCAGATTGATGATTTCACTTGGATATTGACTTTCTTTATGACTTTATTAAATATAACAAAAGACAAACTTTGTCCATAAATCATTTATCAGTTTCTCTTCAGAATGTCCTCCACAATGACCACTGAAGGATGTGTAGTCCTCATGATCTCTGCAGAAAAACAGCAATCCATGCCGGTGTGTGTGTGAAGTGTGTTAAACGTTTCCGTGGTGTTTCAGATCACGTGTGGACGGAGGTTTTCTCCACCTCTCAGCGCCGGTGGCTGCACTGCGACTCGTGTGAGAACGGCTGTGATAAACCTCTGCTTTATGAAGTGGGCTGGGGGAAGAAGCTGGCCTACATCCTGGCTTTCTCCAAGGACCAGGTCAGACTCAGGGACTACACACACCGTTTTAGTACTACTACTTTAGCTGGTAACATTACTACACATGGTACAACGATGTGTTAAAGCTGTACTGATATCTGTCCAGTTTATTTATATTGTCACCTTTTCTTAATCATATTTCTAGGGGTCAATAAAAGTAGAAGAGCATGTCCTTAAAGCATAAAGATTAAATGTATTATGTTGTATTCACAAGCAATACATCCATAGATTGCACTCAGCCCCAAACCCATTCTTCCATGCATCTTCTTGCATGTGGATAATATCTATTTGGATATCTCTTCCTTCTTATTTCTGTAAAGAAAGAATATTCTTTGGGTGATATTGAGGCTTAAAAGAGCGATGATTCAATGGTTATCCTAATCTATATGACTGGAAATACTTTATTATGATGTTATGGTATGTGAGTCTACTTTGGATAATTATATAATTTCATTCTATTTCTGTATGAGGGTCTTTTAAAGGATTGTTTTGGCCAAATGTGAGCACAAAACGTCTTATCATGGTATTGGTTTTGTCTGTGTGATCCTCCTGTAATGCTCCTGTGTTGTTCTGCAGGTGGTGGATGTGACCTGGAGATATTCCTGCAAACATCCAGAGGTTTTATCGAGGAGGACGAAGGTCCAGGAGTCCTGGCTGCTGCACACCATCCACAGGCTCAACACCTCCGTAAATATTAACCCTTTAAACCCTTTAAACCCTGCATACGAGACTCATTCACACGTCTGATTATAAATAATACACTTTATGATAATAACAATACGCTTTATTTATATATAGCACCTAAAGAGTTAAATCACTCAACCATAAAACAATAAAACATGAACATTGATACTGCTAAAAAAGAAAATGTGTATATGATGTAAGTGTGTATTTACATGCTTAACGTTGATGTATGAGTTTGTGTGTGTATGTGTATGTAGGCGTGTGTGTGTGTGTGTGTGTGTGTGTGTGTAAGAAGAATTGGGGTGTCAGGTTTTTTTTGTTGCTGTCTTTAAGTTGGATGCCTTTGGTTTTGTTCATGTTTGTTCTGCATATTGCATACTGCATCTTTTTATGTATTAAATGTGAAAAATGTAATCGAAATCTTAATGACAAAAAACAAAAATGTTTACAATTGCCCCAAATTACAAGCCGAATGAAGGCAAGGCAAGTTTATTTATATTGCACCTTTCAACACAAGGCAATTCAAAGTGCTTTACAGAAATCTAAAAGGTCTTTCATTTACTTTTAAAAATTCTAATTGAAGCTGCTGTTCCTCCTTTTCTTCTCTGCTGTGATATTTCAGAGGCAGCAGTCCCTGAGTCCCGAGAGGAAGAAGGATCTGACGGAGCGGCTGCTGGTGGAACTCGTGGAGTTTCTGTCTCCAAAGAAACCAAAATCAGGAGAGCTGGGGGGACGAAACTCTGGATCTCTGGCCTGGAGGAGAGCCAGGGGGGAGACCAGGAAGACTGATGCAGGGACCTCCACTGAGACACAGGTTAGTGTGTGTGTGTGTGTGTGTGTGTGTGTGTGTGTGTGTGTGTGTGTGTGTGTGTGTGTGTGTGTGTGTGTGTGTGTGTGTGTGTGTGTGTGGTGTGTGTGTGTGTGTGTGTGTGTGTGTGTGTGTGTGTGTGTGTGTGTGTGTGTGTGTAGCTAGTTGTCTGATATACGTGTTTGTGTGTGTGTGTGTGTGTGTGTAGCTAGATGTCTGATATACGTGTGTGTGTGTGTAGCTGGATGTCTGATACGTGTGTGTGTGTGTGTGTGTGTGTGTGTGTGTGTGTGTGTGTGTGTAGCTAGATGTCTGATATACGTGTTTGTGTGTGTGTGTGTGTGTGTGTGTGTAGCTAGATGTCTGATATACGTGTGTGTGTTTGTGTGTGTGTGTGTAGCTGTGTGTGTGTGTGTGTGTGTGTGTGTGTGTGTGTGTGTGTGTGTGTGGGTGTGTGTGGTGTGTGTGTGTGTGTGGTTGGATGTCTGATATGTTTGTGTGTAGCTGGATATCTGATACGTGTGTGTGTGTGTGTGTGTGTGTAGCTAGATGTCTGATATACGTGTGTGTGTGTGTGTGTGTGTGTGTAGCTAGATGTCTGATATGTGTGTGTGTGTGTGTGTGTGTGTGTGTGGCTAGATGTCTGATATGTGTGTGTAGCTGTGTTTAATAACTGTGTGTTTTCCTCAGGCTGCAGGTTTTGTGTTCACTCTGACGGAGAAAGAGAGGATGCAGAAGTTGCTTCACGTGCGTTACTCTTCCTCCAGAGACGAGTACTGCCGCCTGTCCAACGACTCTGAGAGGATCCAGATCTGGGATCAGTGTGTGTGGAGCAGGACGTCCGTCTGCAGGAAGGTGGAGGAGGACTGGCAGATGGTACCATTATCACTATTATTATTATTTTTTTATTCTACTATTTCAACAATTAGACAAACACAATGAGTAGAAGCAGGACAGCAGAAAGCAGAGTTTATACAGAGGTAACCCCCCCGTTAGTCATCCAGCTGCAGGATAAAGAAAATAAAAGTTAATTCCTTAATTATATACACACACAGATAAACTAAATTCTATATATACATACACATACATATGTACTCATATACATTCATACACCCATCTCCAGGGGAAATAAAATAATACAAGTCCATGTTCAGAAAACAAGACAGTTTCATTTCTCAGCCTATTTTTATATAAACTATGATAATCAAGATAATAGTTATTATAATTATTATAGTTTTTATTATTGTTATTATCATTATCGTATATCCATATCGTCTTTTTTTATCTATTTTTAAGTTAAGCCAAAAGGCACAATGACCGGAGAAAAACTACAATAAAAGACAAAATTCGATAAAGAAAACTACATTTTTCTAATATTACAAACTATGTTTCTAGCTCTGTGTGTGTGTGTGTGTGTGTGTGTGTGTGTGTGTGTGTGTGTGTGTGTGTGTTCGATTAACATTTACATTTACTACCATTAAGTTTAAAAAGCACCACAAAGTGTGTATATACTGTATATGTATATATTCTTTTTATACATATTTCTATTTTGTATTCCTCTGGATTGTGGGAAACGGTATTTCTATCTCTCTGTCTGTACACACAAGCTGAAAGATTGACAACAAAGTTGACTTACGATACGATTCGATGATACTTGAATGGTCAGATGAAGTCTGAAATGCTCCTTGCATCCCAGCAGCTCCATGTGTAACATCAACAGACAAACATCAAGACACAATACATGGAAACAAACGACAAACATTTAACATAACATCAGGATCAGAGAAAAGCTGCTCAAAGAGCCTTCAGCCTGCATTTGATCTGGATTCAGCTAACTAATATCTTTTCAGACCCAGGATCATCCTCCAGGTGTGACGAATGATTATATTTCTCTCCCCAGGTGTACTTGGCTCGAACAGAAGGCTCCTCTTCGGGAAAAGTCAGCTGGAAGTTTGACTTTTCCCTGGCGGGGATGAAGGTTTCGTCTGTCTCCATCTCAGCTAAGAGTGAAACCTTCCACTCGGGGAGCGTCTGCTGGACCCTGCAGGCCGGAGAGAGAACTGCAGCGTTCACTGGAGGTACGCTCACATATTCATCATCAAATACTGCCCACATGTTACTGTTTGAGATAAGATAAGATGGACCTTTATTTATCCCCTTGGGGAAATTCAGGCGTTTATAGCAGCAACAGGCTCAGAATGAAAAACAGGATTCACACAAGATCAAAATAAAGATAAAATACAAATTGAAATTATAATACAACAAAAATAAAGTAATAACGTAACTATTGACACAAGATATCACGTTTGACATAGTTAGAGCAAGTGTTGTACTCAAGTCAACAAATCTCGAGTCCCCACTCTTCGTGTCCGAGTCGAGTCACAAGTCCTGAAAATCGGCGCTTTAGTCCGACTCCAGTACTCGAGTACTCCAAATGTGGTTAGAGCCACTATAGCACATATTTATATTTAAGAAAAGTTGTGAATGTTGTAGGTTTTGTATAAGTTTATATTATCTATGCTTGGGTTATGTTTCTGTTATTATTTACATCAGCACATGGCCAAAGACAAGTTCATACAAGAATTGCGGTCCACAGTGCTTCACAGTAGACTATTGACATCTCTTAAAATAGACACAGATGTCACATAGAATACAGTTAGACAATAGACATAGAAGAACTAGAGATTGAAAGGGCTTGTAGCTGATAAGGGAGTTCTTGCAGGCTTTATACGTCAGGAGGAGGACCATAAAGTAAATCCTGAAGTCAAAAGGAAGCCAGGGCAGAGCGGCTAAAACTGGACCCATGTGTTCTCTCTTCTTAGTTCTGGTTAACAGACGAGCTGCAGAGTTTGGGATGAGCTGAAGTCTGTCAGTGTTTAGTGAAAGGTGCATTACAGTAGTCGATCCGGCTGGAGACGAAGGCAGCTTCTCAGCGTCTTCATGTGTTATGACTGGTCTCACTTTCGCGATGTTTCTCAGGTAGAAAGATGTTTTTGTCACATGTGAGAGCTGAAGCTTAGATCTGACCTACAGACGTGACTCCTCCTGATAATGTCCTCTCCTTTGTGTTTCCTTTCCTTCAGATGGGAAGATGCAGGACCTCCCGAGTGTCTCCGGCTGCTCAGAGTTCATCATTGAAGCCGGACTGAGCGGAGGAGAGGAGGAAACAGCATGGCAGCACTCTCAGATCTTCAGGCAAAGCTTGAAGGAGACGGAGGAGCCTTCGTTTGAGATCCTCGTGCACTTAGAAGATGCTTAACAGTTGTTTTTATGGATGGTATCTAAATGTGTGGGATGAGGGGTTTGTATGATGACAAAACAGTGCAATATTTACATGTGTGAGTCCTCCAGGATGAGTATATATGAATGGATGATTGGTAGATGAATGACAAGATCGCAGAGTAAAAACACTTTGACCAAATAACCTTTAAACATCCAGTCCAGAAACAGTACATGTAAAGGGTTTTAAACATGTGATATTTGCCTTCACTGTAAAAGTAATTTGTGATGCACGGAGTCAGAGGAGTTTTCATTTGATATACTCGTCCACTTAGGAGATATTTAACAGTTGTTTTGCTTATTGTTGGGATAATAGATCTGTAGGGTGAGAAATTGGTGCAATATTTAAATGTGTGTAAGTCAAGGATGAGAATATATGAATGGATGATTGACAGGATTTTGTACCTTTCACAGAGTAAAGTCACACATTAAACATTGATTTGACTAAAAGCAGAATCAACGATGACATATGTAGTCCAAAAACCCTGCATATAAAGAGTTTTAAACATAAAAAAAGCTGTAGTTTTTGTTAAATCTTCCTCTATTTGTGATTCATGGAGACAAAGGAATATTCATTTGATATACTCGTCCACTTAGAAGATATTTAAGAGTTGTTATACTAATGTTAAACCTTATTGGGGGCTTAATTTGGAGCCAATGGCTGGGATGATAGTTTTTTGATATGACAAATCTGTGAAATATTTAAACGCATCATACTCCAGGGCGATTAAAGGTGCATGGCTGGTTGATAGATGAATGACCAGGTGAATTACATATTGAAGGGTAGGGTAAAGTCACACATTTTAAACATTGTTTTGACTAGAGTTACCTATGAGACACACAGTTAAAAATACACAACATTTTAACATAAAAAAGCCAGTTTTGTCACATTGTCCTTCCCTGTAAAAGTCATCGGTGATGCATGGAGACATTCCCTAGACGCCAGATTTCCTGCTATTAATAAACGAATTATTGGTTTCACTCATGGCATTTTTACACCTTGCCTTGCCTACTTAAATCCATGTGTACTAATATAAACTGAGTGTTGTTGTTGTTGTTGTTGTTGTGGAGGAAAGGGATGAATGTTGGGGGAATATATGATGGGATAATAAAGATATTTTTAAAGTATTGTAGCTCTTTCAATGTATTTGTACAGCATGGATATACAAAGAGGTGGGAGAAGTACTCAGATGTTCTACTTGAGTAAAAGTTGAAGTACACAGATCTTGTACTTCAGTAAAAGTAGAAGTACTCAGATGTTGTACTTGAGTGAAATAAGTATTCAGATCATGTACTTGAGTAAAAGTAGAAGTACTCAGATCTTGTACTTGAGTAAAAGTAGAAGTACTCGAGTAAAAGTAGAAGTACTCAGATCTTGTACTTGAGTACAAGTAGAAGTACTCAGATCTTGTACTTGAGTAAAAGTAGAAGCACTCAGATATTGTACTTGAGTATAAGTAGAAGAACTCAGATCTTGTACTTGAGTAAAAGTACTCAGATCTTGTACTTGAGTAAAAGTCGTTTTTTCTCCCTTTATTTATTTAAGAACATATACATGAACATCATGTATTTTGTATACAAACATATATCACATATGAAGTAATACAAAAGTACACTAAATGAATAAAAGACAGAATGTACAGTCTAATTTTTACGTGACACATTAGTATCTTTCAATGATGAAGCGTTTGCCGCCATCTAGCGTTAAAGATTGAGATAACAGTGACTCACCGTTGTCGTTTCCTATTGGTCAAAAAAACAGTTACTCACTGTTGTGGTTTCCTATTGGTCGAAATACCGGCGCTTTTGAAAAAGCAGCCCCCTGATTGGTCGATGTGAGACGATCCGCCGTCTATCCTGCAGATGGCCGGATAGCTTCTGCTAGCTTTTATTCTCATCTTTTTTTTACTTCTAAATGAAATGTATTTAAGTCTCGCCTTTTGACAGCGTTTCTGTTAAACTAGTATTTTATTCTGTTGATTTCCCACATGTAATTGTGAGTGTATTGTGTGTGTTTTGTACAGTATTTATTTGGTAGCAGCTAGCGCCGTTAGCATCTTTGTTGTGAGTTTAGGCCTCGCTGTTTCACCGGCTGTCGATTTTAACAATAGCCGGAAAACACCCCCCTCTCCTCGGCTTGTTTTCATCACATTTCAAGGGATTATCTCTCAAACAAACATGGAGGATAAACAGGTCTGGATGCCTTTCAGCAACTGAGACGGTTTGTTATGCTGGAGGATATTTAATTTCACCTGGAATTGAAGATATTTTTTGAGAAGAGGATCATATTTTAGGATCACAAAGAAAAGATGTCTAACGGCGCAGGATGGCTGGTAAGTTAGTTTGTTTCACTACTAAAACATGCACCAATTTACAGTTTAAATAATCTAAATAGTGCTTTTTATTATGCTTAATTTAGATTATAAAAGACCGACTAATTGACAGTTTAATCATCTATATTGTGCCGTTTATTATGCATAATTTAGATTATAAAAAATGCATTAACCTTCAGCTTAAATCATCTAAATTGTGCTTTTTAATATGCCTGATTTAGCCTATAATCCATGCATTTACTTCCAGTTTTATTCTTCTAAATTGTGTTTTTTTAAGGCTTTATTAACCTTAGCAAAGTGCACCGGCTTTAAGTGGCATTTAAATCCCCTTATAGTCAGTCTTACTCGTATATTGTTATAATTACTGGCTTTTGGACTCATTTCATAACAATATAAACCATGTTATTGTATTATAATCCATGCATTAATGTGTTCTTTACTCTAATATTGCAGCTGTTTAAAAAGGGGCTCTAAGTTAGTCTGTACCACAACTAAAACATGCATTTACTTACAGTTGTATTCATCTTAACTGTGCATTAATAACGCATACAACTGCTGTGTTAACCTTAGCTAAGTGCACCAGCTTTAAGTGGTATTTAAATGTCCTTTTAAAGACCACCAGCTGGGGTTTAAAGGCCGGATGCATTCACGGGTTTTCTCTAAAATAACAACAAAGATGAAGAAGCCATAACTTCCTGTTTCTCGAGTCCACAGTTTACTTCCTCAAAACAAGAGACAGAGCAAAACGAAACTAAGAATTTAACTTAAAAATATCCCTTTTCCTTCATAAAGTTACAATTTAACTCACTACAGCTACTAAGTGCATTGTTTATTACAGTATAAATACAACAATTGGACTATTATAACGTGTTTTACTCATTCAATATGTTTTGCAGTGTTGCACGAAGCACTCAGACCCTTTGCTTAAGTATAAGTAGTTAATAAACATTTAGTAAAACAGTTTTTACGTTATTTTTAATGACCCAGAAGCAGACAACAACATATATGTTCTCTTGCATTGTTTTTAATTTGTGTTAAATAAGAAATAGTGCAGAAATACTCTTTACTCTGCAACACATGTCCTGGTTTTAGCGTCAGATTGAACCTAAAGTACACAAAGTACCCATTCTGCAAGACAGCCCATTTCATAATAACATAAACCCTATGATTGTATTACATTATGATGCATTAATGTGTGCATTACTTTAATCCCACAGCTGGTAAAGTATAAGCTTATTTCTTATATATCTATACATGCTGCTGAGACGTTGTTCTTTTTAAGCTATGGATCAATATAGTAGATTTTCACCTGTAATAACACTCGATAAGTAGATTTGTGGTGTTATTGATATAAATGTGAAGCTTTAAAGTAACCAAAGTAATGACATTAATGTATTTGAGTACATTTAGACCCTAGCAGGAAATGGAAGAACTGTAATAGCACCAAAAGTAACCCTAACCCTATTAATAGTTATTTGATTGAATGGACAGATCTGTTTTACTGACACTCTCCACACAGAATAATGCAAAAACACTCCTTTAAATCTTGTGTTTAAAATAAATGTAATCATACGTTCCTTCAAAATAACACATTCAGCATTAAAAACGTATATAAAACTGCTTATAATCTATAAGAACAAAACCACTAATTAGTCGACCAATGGGAGCTGCTCTGGATCATTCATATAATAACCTTTAAATATAACCAAAACCACACTTTATAAGACGTTTTATATTTAACTTTCCCTAATAATACTGTATTTTGGAGCACAGAGACGGAGGATACTGTCAGTTTAAACAGAACATGAGTTTTCCAATCGCTGTGTAACGACCAGTAGTTTTGTTTTTGTTGAGTATGTGTCACTAAAACCACAGACGCTGATATCTGCTGCTGGTTTTCACTTAGTTATGTGTGAATAATAACAGATGGCAAAAGTACACTCATCCTTTCCTCAAGTAGAAGTACAGATACTCGTGTTTAAACATACTCTGGTGAAAGTAGAAGTACTGACTAAACTTCTTTACTCAAGTAAAAGTAAAGAGGCTTTGAAATGTACTTAAGTAAAAAGTACCCATAACTAGCAGCTGTTTTAAAGAGTACCTGACCTCCCTTTATATTAATAGAACAATAATGTCATTGTTAGCTAATGAATGTTTCCATGCTGAACAACGGCAACATGACAACGTTTTCATTGGTCCCTCTTCTTTAGAGAAGACCAGGAAATGATGGATACACGGATCGTGTTCAAATCAATAGGCACGCATTGACTCTAAATAATAATGATCACGCCACCAAACACACATTCAAACTAAAGGAACCAGCCTGTTTGGAACATGGAAGAAGTAGAAAGTACAGGTATTTGGGTTCAAAATGTAAGAAGTAGAAAGTAGGTATTTGTGTTCAACATGTAAGAAGTAGAAAGTAAAAAGTCGTCAGAAAAATAAGTAGTGGAGTAAAGTACTGATACCAGAAAAATGTACTTGAGTACAGTAACAAAGTATTTGTACTCCACTACTCCCCACCTCTGATAATAACAATATCTCTGTCTACAGGAGTCTGCGAATGGCAAAGGGGATTCTGCAAAGATGGACGCCCCCAAAAAGTCGAGCTCCAAGCTTTCTGTGGAGCGAGTTTATCAGAAGAAGACGCAGCTGGAGCACATCCTCCTCCGCCCGGACACCTACGTGGGCACCGTGGAGCCCATCACCCAGGTGAGACCTCCACTAACTCACCTGCGAGAGACTGACTGATGACAAGCCTGCGTTAATTAGCATTACATGTGGACAGGATCCAAAATGACTGTTTTTAGGGGGATGGTCTGTTGGCAGCTCAAAGAGACCTGTTGTGAACCTGGAAATGTTGAATACCCCAAAGTCTAATGATAGAAATGTTAGTAGACCGGTCTAAACTGAGATAGGCTATTTTATACTATTCATCCTGTATGAATACAATTTAACTGGCCACAGAAATACGAATACAAGGGGAAAGAAAGTCAACAAAAGGGAAAGGTGATGTACTTACCTCTGATTCTTCTGCAGAGGATTATTCATTGTTTCCGGCTGTTCTATCTGGTCTCTGGTCTAATTACTTTACTGTCTATCCACTCCAGCAGAATCTAGATTTCTTCTGATCCAATAGCTTAACCCAAGATAACAAGTGCTACAAATTGTCCCCAGGACATAGAAACTGCCGGATGCTAACCTGCATATGTTGGGCAATTTGCACAATTACCATAAGTTGCGTTAATTAGCATTATAGCCTCTGTGGACAGGATCCAAAATGACTGTTTTTACAAGAAAGTGGGCATATTTGTAATCCCCGTGAGCTGATTTTGATTCATTTTGAGCACGCTTTAAATGACTCCGGATCATTTGGATTGGATATATTGCTTATTTCTATGAGCATAAATTGTCCACAGTAGAATCAATCCTTTTTTATCTTGTGCTCACGTCACAACAATGCTCACGGTGGCCAAAATCAGCCAATTGAGAGAACAGATATGGCCACTTTCTGGTAAAAACTGCTATTGTTCATCTTAAAAAATGTCAGAAATGGACTCAGCCTCCTCTCCAAACCCCTCCAAGTATCAGATGTTGATTACTCAGTTTTGATAATGGCAGTCATACCGTTTCATACAGTACACTGGTATGATGTCTGTTAAACCTGTATCATGTTGTAGTAATACTCCTATATCAAGTTATATTCTGTATCCTCCAGTATAGTTTTAATACGTTACCTTTTGATGAAATATGACGGAAAATAATTAACTTTTTCTGGAAGATTTTTTCGGATACATTGAAAATTGAACCTCACAATATATTGGTATTGCATGTTAAGCACTTTGAGTGATTATCAATGCATGTCTGGTTTCTTTAAGGAACATTTGTATTTGTCTTTCTTAGAAAATGTCAAATTAAATTATAACCAATTTATTACTGATAGAACTTGTTAGTAGTCTTACACTCGTGATTTTTTAAACTATTGTCTATTTGATAATGCTGTTCCTATCAAGCCACCCTACTTCCTGTTGTGATGAATCCTCTCTTTCTTTCCTTTCTCCAGCAAATGTGGGTTTTTGATGAAGAAATAGGAATGAACCAGAGGGAGATCACCTTCGTCCCGGGGCTGTACAAAATCTTTGATGAAATCCTGGGTGAGTGGATCCTCTTCCTCCTCTTCCTCCTCTTCCTCTTCTCCGCTGGCTAACATTAAGCTGCTGAGATATATGAGGCTTATTAATATGTCGGAGATAATGTCATCACTCCGATCCAGCTGTGTGTGGAGATTAGCTTCTCTACGAACGTTTATGAATAAATTAAACGTTGACGGAGAAGTGATTTCAGTGTCAAAGCTGCCGTCTGATTTATTTTACATCGATGAAGTGAAAGCGTGAACAGTCAAGGTTCCTCAGATAAATACAGGTGGATAGAGCACTTTATTCTGAAGGTGCAATGTGGGAGTAAAGAGCAGATTTAAACATATATTTTAGCCTGTGTGTTTATAAAGGTGTTTACATAATGACATTTGTATTGTTGTATATTATTGCTGCTCTGTCCTGTGTCTTTGCACAAGAGTAGCCCTCTTAGCTTAAATACACTTTTCCTTATGTCTAAAATACTGTATCATTGAAGTGAGTCTTAGTTTCAGTACTTAGTTATTGGTTTATGTGTCAGAGAAGATGCAAAAATCAGTGTTTCAGGTGACCAATAAAGGACAAAGATTCTAGCCGAGGCTAATTCCAATCAATCAAGCAATCAATTAATCAATCAGTGCTGTTCCCTCTACTGTAGTGTTATACAGTGCATGTAAATGGTCAGACCTTTTCTAAAAATCTCAAAATTCAGATTTTTTCTCAAAATCTCAAAATTCTGACTTTTTCTCAAAATTCTGACTTTTTTCAAAATTCTGGCTTTTTCTCAAAATTCTGACTTTTTCTCAAAATTCTGGCTTTTTCTCAAAATTCTGGCTTTTTCTCAAAATTCTGACTTTTTCTCCTGTAGTGTGTTATACAGGTTTTAGTGCATGTAAATGGTCAGACTCTTTCTCAAAATCTCAAAATTCTGACTTTTTCTCAAAATCAAAAATTCTGACTTTTTCCTCAAAATCTAAAAATTCTGACTTTTTCTCAAAATCTCAAAATTCTGACTTTTTCTCAAAATCTCAAAATTCTGACTTTTTCTCAAAATCTCAAAATTCTGACTTTTTCTCCAAATCTCAATATTCTGACTTTTTTCGCAAAATTCTGACTTTTTCGCAAAATTCTGACTTTTTCGCAAAATTCTGACGTTAGCTCAAAATCTCAAAATTCGGACTTTTTCTCAAAATCTCAAAATTCTGACTTTTTCTCCTGTAGTGTGTTATACAGGTTTTAGTGCATGTAAATGGTCTGCTGAGGCTAAAATCCCTGTATAATCTGACGTCACCTCCATGATCTGTGGTTCATTTTTATTTGTTGTTTTTGTTGACAGTCAACGCAGCAGACAACAAACAGAGAGACAAGAACATGACGGGCATTAAGATCACCATTGACGCGTGAGTATATATTCATTATAGTTACCGTAAAGAGAGTATTTTGTACTGTGAATATACTGTATATCCCACACATTTAGATCAAAATGTATTCATTCCTTGCCCTATTACCTGCTTTTTTAGAAGTCTTCGTCTAACTATTGGAAGTTAAAGTAAGAATATCCTATAAAAAGTTTAAATATAATCAACAACATTTTCACAATCAAAAGAAATGTAATTAACAACGTGGAATAAAAGGATAAAACTAATAAAACATAATCATTTCAAGTAAAATTACCGATACAAGATTCACAGAAGATACAATAAAGAAATGAATATGAACATAAAAAAATATATTAAGTGTGCAATTAAAACATTAAATAACACAACACACACAGTCCTACTTTAACTTCATATGTTTCTATAAATATCTTAATATGTTTTTCAAATGTTCTTCTATTTATTGCATATTGTTACTTTAAAGGGGACCTATCATGCAAAATGCACTTTTTGATGTCTTTCCTACATAAACATGTGTCCCCGGTAGGGATGGGAATTTGAAAGCAAATGTATATTTGAATATTCGACCCCCAAAAAAACGGTTAACCGATTAACCGAAATGTACATATCCTACAAAAACAGCTGGAATAGAGGGTTTGAGGGATGTCTCAAATGTATGATCTGTTTGTTTTATTTCTAAAATTGAGCAACTGTCAGAAAACCCAATTTCCATCAGAATAAATAAACTCTTCTGAACCTTACATTTACAATTTCATTCACAAACTAAGGCTTAATGATTATGGCAAAAATGATAACCCATATCATTTGTATCGATGTTGAAATAACATTAAAAATCACAATAATTATTGATTTTAAGGACAGAATATTCTAGTTGCACTTCGTATTCCCTCTGCGTTGTGATGCATTTCTGCTAAACTCCTAAACCGTTGCATTAAATGAGACTTTCTTCATTCTCCTTCTCCTCCAGTGAGTCCAACACCATCTCAGTGTGGAACAACGGTAAGGGGATCCCGGTGGTGGAGCACAAAGACGAGAAGATTACGTTCCTGCGCTCATCTTCGGACAATTACTCACCTCCAGCAACTACGACGACGACGAGAAGAAGGTCACAGGTGAGAGGAAGACACCTTGACGTCTTTACCTGGGTTTATTAAAGGTCACCCATTATGCAAAATCCACTTCTTCACGTCTCTTCTACATCAACATGTGTCCCCTCTTCTTCACGTCTCTTCTACATCAACATGTGTCCCCTCTTCTTCATGTCTTTTCTACATCAACATGTGTCCCCTCTTCTTCATGTCTCTTCTACATCAACATGTGTCCCCTCTTCTTCATGTCTCTTCTACATCAACATGTGTCCCCTCTTCTTCATGTCTCTTCTACATCAACATGTGTCCCCTCTTCTTCATGTCTCTTCTACTTCAACATGTGTCCCCTCTTCTTCATGTCTCTTCTACATCAACATGTGTCCCCTCTTCTTCATGTCTCTTCTACATCAACATGTGTCCCTCTTCTTCATGTCTCTTCTACATCAACATGTGTCCCCTCTGTGTAAAGAGACTCTGAAAGTTTCAGGAACAAAGATTCTCTCTCTTTTTGTCCTGATCCATTTATATAAAAACCTGTCTGAAAATGAGCTGATCAGATTTTGGCCAATTTATGATGTCATAACGATGGTCAGACTTTTTCAAAAAATCTAAAAATTCTTACTTTTTCTCAAAATCTCAAAATTCTGACATTTTCGCAAAATTCTGACATTTTCTCAAAATGTGGACTTTTTCTCATCATTTGGACTTTTCCTCAAAATTTGAACTTTTTCTAAAAATGTCAAAATGCTGACTTTTTCTCAAAATCTCAATATTCTGACATTTTCAAAAAATTCTGACTTTTTCTCAAAATTCTGACTTTTTCTCAAAATTCTGACTTTTTCTCAAAATTCTGACTTTGTAACCAAATCTCTCTCAGAGGGGCGTGGGGAGTGGCTCCTTATTTTCATCTAAAGTAACAGACAGAGAATCAGCACTTTTGAAACAGGGCTGAAACAGAGGGGATTATGGGATGCTGCAATGATCTGATTAGTGTTTCAGCCAATCAGAGACAGGCTCTGGATATATCTGAGACCTGTGATATACTGTATAATAGGGGACCTTTAAGGTGTGGTCAGGAAGGGGAATAATAATACGTTTCTCCGCAGGTGGAAGGAACGGATACGGAGCTAAACTCTGTAACATCTTCAGCACCAAATTCACTGTGGAGACGGCCTGCAAAGAGTACCGGCACAGCTTCAAACAGGTCAGCATGGGATCAATAAAGTATATATATCTATCTATCAGGCGTTATAGATTAATATTGAGGTACCACCAAACATTAATATACGTTTCTCAGCTGTTCAGAGTCAATAAAGTTTTTAGGTAAAGAACACGCTTGATTTTTCTCATAATCGTTGATTTGATCCACACATTTACTCATGTAGGAGAAAAAGAGATATGTTCTTGTGTCCAGTCGTCATCCATAGCTGGGGAAGTCCTTCTGTGCGACTGATTTTCTTTAAATGACCGATAAATAAATAATCTGTAAAGTCTTAAAGTCAACAGCTGGTAAAATAAACAAAAATGTCACTGCACATTAATTGCTGTGGGTGTAAAATAACTTACATTTTGCAATTGCAATCATAGGTCAACACTAATTTAACACTTTAGAATCATTTTGGTTAATTAATGTGTAATAACTACATTTCCTGCTGCTGTGGCAAAGAAAAGGGCCCAATTTGGGATGTTTAATCTAATCCAATAAAGTATTTGAATGAAGTAATTACTGTGTTATAGGGCTTTGACATGTGGTCTTATCTGAGGTAAGGATCAGTACATTATCACTCTTTGTGGTTCTGGGTACTATTGAAAGTCACTGGGTGTTTAAATCATGGATATTTTAGGCAATGAATGCATTATTATGCATCCTAGTCTACTTAAAGGTTGAGTACCCTAAAGTTTGATGTTAGAAATGTATAAGCATACGTTTGATTAATAAGCAATAATTACAGGGTGTCCGCGGGGTCTTAAAAAGTATTAAAAGTTGATAAATCAATTTAGCGAAAATGAAGGCTATTAAAAAGTATTAAAGGGCATTTTCCAAGGTATTACATTTTGTAGCTTGTTTTCAATAAGTATATCAATGGTCCAAAGAGGTTGTATTCTACAGTCTGCCTGAATGTAATCATGGCGTAGGTGTGTAGTGATTCTGCCTGAATGTAATCATTGCGTAGGTGTGTAGTGATTCTGCCTGAATGTAATCATGGCGTAGGTGTGTAGTGATTCTGTGGAGTTTATTCATGGCGTCCCGTTGGATGTGACGTCATCTGAACAGGACATCGCACGCTCACTGCTTGATAGCGCGCGAAGGTCCGTTTACGCCGGTTGTTAAACAACATCGTTTTGGGGAAATGCAAGTCTGCGTCCAAATGGTTGGAAGATAAGGAGGAAGGACAATCAATACTGTATATAGTCAATGTGAGGTAAAGTGTGTCGCCAAGGTAACCGGTTAGAACTCAAAGTGGGGATGAGGTCTTAAAATGTATGGAAAGGGTCTTAAAAAAGGTCTTAAGAGGTCTTACATCTGACTTCAGGATTCCTGCAGATACCCTGAATTAGCATTACACACTATGTAGACAACAGCTAAAACTATTGGCCTTTTTGGACAAATTCGTACTGGTTTTGGATGTTATTGAGTCCATTTGTGATATTTTCAGGATCAACAATAGCAGTTTTAACCAATAAGTGGACATATCTGTTCTCTCAATTGGCTGATTTTGGCCACCGTGAGCAGTGTTGCGACGAGAGCACAAGATAAAAAATGATTGCTTCTACTGTGGTCAATTTATGCTCATATAAATAAGCAATATGTCCAATCCAAATGATCCAGAGTCACCTAAAACGTGCTCAAAATGAGTCAAAACCTGCCCATCAAGGGTACAAATATGGCCACTTTCTTGTAAAAACAGTCATTTTGGATCCTGTCAACACAAGCTATAATGCTAATTAACGCAACTTGTGCTAATTGTGCAAATTCCCAACATATGCCAGTTAGCATCTTGCAGTTTCTATGTTCTGGGGACTCGTACTATACATTTCTGTCGTAAAACTTTGGGGTCCTCAACATTTCAGGGTTCACAACAGGACTCTATGAGCTGTATACAATATAATTGAATGGATATTGTTAAAAAAATCTCACTGGTCCCCGGCTTGAGCTTCAATCTCAGGATCCATGTATTTCTGATCCTCTCAAGATTGGAAGTAGTCATCACATACAGAGCATCAACTAGTTCCTGAACAGTGTCCTTCACATGCTGATATACAAGAGAGGGAGTTACACAGTCACAAGATGACTTTTTCTCAATATTCTGACATTTTCTAAAAATTCTGACTTTTTCTCAAAATTCTGACTTTTTCTCAAAATGTCAAAATTCTGACTTTTTCTCAAAATTCTGACTTTTTCTCAAAATCTCAAAATTCTGACTTTTTCTCAAAATCTCAAAATTCTGACTTTTTCTCAAAATCTCAAAATTCTGACTTGTTCTCAAAATCTCAAAATTCTGACTTTTTCTCAATCTCAATAATCGGATTGTCTGTGTGTGTTTTTGTGTGTGTTACCATGTTGTCTTGTTTCCCCTGGTCAGACGTGGCACAACAACATGTCTAAAACCTCGGAGCCTAAGATCAAGTTCTTCGACGGAGACGACTTCACGTGCGTGACGTTCCAGCCCGACCTGTCCAAGTTCCAGATGGAGAAACTGGACAAAGACATCGTGGCTCTTCTGACGCGCCGAGCGTACGACATCGCAGGGTCCTGCCGGGGCATCAAGGTCACGCTCAACGGGAAGAAACTGCCCGTAAGTCATTCTGCTGTTTCTTTGTTGTGCATTACTAGCTTTGAAGTGTGTGCTGAGGGTTGACTTACACTTGATTTTGAGCGCTGGTAGTTGTGTGGATTTAATATCATTACAGTGTTCGTTATGATGGAGTAAATGCTCAGAAATCTTGACAGGTTGTTCTGTAATTTAGGTCTTCTGATGATAAGCAGAAAAAGTTATTTCTTATTCAGCGATTTCTGTCCATTTTTGGGAATGATATTGTTTATCTTACAATGGCTAAAACTGTTTTATATTACTTCATTTCGCAGGGACAGTGCACATTATTACACATACTCATTCAGCTATAGTCCCTGGACAGATCTTGTAGTCACCCTAAAAACAGCTTATTTGGTTCAGTTTATTCTGTTGGTTGTACCCTGAACAACTCGTATCCACATAGAAATAAGACAACAATGAATTTGAAATCGTTCCTTTTGCAATGCTGACAAAAAGTTGATAATGTTGTGTTTAATTGATATGTTATAATAGTCATGAAGTTCAGCTCCAGAGTCCCTTACAGAATAATTACACACTATATTAATATTAAGTTGTTAGAGATACAAGGATATGTGAGACCCTGAGCTTTGGGTGTTAAATGTGCACATATATTGTATGTTTAATTGAATATTCTTCCAGTTATCTGCATGTTTGTGGTTTTGCATAATTGTACACATGGTTAGAGATATGCCTTTAGGGTTTTAGTGTCTTTTAGTTTTAATATTTATAACAATGAAGATGTATATACCAGCTGCACTCCATCATATCAGACATTGCATACATTATTTTGTGATATATTTACTTTTTTTTAATCAGAAATGGATGCATTTTATTTGTATTTATTATATAAAATCTATTGTTTTGTATGACAATTATTCTGCAGCTGTGGTCCGTGGCCTTACAGTGGCTCAGATTGTTTTAGTTTTATTTACAGGTTAATATTACCCATTAACCCTGACTGGTGTGTGTGTGTGTGTGTGTGTGTGTGTTTTCTCGCTGCAGATCACTGGTTTCCGCAGCTACGTAATCTGTACGTGAAGGACAAAGTGGACGAGATGGGCGTTGCTCTGAAGGTCGTGACGAGAAGGTGAACTGATCGCTGGGGGTTTGTCTCACGCTCAGTGAAAAAGGATTCCAGCAGATCGGCTTCGCAACTGCATCGCCACCACCAAGGTACTGGGAACACACACTGAAGACTACTGGGAACACACACTGAAGACTACTGGGAACACACTGAAGACTACTGGGAAACACACACTGAGACTACTGGGAACACACATGAAGACTACTGGGAACACACACTGAAGACTACTGGGAACACACACTGAAGACTACTGGGAACACACACTGAACACTACTGGGAACACACACTGAAGACTACTGGGAACACACACTGAAGACTACTGGGAACACACACTGAAGACTACTGGGAACACACACTGAAGACTACTGGGAACACACACTGAAGACTACTGGAACACACAAACTACTGGGAACACACACTAAAGCTACTGGGAACACACACTGAAGACTACTGGGAACACACACTAAAGACTACTGGGAACACACACTGAAGACTACTGGGAACACACACTGAAGACTACTGGAACACACACTAAGCTACTGGGAACACACACTGAAGACTACTGGGAACACACACTGAAGACTACTGGGAACACACACTGAAGACTACTGGGAACACACACTGAAGACTACTGGGAACACACACTGAACAACTACTGGGAACACACACTGACACTACTGGGAACCACACACTGAAGACTACTGGAACACACACTGAAGACTACTGGGAACACACACTGAAGACTACTGGGAACACACACTGAAGACTACTGGAACACACAAGACTACTGGGAACACACACTAAAGACTACTGGGAACACACACTGAGACTACTGGGAACACACACTAAAGACTACTGGGAACACACACTGAAGACTACTGGAACCACACTGAAGACTACTGGGAACACACACTAAAGACTACTGGGAACACACACTGAAGACTACTGGGCAACACACTAAAGACTACTGGGAACCACACTGAACTACTGGAACACACACTGACACTACTGGGAACACTCACTAAAGACTACTGGGAACACACACTGAAGACTACTGGAACACACACTGAAGACTACTGGGAACACCACTAAAAGGCTACTGGGAACACACACTGAACACTACTGGGAACACTCACTAAAGACTACTGGGAACATACACTAAAGACTACTGGAACACCACTGAAGACTACTGGAACACACTGAAGACTACTGGGAACACACTGAAGACTACTGGGAACACACACTGAAGACTACTGGAACACACACTGAAGACTACTGGAACACACACTAAAGACTACTGGGAACACACACTGAAGACTACTGGGAACACACAACTACTGGGAACACTCACTAAAGACTACTGGAACACACACTGAAGACTACTGGAACATACACTGAAGACTACTGGGACACACACTGAAGACTACTGGGAACACACACTGAAGACTACTGGGAACACACACTGAAGACTACTGGGAACACACACTAAAGACTACTGGGAACACACACTGAACACTACTGGGAACACTCACTAAAGACTACTGGGAACACACACTAAAGACTACTGGGAACACTCACTAAAGACTACTGGGAACACACACTGAAGACTACTGGGAACACACACTAAAGACTACTGGGAACACACACTGAACACTACTGGGAACACACACTAAAGACTACTGGGAACACACACTGAAGACTACTGGGAACACACACTGAAGACTACTGGGAACACACACTGAAGACTACTTGGAACACACACTAAAGACTACTGGGAACACTCACTAAAGACTACTGGGAACACACACTAAAGGCTACTGGGAACACACACTGAAGACTACTGGGAGCACACACTGAAGACTACTGGGAACACTCACTAAAGACTACTGGGAACACTCACTAAAGACTACTGGGAACACACACTAAAGACTACTGGGAACACACACTAAAGACTACTGGGAACACTCACTAAAGACTACTGGGAACACACACTGGAGACTACTGGGAACACACACTAAAGACTACTTGGAACACACACTAAAGACTACTGGGAACACTCACTAAAGACTACTGGGAACACTCACTAAAGACTACTGGGAACACACACTAAAAACTACTGGGAACACACACTAAAGACTACTGGGAACACACACTAAAGACTACTGGGAACACTCACTAAAGGCTACTGGGAACACACACTAAAGACTACTGGGAACACTCACTAAAGGCTACTGGGAACACACACTAAAGGCTACTGGGAACACACACTGAACACTACTGGGAACACTCACTAAAGAATACTGGGAACACACACTAAAGACTACTGGGAACACACACTAAAGACTACTGGGAACACACACTAAAGGCTACTTGGAACACACACTAAAGGCTACTGGGAACACACACTGAACAATACTGGGAACACACACTAAAGACTACTGGGAACACACACTGAACACTACTGGGAACACACACTAAAGGCTACTGGGAACACACACTAAAGGCTACTGGGAACACACACTGACCACTACTGGGAACACACACTAAAGACTACTGGGAACACACACTAAAGACTACTGGGAACACACACTGGAGACTACTGGGAACACACACTAAAGACTACTGGGAACACACACTAAAGACTACTGGGAACACACACTAAAGACTACTGGGAACACTCACTAAAGACTACTGGGAACAATCACTAAAGACTACTGGGAACACACACTAAAGACTACTGGGAACACACACTAAAAACTACTGGGAACACACACTAAAGACTACTGGGAACACACACTGAAGACTACTGGGAACACTCACTAAAGGCTACTGGGAACACCCACTAAAGACTACTGGGAACACACACTAAAGACTACTGGGAACACTCACTAAAGGCTACTGGGAACACACACTAAAGGCTACTGGGAACACCCACTAAAGACTACTGGGAACACACACTAAAGACTACTGGGAACACACACTAAAAACTACTGGGAACACACACTAAAGACTACTGGGAACACACACTAAAGACTACTGGGAACACTCACTAAAGGCTACTGGGAACACACACTAAAGGGTACTGGGAACACACACTAAAGGCTACTGGGAACACACACTGAACACTACTGGGAACACTCACTAAAGAATACTGGGAACACACACTTAAGACTACTGGGAACACACACTAAATACTACTGGGAACACACACTAAAGGCTACTGGGAACACACACTAAAGGCTACTGGGAACACACACTGAACACTACTGGGAACACACACTAAAGATTACTGGGAACACACACTGAACACTACTGGGAACACACACTAAAGACTACTGGGAACACACACTAAAGGCTACTGGGAACACACACTGAACACTACTGGGAACACACACTAAAGACTACTGGGAACACACACTAAAGACTACTGGGAACACACACTGGAGACTACTGGGAACACACACTAAAGACTACTGGGAACACCCACTAAAGACTACTGGGAACACACACTAAAGACTACTGGGAACACTCACTAAAGGCTACTGGGAACACACACTAAAGGCTACTGGGAACACCCACTAAAGACTACTGGGAACACCCACTAAAGACTCCTGGGAAAACACACTTAAGACTACCGGGAACACTCACTAAAGGCTACTGGGAACACACACTAAAGGCTACTGGGAACACACACTGAACACTACTGGGAACACTCACTAAAGTCTACTGGGAACACACACTGAACACTACTGGGAACACACACTAAAGACTACTGGGAACACTCACTAAAGAATACTGGGAACACACACTAAAGGCTACTGGGAACACACACTAAAGGCTACTGGGAACACACACTGAACACTACTGGGAACACACACTACAGACTACTGGGAACACACACTAAAGACTACTGGGAACACACACTAAAGACTACTGGGAACACACACTGAACACTACTGGGAACACTCACTAAAGACTACTGGGAACACACACTAAAGAATATTGGGAACACACACTAAAGACTACTGGGAACACACACTGAAGACTACTGGGAACACACACTGAACACTACTGGGAACACTCACTAAAGACTACTGGGAACACACACTAAAGACTACTGGGAACACACACTGAACACTACTGGGAACACTCACTAAAGACTACTGGGAACACACACTAAAGACTACTGGGAACACACACTAAAGACTACTGGGAACACACACTAAAGACTACTGGGAACACACACTAAAGACTACTGGGAACACACACGAAGACTACTGGGAACACTCACTAAAGACTACTGGAACACACACTAAAGACTACTGGGAACACACACTGAAGACTACTGGGAAACACACTGAAGATACTGGGAACACACACTGAAGACTACTGGGAACACTCACTAAAGACTACTGGGAACACTCACTAAAGACTACTGGGAACACTCACTAAAGACTATGGGAACACACACTAAAGCAACTGGGAACACACACTAAAGACTACTGGGAAACACACACTAAAGACTACTGGGAACACACACTGGAGACTACTGGGACACACACTAAAGACTACTGGGAACACACACTAAAGACTACTGGGAACACACACTAAAGACTACTGGGAACACACACTAAAGCTACTGGGAACACACACTGAAGACTACTGGGAACACTCCTAAAGACTACTGGAACACACACTAAATGCTACTGGACACACACTAAAGACTACTGGGAACACTCACTAAACTACTGGACCACACTGAAGACTACTGGAACACACACTGAACACTACTGGGGAACACTCACTAAAGACTACTGGGAACACAACTAAAGACTACTGGGAACACACACTGAACTACTGGGAACACTCACTAAAGACTACTGGGAACACACACTAAAGACTACTGGGAACACACACTAAAGACTACTGGGAACACACACTAAAGACTACTGGGAACACACACTGAAGACTACTGGGAACACACACTAAATGCTACTGGGAACACACACTAAAGACTACTGGGAACACTCACTAAAGACTACTGGGAACACACACTAAACACTACTGGGAACACACACTGAACACTACTGAAACACTCACGAAGACTACTGGGAACACCACTAAGACTACTGGGAACACACACTAAAGACTACTGGGAACACACACTGAAGACTACTGGGAACACACACTGAAGACTACTGGGAACACACTAAAGGCTACTGGGAACACACACTGAAGACTACTGGGAACACACACTAAAGCTACTGGGAACACACACTGAAGACTACTGGGAACACTCCTGAAGACTACTGGGAACACAACTGAACACTACTGGAACACACACTAAAGGCTACTGGGAACACACACTGAAGACTACTGGGAACACACACTAAATGCTACTGGGAACACACACAAAAGACTACTGGAACACTCACTAAAGACTACTGGAACACACACTAAAGACTACTGGGAACACACACTAAAGACTACTGGGAACACACACTGAAGACTACTGGGAACACACACTAAATGCTACTGGGAACACACACTAAAGACTACTGGGAACACTCACTAAAGACTACTGGGAACACACACTAAACACTACTGGGAACACACACTGAACACTACTGAGAACACTCACGAAAGACTACTGGGAACACACACTAAAGACTACTGGGAACACACACTGAAGACTACTGGGAACACACACTAAAGACTACTGGGAACACACACTAAAGACTACTGGGAACACACACTGAAGACTACTGGGAACACTCACTAAAGGCTACTGGGAACACACACTAAAGGCTACTGGGAACACACACTGAAGACTACTGGGAACACTCACTGAAGACTACTGGGAACACACACTGAAGGCTACTGGGAACACACACTAAAGGCTACTGGGAACACACACTGAAGACTACTGGGAACACACACTAAAGGCTACTGGGAGCAGTGGGAGACATGTTATAATCTGTTATAATTGTCATTATTCGTACAATGCTTTGTCATTATGGTCGTGCCAATAAAGCTATTTAACATTTGAATTTCTTATTCCAGGGCGGCAGACACATCGATTATGTTGTGGATCAGATCGTCCACAAACTGATTGAAGTGGTGAAGAAGAAGAACAAAGCGGGCGTCACGGTGAAGCCTTTCCAGGTACTGTTTAAAGAACTGTTTAAAAAATATCACTGGTCACCGGCTTGAGCTTCAATCTCAGGATCCATGTATTTGTGATCCTCTCCAGAATGGAAGGAGTCATCACATACAGAGCATCAACTAGTTCCTGAACAGTGTCCTTCACATGCTGATATACAAGAGAGGGAGTTACACAGTCACAAGATGGAGGAATAGAAAGCAGTATTCAATGTTTAGTTCAGATTAGCTCCACGTCAGAAATGATCAGGCTTGTCATATGTCTATCTCCATAGAGGCTGAATCATCATGTTAATCACATAGCTATCATATGCCTCAAACAGTCCTGATGCTCTTCTAGGTAATCATACATCCTGTCATGTACTCAGCTACAGTTGGGATACCTTTGTTATCATGTTACTTTCATATTGGAAGAGGACATTCAGTATTTTCAGTTCACTGTAGTGGTTTTATTGTATTGAATTTACCTTTTTTTTGTGCCTCAGGTGAAGAACCACATCTGGGTGTTTGTGAACGCGCTGATCGAGAACCCGTCCTTCGACTCTCAGACGAAGGAGAACATGACGCTGCAAACCAAAAGCTTCGGGTCCAAATGCGTCATGTCAGAGAAGTTCGTCAAAGCTGTAAGGAAACATCCATCTTCAACACCTCACTCTGTTTATGTTGAGTAAAATAGTCCTGCAAAGTCTCATACACCCCCTCCATCTTAGGCTGCACCTTGGCCATTAAAACAGAAACAAACAACGCGAATGGTTGCATTTTTACAGCAAGGTTGAGCCTATTTGAAGCTAATGTTCCTGCATATTATGTAAATGTAAAGGCTAAATTGCAAAATGGACGAGTGGGATATTCAGATCAGATTGTAAAGGCTACATTTGTGTTGAAATACTATTCTGAATGAAGCCTTGTGGAGCTGCGGAGATATCAGAAGCTAAACATCCTAATCAACATCTTGAGATCAAATCCTTGTTTGCTTCAGATCTTTAGAAATCACACCAGGATCTTTTTTTCTATAATAATGATGATAAAACTGCAAAATTATCAACACCTCCAATTAGTTTTAAAAACCGTGCAGCTCTTGTAAATGTAAATATTGTGGGTTATCAGTGGTTTTAAGGATCTTTGTGTGTTTTCGTCACACAGGCTCACTCCAATGCTACACATTTAATCAAAGTCAACTTTAATGTCAATCTTACTCAGTTTGTGTTTACAGACCGAGAGATCGAAATGACGTTTCCAACAATCCCGAATGTAAAAGTATACAGATATACATAAAAATATGTGTATCCTATATACACAATCGACAGACACATTTACACACATGCACACATTAAGATAAAAAACACAACAATCAATATATACAAAATAAGTCACTTCAATATCATCATATTAATGTTTTAAGGTTTATGAACAATACAGAAAACCACCTCCACATTCGACGAACTACACTTGTTTCTGTACACAAACTCGTTCTCTCACGTGCTCTCGCGAGACTTCACGTTCTCATTCAACAAGCACTGTTTGTGTAACAACACCTACTGGTGATCATTCGAAACAACACTGGCAACAAACAACATCACTTTAACAATCAAATTATTTTCATGAACCCAAATGAATATATTAAAAAAGTATATTATTTGACATTTTATATGACTGTGCCACCTATTATTATGTATTTATTTCAACAAGCACCATACATGCAAATACATTCATCTCAGAAAAGAGAAGAGATGAATTATGCCAGATTATAGCTAAGAGATCATTTCCATCTGCAGTCCTGAGGCAGGTACATCACAATCATCAAACACTGCATCATCTCTATCAAAGAAACAATTATAAAACATGATTTAAGTACAGGTCAATAAAAGAATACATAGTACAGTTAAAATATAATATCCCACGTGTTTGTCCCCTGCAGGCGACTAACTGTGGGATCGTGGAGAGCATCTTGAACTGGGTGAAGTTCAAAGCTCAGACGCAGCTCAATAAGAAATGTTCCTCTGTGAAGTACAGCAAGATCAAAGGAATCCCAAAACTGGACGACGCCAACGACGCCGGTGAGTTCACTGTCAGATCGTTTCACTTTAGATTTACTAATGTGTAGAAGTTGTCTGCAAAGCTGTAGTTGTTGCCTCTTAAAAACCTGGTGTTGTGAAATAAAGCCACAAATCCTGCAAAATCACATTCATAAAGTGTGTTTTTAAAGAAGATCTTCAGTCTGTCTCCTCCTGATGGTTGTTCCATGGAGTGTGGACCCAGTCATCCTTAATCTCCAGGACATTGATTAGATGATTAATCTCCTCCTCTTCACCTTGCTTTAGGAGGGAAACACTCGGCTGAATGCACCCTCATCCTGACGGAGGGAGACTCCGCCAAGTCTCTGGCCGTCTCCGGACTCGGAGTCATCGGACGAGATCGATACGGAGTGTTCCCGCTGAGAGGAAAGATCCTGAACGTGAGGGAGGCCACGCACAAACAGGTACAACACCAGATCAATAATATGTGATATGTTAGAGAATGTGAGGGGAAAGGTTGTCAGACATGTTTGTTATAGAGCAGATTTCAACAACAAGGTGCTTCAAAGTGCTTTAAAAACCTTAAAAGCATCCTGACTAAGTCCAACAGAAGCACCGGAGAGGACATCATTTTAATACCTTAATAAACAGTCAATTAAAAGCCAATTATATTCAAGAAAATAGAGAAAAATACAAGGATTAAAGCGACATTGCAGCGTTAGATATGAAAAGTAATTTGAGTTATTAAATGCAGTAGGAAAAAGGAAAGTCTTCAATTTAAAAAAAGTGAGAGTTGGAGAAGATACCGATTGGTTGAAGGTGATCTGGCGCTTTTTTGTTGTTTTAATGTATTTTTACGTCTCTTTAAACTCTCATATTCCACTTCAACTCTTTTATACTCAAACTGTTTTTATTAGCCAAATAAATGACTAAAATCTTCTCATCTGCTAAAATCTGCTAAAAATCTGCAAAAAATCTGCTTAAAATCTGCAAAAAATCTGCTTAAAATCTGTTAAAATCTGCTTAAAATCTGCTAAAATCTTGCTTAAAATCTGCTAAAAATCTGCTTAAAATCTGCAAAAAATCTGCTTAAAATCTGCTTAAAATCTGCTAAAATCTGCTAAAATCTGCTTAAAATCTGCTAAAATCTGCTCAAATCTGCTTAAAATCTGCTAAAAATCTGCTCAAATCTGCTTAAATCTGCTCAAATCTGCTTAAATCTGCTAAAATCTGCTTAAATCTGCTTAAAATCTTCTCAAATCTGCTAAAATCTGCTTTAAATCTTCTCAAATCTGCTTAAAATCTGCTTAAAATCTGCTTAAAATCTTCTCAAATCTGCTTAAAATCTGCTTAAAATCTGCTAAAATCTGCTTAAAATCTTCTCAAATCTGTTTAAAATCTTCTCAAATCTTCTCAAATCTGCTAAAAATCTGCATAGACCAGATGGGATTTTCAGTGGTTATAATCTACTTTGGGATAATGATTCCAAATGAATATGAAAATGCAGCTTAAAGAAGGTTTTTTTAAGTGCTTAAATGACCTTTTCCCTTTCTACAGATCATGGAAAATGCTGAGATCAACAACATCATTAAAATCGTGGGCCTCCAATACAAGAAGAGCTACGAAGACCTCGAGTCTCTGAGGAGTTTACGCTACGGACGCATCATGATTATGACCGATCAGGTGAAACCATCTCTCAAAGACACTCACCCAGATTTATTATTAATTAAAGGGGACCTATCATGCAAAATGCACTTTTTGATGTCTTTTATACATAAATATGTGTCCCCGGTGTGTCAGGGAACTCACGCAGCGTCAGAAAATAAAACCCTCTCTCTTTTCCTCCGTACCCAAATCTCTAAAAACGGGGGAACAACGGAGCTGATCCAGATTTGCGTCCGATATGACGTAATATCTGAAATGTGGACCCACGGCCCTATCAGAAACAATGCTATCAGAAACAATGCCCGACTGTTTTGGAAGTAATATGGTCGGTGTTTACATTAGCATCGCTAACACTCAGAGCTAACCTGTACTGGAGAGCATGTGTGTGAAGAAGCAGGAAATAAAAAGGAACTCACCTTGTGGTATAACCGGCAAGAGAGAAAGCCTTTGAGCTCCATACTGTTTCAGAGATAATCCTTGATAATCCATGATATGGCGTTTCATCACGGCAGTATCTGCCGGTAGAATCTCCCGCATGAGCAGGCATAAGCTCCGCCCCTCTTTTTTTATCCTTTTAAAAAAAAAATGTTTTAAAGCTTTATACCAAAATCAGCTTTTTTGAAACAGGAAGTGAAATAGAGGGATATGAGGCATGGCTAGAATGGGTGATCTGTTTGGTATTTTGAGCAAAACACTTCATAGACATGTTTTTTATATATTTGTATATCTCTGAGACCTATGCTATTGCCTAAGAATAGCATGACAGGTGACCTTTAAGCTACTATATATATCACTACTAAAAGCACATTGTCTTTTTCTAGGATCAAGATGGCTCCCACATCAAAGGCCTGCTCATCAACTTCTTCCATCACAACTGGCCGTCTCTGCTCAAACACACCTTCCTGGAAGAGTTTATCACCCCCATCGTCAAGGTAAGAGACACCCACAATGCACCTGGGCCACTTCAGGAACCAATGACTGAGGCTGAGAGGCTGAGGGCGGGACTAATGGCGCTTAAATAAACTCAAATGTAATGAAAACGGACGGTTTATTATCACATGTAGAAGCAAACAGTCTGTGTGATCCAGTTATCAAAAGGGGTCACACACACACACACACACACACACACACACACACACACACACCACACCCACACCCACACCCACACCACATACACAGACAGACAGACAGACAGACACATACACACACACACACACACACACACACACACACACACACACACACACACACACACACACACACACACACACCACACACACACACACACAAAAACGTTATTAAATCCACAAAACAAATGACTCCTACACCTGACAACAAGCAGCACTAAACTGCACAATGTGATGGAGATATAGAGCAGGAATGAGTCCTCAAACAGGGAATGAGTCGGCATTTTAACACTTCCTGTCCCCTCGTCTGGAGGTAAATGGTGTCTTGAACGTTTTTGTTCACGTAAAAAGACACTGCTTTGTGATTTAAGGCATATCTAAGGCATGTTTCTTTGTCATGTTTTAATTATACTGTATGTGAGAAAATGAGTTTGAACAAAGAACATGGACAAACTGAGTCAGCAACAACTGAGGGGGGAACAGGGCATCACACTCACATAACTTCACTGAAAACACTAGGATTTAAGGGCAAAAAATGCCCCAAATTCTTAGGAAATACTGTTATATTTACATGTTTATGTATTGTTAGTAGGGATGCTCCGATCGGGGCCTATGGGGATCTTCCATTCAAAGTGATGTTTGAAACTCAGTTAATGCTCATTCTCTGGAGCTTCCTCCAACAACAACAACAACATGATTACATTCAGATGAAGAACATTATTCAAGTTTACATTCACTTTGGACTCTCTCTCTCTCTCTCTCTCTCTCTCTCTCTCTCTCTCTCTCTCTCTCTCTCTCTCTCTCTCTCTCTCTCTCCTCCCTCTCTCTCTCTCTCTCTCTCTCCCCTCTCTCTCTCTCTCTCTCTCTCCCCCCTCTCCTCTCTCTCTCTCTCTCTCTCTCTCTCCCCCCTCCCTCTCTCTCTCCCTCCCCCTCCCTCTCTCTCTCTCTCTCTCTCTCCCTCTCCTCTTCTCTCTCTCCTCTTCTTCTCTCCTCTCCTCTCTCCTCTCTCTCTCTCTCTCTCCCTCCCTCTCTCTCTCCCTCTCTCTCTCCCTCCCTCCCTCTCCCTCTCCCTCTCTCTCCCTCCCTCTCCCTCGCATCCCTAATTGTTATTGTATTTGTGTCTGCAGGTAAACAAGAGCAAGCAGGAGTTTGCCTTCTACAGTATCCCTGAGTTCGACGAGTGGAAGAAAAACACAGAGAACTTTAAAACCTGGCACATAAAGTACTACAAAGGTTTGAGACTCCACTATTTAATATATCTCTATTCACTTTGCACAGGGACATTTGTATAAAGTCTAAAGTCCTTTTTACAAATATATATATATATATATATATTTTTAACTCTGTTCCAGGTTTGGGTACAAGTACAAGCAAAGAGGCAAAGGAGTATTTTGCGGACATGGAGAAACACCGCATCACGTTCAGATACAGCGGAGCGGAGGACGACGCTGCCATCACTCTGGTGAGTTTAATGCTAACATTACATCCAGTTTTAAAGGATATTATTATTATATTAACCTCTCTAACAGGTAGGATATCCCGCAGTGATACACCTGGGATCTTTGTACACTTTACAGCAGTGTTTCTCAAACTTTTTCATACCAAGGACCACTTAACCAATAAAAAAACACTCGCGGACCACCTGACTCCACAAATATCCAAAAACAATAGGCCTGCTTACCACTCCAACAGAGACAGCTTACCTTCTCTATATCGCCTCGTTCACACATTAAATCAACAATACAACTACAACTACAGATTATATAAGCATTTCGTTCAAATGCGATTTAAAATGCTCTCAGGTTTTACATCTCTTATGAAATGTAGACTACATTTATTACGGAGTTAATGTCCAACAGACTCACAGATCGTTGGCTACTGAGAGATATGCAAAACACACCGCATGTAGTACGACACAAACCTCCGCTGTGGATTCCCAAAGCAAAATACAGTAAAACTCTGGTCCCAGGCCCAAGTTTAACTCTCTGAGGTCTAAGCCCTTTTTTCACATGTTAGGCTCGCATGGACTTTTTTCATTCATTGGATGCATATATTAGATAATAATCTCTATCTCACCCCTAACATCTACATCTACTTCCAGCATGGAAAATCGCCTGAAAATGGTACAAACAAGTGGCAACATGTGTGACGAAGGTGTTGCGCTGGGCTATATCATGCAATCGAAGTGAAACTTAAGCTCCATTGCGGAGATATTCCCGTGAGAGTGCGGAGAACTTAAATGTATTTATTTATTTCAAATGTGAAATTGTACCAATATACTCACGGACCACAGGGGGCGCTCACCGACCGCACTTTGAGAAGCACTGCTTTACAGGGTTAGAAGTGCAGGACCTATGAGTGTAAATGACTTGTTTAGGTTCCTAAATATTGGCTAAAGGTCCGCTACATTAGTGTTTCTCAAAGTATGGTCCCCCTAGTGGTCCGTGAGTATATTGGTAACATTTCACATTTTGAAATAAATAAATTCAAAGTGTTTCTCAAATTGTTTAAAAATGACTAGTAAAGGTGGCGACAGAGACACCTAGTCAATGAGTGCGTAAACAATGCTAAATAAATGTAACAGTGTAAATAATGAACTTGTGTTTAATGTTGAATTCATGTTAAACTTGGGCCTGCAACCAAAGTTTTACTGTATTTTATTTTGAATATTGTGTCGTACTCCATGCGGTGCATTTTAATTTGTCTCAGTAAAACGATCTGTGAGTCTGTTGGACATAAACTCCGTAATAAATGTAGTCTACATTTCATATGAGGTGTAAAACCTATGAGCATTTGTATTGTTGATTTAAGTGTGAACGAGGCGATATAGAGAAGTTAAGCTGTCATTAGCAGGCCTTTTGTTTCTGGATATTTGGGGAGTTAGGTGGTCCGTGAGTGTCAGTGGCGAGCCGTGACTTTTATACCTAGGCCCTCTGACCCCCCCCACTTCCCTCGAAAAAAAAACGTCACAGCGTATACTTCAGCGGAATATCAAAACAACGGCCCGGGGTGCAAAACGCATCAATGACAGCGACCCTCTACCACACAAAACAGCACCTGTAAATAACCCAATGTGTGTTCTTTGAAATTGAAAAGGACATTGCATTGTGTTTGTTACTTTCATTGCAGTTGTATGTCTTAAGTGTACTTTGGCATGCTTTTATTTTGAAGGCGAGTTTACGCTGTTGACAGGAAGTTGTTGTTGCTATGGAAACAAGAAAAGCTTCACAGCGGGCGGAACTTGTCATAAAGTCCGCGATAATAAAACCCACCCATTTAGAGGGAAGATATGATTGGTCAATTGTACTGTCATTTGACTTTACTCTCTCCTTCAGTTACTATAGAGGGCCCTCTGTGAATTTACAGCTGGACCACCAACAGCTCCTCTCTTCACCTCGCAGAGACGAGCTTCTTTCATTTAACCCTTCACATTCAAACAGAAACTGGATAGGCAAAGATTTCTTTGGAAATGTTATTTTAAATACAATTAAAAGTTATTTTGGTAAAACTAATGAAAAATATAACTAAAAAAATATTAGAGGGCCCTGACGGCTCGCCACTGGTGACTGTTTTTTGTATTGGTGTTACGTTCCCTCCTGGACTAGGGGTACCAAAGGGAAGTGACAAAAAATATTAAATAACCACAAGACGGTCTTTTAATTGAAAAAAGAAAGAAAGGCTCACCAGCCAATCTGAAAGAAAGTGACTAAATAGTACAGTTTACAAAGACACGACACATGCAGCCAAACGAGAAGGAAGAGAGCGACTGCAGCCTTTCTCAGCTCCCTTATGGAGGCCCTGATTGGGGATTGGGAGCACCTGAGGGAGACAATCAGGGGGAGAGAGGGAGAGAGGCACACACACACACACCCCAGCACCCACTACGGCACGTAACAATTGGTTAAGTGGTCCTTGGTATGAAAAAGTTTGAGAAACACTGCCATACATGTATGTTTGTCAAACTATTATAAGTATGTTTAGGCTTAGGCATCTTTCTGAGACATAGTTCAAGTTAACGAATATAAACAAGCATTTTCTACCTTTATACGTTATCCTAAATTGGTTAAAAGTGATGTGTTAAATGTCGTGCTGTGTGTCGCTGCAGGCGTTCAGTAAGAAGAAGACGGACGACAGGAAGGAGTGGCTGACAAACTTCATGGAGGACCGACGACAGAGGAGGATGCACGGCCTGCCAGAGGTCAGTGGTCAAAGTCAACCAGTGGGAAGATGGTTTTGTAGAAGCTGTTTTATATAAACATGTGTTTCAAGCCACACTAGTGAGTATCAATTCAGTTTCCAAAAGCAGACATACCTATTTATATGACCAACAGCGCTCTACGTAAGGTATGAGCAGAGAAAGGTCATTGAACCAGTGATTATTTAAAGATCGAGGAGACAGAAAATGCAATAGAATATCGTGTCAGGTCAGAGTTCAACTACGCATATAGTTCTGAGGAGCAGCTCTGAGATTCCCTTAGGCTCAAGGGACATAACGTTATGGACTGCTTTGGAGCAGAGTAATGTGTCTCTTATAAGGCTGTACAGCAATATAATATGTGACAAGTTTGTTTATAGAGCCGATTTCAACAACAAGGTGCTTTAAAAAACCTTAAAAGCGTCACGACTAAGTCCAACAGAAACACCGGATAGGACATCATTTTAATACCTCAATAAACAGCCAATTATATACAAGAAAATAGAGACAAATACAGGGATAAAAGGGAGATTGCAGTGTTAGATATCAATAGTCATTTGAGTTATTAAATGCAGCGGGGAAAAGAAAAGTATTGAATTTGAAAGAAGTGAGAGTTGGAGAAGATACCGATTGGTTGAAGATGATCTGGCGCTTTTTTGTTGTTTTAATGTCTTTTTAAGTGTCTTAACGTCTCTTTAAACTCTCATATTCTGCTTTAAACTCCTGTATACTCAGGAGGCATCTGCAAACTGTCTTTATGAGCCGAATAAATGATCCAAATCGGCTCAAATCTGCGTAGACTAGATGGGATTTTAGCTGAAATAATGTGTTTCAAGGAGCTCAATTATATTTTGTAAGTGTTTTCTTGCATTAAATCGATGCCCCGTCAACCAGTGGGAAGATGATTTGGTCTCAAACCACTCTGATGAAACAGTGTGTGTAAAATGTTGGTTTTTGAATGTGTTTTTTCTCAGCAATACCTGTATGGGACTCAGGCGCGACACCTCTCCTACAACGACTTCATCAACAAGGAACTGATCCTTTTCTCCAACTCTGACAACGAGCGGTCCATCCCGTCGCTGGTGGACGGTTCGTACATCTCACTTTCCTTTAGACACCCTGCATGGCTTTAAAAGCGGCTCTCATGTCATTAGAGTTAAAAAAAAGGGACACAAAATGATATCTTTTCACTTATTTACACCTAAAAATGCCACTTTGTTCACATAAAGCACGTGTTTTTGTGTTGTTTTATATATTGTAGATGCAAGGAGATGTTCTACCTGTCTGGGATGTGTCCATTTTTAATAACAACATTGTTTTTTGGGGAAAAATGCATCAAACACATAGTGTCCCTTGTGGAAACCAGGAAAATAAATAACTACCAATTTCTAAATGCCACTTTGTTCACATAATGCAACTGTTTTCTTTGTGTGTAATAGATGCTCGGGGGATTTTCTTTAACCATCTTGGATGTGTTTACTATTAGTACTATGTTGTCTTTTGATGAATTGCATCAAAGGCATATTAAATCAACATTGTCCCTTGTGGAAACCAGGAAAATAGCATGTATTAAGTCCGTATGGCAATCATAAAATAACGGAGTTTTCTTATTAGCTGCTACGATAGCCACCAGAGTGTATGACAGCTTCCTGTTTTTGGCTTTCTGGCTGCGCATCACTCTATTCACCAATGGGTAATGTTTAGATGGATTTAGGAACTTCCCCTCGATCCTATTGGCTCTAACGGTTCAAAAGAGATGTCAATCATCAAAATCGACCGAGGGATCCAGAGATATGGAAAATCCACCCAAATGACCCCAGAAGTGTGTTTTTTTCCCTAAATCTCTCTAAAAAGGTCAAATGTCACTTGCTTTGCATCAATCTTGATACAGGGTACTTATTACATGTTATAGTTTGGATTTCTAAAGCTTTTAGTCTCCTATCCCATCATTCAAGGGTGGTTTTCACTATCAGTAAGTAATGGTTTATTTTTGGACTGACACTATAATTTACATTTTTTTTACTATATTCAATCTGAATTTACTTTAAAATAAATAAATCTATATTGATTCTGACTTTTCTACATCCAACTCACAGGTTTATCATTGCTTTGAGAAAAAAGATGATTAATTTACCCCTTTTTAGAAGTGTAGTTATAGTCATTTGTTCTAGGAATGTCATTTTCGAGCCTGAGGCCTGGAAAACAGGCTCAGGGCTCAACAGGCTAAGGCTCTGACATGTGTATATTTTTCATACACTCTTTATTGATTATAGGAGCTGAGGTTCCAAAGCTTCCAAAAGTAAAAATAAAAACACACGTTAAACGCAATTTATACCATATGCAGTTGCAAACAAAGAGCAGAAAAGGTCCCATAGGAGACATACGGGTTACATCTTGAAATGTTCCTCTAATCGCCTTGAATTTTGGGAGAATGGTAATAAATGTGTGTGTCTGTGTGTTTTGTCTCCAGGTCTGAAGCCAGGCCAGAGGAAGGTGCTGTTCACCTGCATGAAGAGGAACGATAAGAGAGAAGTGAAGGTGGCTCAGCTGGCCGGATCCGTGGCTGAAATGTCTGCCTACCATCATGGAGAGGTACAGTCACATCTCTGTCTCCTACACACAAGATACAGAGAGCTGGGAGGCTTTATATTATAGCATTTATAGCTAAAGCACCGGAAATAAAACCTTTATTATCCCAGAAAGCACAACCAATACCATCAACCATCCATGGCAGCCTTATATAACATACTTACATTAATTTTGGGAAATTGATAAAGAAGGTATTGTGATGGAAACTTCTGAAGCAATAGCCGCTTTCACACCAAGTAGTTTGCCGTACTTAGTTCGCAGCATGGAACTAAAGAGCAGATCGCTCGGTCACTTCTTCTTCTGCTTTGGGTTTACTGGCAGGCCGCAAACCACTTCACGGCGTATACTGCCACCCGAAGTCCCCGGCCGGAAGTCCCCGGAGTTGGGGAAGGCTTCAGTAGAAGCTGCTGGGACTCCCAGCAGCTTCTACTGAAGCCTTCCGAGTAAATCGCCAGAACGCCGACACCTCCTCATCTCCACCGCTCCCATGTTTTCTTTTGTGTTGCCATAAGTTATTCTCTCTCCGTTGGTGCGCTGGGCTAATGCTAATGCTAATAATGCTAATGCCAGCAAATACAATGGCGGCTTCAAAAAACGTTTCCGAGTTTTACGGGGCGTGGTTTGCAATCCGCCCAGCCAATCAGAAATTGGAACTTTTTTTTCTCTCTAGCAGGGACTGAAAAGGGGGGAAACTGAACTAAGTTCTCTTTTTGGTGTGAACGCAAAATCCCAGGAACTATCGGAACTAAACGGGAAAAGTACTCCGGTGTGAAAGCGCCTTATGACACAACAACAATAAACTACCTCATGGCAGCTTGTGCTTGTTCATAAACAACAACAATGATCCCAAGCTGCTCCTCCTTAAGAGAGATAGCAGAAATACCTAAGCAAATGATTCCCCAACAGTATGTCAGAGACTCTATTTGATTCCCTCTCACTGACCCCCCCCTCTCCTTTGTCCCTGCAGCAAGCTCTGATGATGACCATCGTGAACTTGGCTCAGAACTTCGTTGGCAGCAACAACGTGAACATCCTGCAGCCGCTCGGTCAGTTCGGTACTCGCATCAACGGAGGAAAAGATGCTGCCAGCCCTCGATACATCTTCACCATGCTCAGGTAAACACAGGAGACTTCACACCTGGGCTCTTTAGTTACTGCCAGAGATACAGGGTCCCGCGATTCAATAACGTCAGACTGAAGCATCCTTTGTGCTCCAGTCGATCCTCTCAGTGAACACAGAGCTGAATCCAGATCCAAAGCACGCTGAAGGTCTTTGAGCAGCTTCTCTCACTGATCCTGCTGTTATGTTAAATGTTTGTTTCTCATGTATTGTGACTTGATATTTGTCTGTTGATGTCACACATGGAGCTGCTGTGATGCAAGGAGCATTTCAGACTTGATCTGACCATTCAAGTATCATCGTATCGTATCGTAGATGATGATACCATGATATGCACGCTCTTTACATTTGAAATCTATTTGTTCTTGCCTTTTCTAAACATCAAATTGCAGTATATTTAACAGAATAAGTGCCTGGTGTAAATAAGGGCTGCACGATTATGGTGCAAAAGAATAAAGGCGCTTTTTCCGCTTGCTTTCACTTCCCTGTTGTGCTACATTAAAGCTAATTTAATATATACATATATATTTGTTATTGTAACAGAAATTATTTAAATCTCGGGCTAAAAAACACTTGTTTATATCCAAAAAAGTGTTGATTTACAACCCCTTAAAATCCGTAATTCCTCTTGACTTCCCCTTAAAGCTTCGGTTTTAAAAACAAGTCTCAAAATAAGTTTCTTCTTTACCAGAATTCAGTGTATTTGTTGCATAATAAAGAAAAAAGCTCAGTGTTAGACTAATAGAATACAATGCATACAATCATACTGTTTATACAAGACTGCATCTTCAATATTAGGAACGTCAACCACGTTCATTTCATTATCATCATACAAAAATGTGCAGCCCTAGTATCTAATAACCTTTAATAAAACCTTTAAAGTCCAGATACATTTGTGTTAGAGGTCTCCTATGATGCAAAATGTACCTTTTGATGTCTTTTATACATAAATATGTGTCCCCGGTGTGTCAGGAGACTCACAAAGTACCCACATCTCCAAAAACGGGGGTTTGCTGCGTTCATGACGTAATATCGGAAATGTGGGCATCCCTAGTATCTAAAACCTAGATCTCTCAAAGTCCAGATTAATGTCTATAATTCTCCTAACGTTGCTCTCCCTCCCCTCAGTCCTCTGGCGAAGCTGCTGTTCCCGTCCGGAGACTCCAACCTGCTGAAGTTCCTGTACGATGATAACCAGAAGGTGGAGCCGGAGTGGTACATCCCCATCATCCCCATGGTGCTGGTGAACGGGGCCGAGGGCATCGGCACCGGGTGGGCCTGCAAACTCCCTAACTACGACCCCCGAGAGATCGTCAACAACATCTACCGGCTGCTCAAACACCAGGACCCCCTGCCCATGGTGAGCGGGAGTTCAAATAACTGATGGAAATGGATTTATCCAGTTGTGCTTCACTAGACGGGCAAAAGAACGACGTAGAAGATTATTAAATGCCGTCTCACTGAGGAGGATTTGTCCTTATTATCTCTGGTTGGGTTTGACCTTTGAGGGAGATGTTGTACTGGATTTCTGTACGTTAATATATAATATAATGACAAGTTTTGTTGTTGAATTGATAAAACAATGTTATTATCCTGTCAAAAAGTTGAATATATGCACAGGTTGTGAAAAAAAAGAATCAATGTGGAGGCAGTTTAAGAGACTACTAAACCAAACCAATCAAACAGATCCCACAAGGAAACACTGGGGGTTATTTCCAACCAACACAAGTCAAATGAAAGGTCAGATTGCAGGTTAAAGTGGGTAAAGATTGAGGCATCAAATCTGTTTTTGTGAAGGAGGTATTGCCTCAAAAATAGGATTAATGGTCGGCTGTGATACGCAGAATATGAGCAAGGGTTATGAAGGTCTAGAAGTAAAAATACTGCTATATAACTTTTGCAATTGCCTTACGTGGCTTAAATTAGATATGTTAAATTCTAGTCTTTATCCTCAATTACTTTGAAATCTGAGATGTGATACCCTCAAACATTTTGAAATATACTGTGTACTCCCTCCAAGAAGAGAGAGAATTAGGAGTCTGAATCACATTGTCTTGTGAGTGCATCAGGAGACTTTTCTCAGTGTTTCCGTGTTATTGAATGTTATCTCTGTCTCCTCACAGCTTCCCAGGTACAAGAACTTCAAAGGAGTGATCCATGAGCTGGGTCAGAACCAGTACCTGATGAGTGGAGAGGTGTCGGTGCTCGACAGAACCACCATCGAGATCACAGAGCTTCCTGTGCGCACCTGGACTCAGGTAAAACCTAAAGTTATCTAAAAGTGATCTAAATATGAAAAACAGTTTGCAGTGATAAGATGCAATAATAATCAAATGTGTGATTATCCCCCGTCAGAGGTGGGACGTAGTGGAGTACAAATACTTCGTTACTGTACTTAAGTAAACGTTGTCATGTTGCCGTTGTTCAGCATGGAAACATTCATTAGCTAACAATGACATTATTGTTCTATTAATATAAAGGGAGGTCAGGTACTCTTTAAAACAGCTGCTAGTTATGGGTACTTTTTACTGAAGTACATTTCAAAGCCTCTTTACTTTTACTTGAGTAAAGAAGTTTAGTCAGTACTTCTACTTTTACCAGAGTATTTTTAAACACGAGTATCTGTACTTCTACTTGAGTAAAGGATGTGTGTACTTTAACCACCTCTCTCCTCTGTTGTGTGCAGTCGTATAAGGAGTCCGTTCTGGAGCCCATGCTGCAGGGAACAGATAAAACTCCCGCTCTCATCAACGACTATAAGGAATATCACACGGACCAGACGGTGAAGTTCGTGGTCCGGATGTCGGAGGAGAAGCTGGCTCAGGCCGAGTCCGTCGGGCTGCACAAAGTCTTCAAGCTGCAGTCAACTCTCACCTGCAACTCCATGGTAAAGAGAGAGATTTAACTCCATATAACACCTGACAGGGACCAAGAACAGAATATGAAATTAAATAATGTACATTAAGACAAAATTAAATACGGTTTACCCTTACCCTTTAAGTTGTTTATGGAGAATTATGATCTGACTCACAGCCACACAGAGAGACTGAAGCAGATGTGCTTTTTAAACTAGCTTTTTAAAACACCTTTATTTCTGGTGTACCAAGGAATCAGATACATTCATACTCTGATGTACAATTTCTGAATAAGACCAATAGAAGAGCACACATAACCCTATTTATAAAGTGTTGGCTCTTTAGTCTTCACTGTGTTTTTTTCCGGTTTTTCAATGTACAGTTTCACAATTGTATTATCTATTTTATTCTCTATATACCACCTTTTTAATCTGTAGTTTCTTAACACTTTACTATGAATCTTAAACCACTTCCTCCCCCCCTTCTTCAGGTGCTTTTTGACCACATGGGCTGTATGAAGCGTTACGACTCGGTTCAAGATATCCTCAAAGAATTCTTCGACCTGCGTCTCCAATATTACAAACTGAGGAAGGATTGGCTGCTGGGAAGTCTGGGAGCCGAAGCCTCGAAACTGTCCAATCAGGCGCGCTTCGTCCTGGAGAAGATCGAGGGGAAAATCACCATCGGTATGTGTTAGAAAAATCTCACTCGTCCCCGGCTTGAGCTTCAATCTCAGGATCCATGTATTTGTGATCCTCTCCAGAATGGAAGTAGTCATCACATACAGAGCATCAACTAGTTCCTGAACAGTGTCCTTCACATGCTGATATACAAGAGAGGGAGTTACACAGTTACAAGATGGAGGAATATCGGGTCTTGTAGGTAATCATACATCCTGTCATCTACAAACTACTGACTTATCTCTCAAAATGTTTACTTTTTTCTGAAAATCTCAAAATTCTGACTTTTTCTGAAAAGTTCTGACTTTTTTTCTCAAAATTCTGACTTTTTTCTCAAAATTCTGACTTTTTCTCAAAAATCTGACTTTTTTCTTAAAAATCTCAACATTCTGACTTTTTTCTCAAAATCTGACTTTTCCTCAAAAACGCTAAATTCTGACAAAAATGTTTAAGTATTCGGAAAAACCGAATACTTAAAAATGTTAAATATCACTCGTCACCGGTTTGATCTTCAATCTCAGGATCCATGTATTTGTGATCCTCTCCAGAATGGAAGTAGTCATCACATACAGAGCATCAACTAGTTCCTGAACAGTGTCCTTCACATGCTGATATCCAAGAGAGGGAGTTACACAGTCACAAGATGGAGGAATAGAAAGCAGTATTCAATGTTTACTTCAGATTAGCTCCACGTCAGAAATGATCATGCTTGTCATATGTCTATCTCCATAGAGGCTGAATCATCATGTTAATCACATAGCTATCATATGCCTCAAACAGTCCTGATGCTCTTCTAGGTAATCATACATCCTGTCATGTACACAGCTACAGTTGGGATACCTTTGTTATCATGTTACTCTCATATTGGAAGAGGACATTCAGGATTTTCCCAACAGTATGAATGCTGGAAAACCTGATCTCTTTGTGTAACAGTGAGTGGTTTAATACTGTCTAACATGTGTGTTTTATTTGTCTTTAATAGAGAATAAAAGCAAGCGAGAGCTGATCCGCATGCTGGTGCAGAAAGGATTCGAGTCCGATCCAGTGGCTGCCTGGACTAAAGCTCAGGAGAAGGTAGTGATACACAGGTTTTATTCTACATGTACACATATACATACATATAGGCACAACAGGAAAGTCCATAAGGTCTGTAATATGTGACATAAATAATATGCTGCGATTTAAAAAAAGTGGATTTAGTTTCAGGATTTTACTTTTCTCTGGTATATGTCATTCAATATTTATTGTTCTCGAGGCTTTACAGTGTGCACAGATCAACAAAACATAATAAAGTTACCATATAGACAATCCTGAAGACAAACTGATAACGTGAAGGTGTTCAAATGTAATTATCCAGCAGGGCGTTCAGGGTTATATCTATTAAAAAAACTCTAACTCTGCACCCGTTATCAGACTGGACCTTAAAGCATTACAGTACATTCAAGGATCATTTAACTAGTCATGGGTTATGATATTAAGCTTTCTCCATAATGCACCAAGCAAAGATCCTTGAAATGAGGGTCTTAAAAGCATTTGAAATGAGACATTAATAGATATTTTGAAAGTGCTTGTGTCTTATACATTGGTTCAAGAAGAGACATTTTAGTTCTTCTGAAACAAAGTCCTTTAATGTCATGTTATAGCAAAGTGTAGGAACACTACTCATGTCATAAGGTGGATAAAACAGCACTTAGACCTCATAAGGTTTACATATCCTAATCCTGGTAGTTGAAAAGAGAAGTGGTTTAAAGGTCAAAGGTGGGTTCAGGTGACAGTAAAACAGGAACATGTGTTGTCTGGGATGTAAAATGTATGAAACAGAAGGATGAAAGGAATATAAAAAGGTTAGGAAAGTGTATAAAGAACTATAATTTCACAGGAAGACTAGAGGTAGAGGAATGGGAGAATCTGGTGAGGGATATTTCCAAATATCTGGAACAAACTCCCAGAAACCTGCAGGTCCGCTGCAACTCTGACTACTTTAAATCCAGGCTGAAGACTTTCTGTTTGCCGCTGCTTTTAATTGAACTATTCACATCTTTTATTCATGTACCTGTTATTCATGTTTTATTATCTTTGCTTTCTAAGGTTTCTAAGGTGTTTCTGCTGCACTATTTCCTAATACTCTTAATGTCTTTCACTTTTGTAAACAGAGGTGGGAAGTAGTGGAGTACAAATACTTTGTTACTGTACTTAAGTACATGTTTCTGATATCAGTACTTTACTCCACTACTTATTTTTCTGACGACTTTTTACTTTGACTTTTTACATTTTGAACACTAATACCTGTACTTTCTACTTCTTACATGTTGAACACAAATACCTGTACTTTCTACTTCTTACATGTTGAACCCAAATACCTGTACTTTCTACTTCTTACATTTTCCAAACAGGCTGGTTCCTTTAGTTTGAATGTGTGTTTGGTGGCGTGATCATTATTATTTAGAGTCATTGCGTGCCTATTGATTTGAACACGATCCGTGTATCCATCATTTCCTGGTCTTCTCTAAAGAAGAGGGACCAATGAAAACGTTGTCATGTTGCCGTTGTTCAGCATGGAAACATTCATTAGCTAACAATGACATTATTGTTCTATTAATATAAAGGGAGGTCAGGTACTCTTTAAAACAGCTGCTAGTTATGGGTACTTTTTACTGAAGGACATTTCAAAGCCCTCTTTACTTTTACTTGAGTAAAGAAGTTTAGTCAGTACTTCTACTTTTACCAGAGTATTTTGAAACACGAGTATCTGTACTTCTACTTGAGTAAAGAATGTGTGTACTTCTCCCTCTCTGTTCGTAAAGCACCTTGAGTTGCCTTGTGTTGAAAGGTGCTGTATAAATAAACTTGCCTTGCCTTATCTTCTGATTCCTGTGTTTTCCTCCAGGCTCAGGAGGAGGAAGAAGCTCGAGACGGGAACGAGAGCGACGGCTCGGTGGATTCTGGATCGGGACCGAACTTCAACTACATCCTCAACATGCCTCTGTGGTGCCTGAGCAAAGAGAAGGTGGAGGACCTGCTCAAACAGAGGGACCACAAGGTAGAAACAATCCATATTTCACCTCTTCAGTCTGTAGTGTTGCTCACTCGGACACTGAAGGGACTCTCAGGTGTGCACGAGTTCAACATAAATGTACTGTGTTTGGTTCTGGAAATACAGAAACACAAACACATCACTGCAACATACAGGCATGTTGTGGGATAGGTTTAATTAATATGAAGTAGTATGCAGTAGTATGAAGAAGTATAAAGTAGTACGAAGCAGTACGAAGTAGTATGCAGCAATATGAAGTAGTATAAAGTAGTACCAAGAATTATGCAGTAGTATAAAGGAGTATGACGTAGTTTAAAGTAGTATGCAATAGTATGCAATAGTATACAGCAGTATGATGTTGTATGCACTAGTATAGAGTAGTATACAGCAGTATGATGTTGTATGCACTAGTATAGAGTAGTATAGAGTAGTGTGCAGTAGTATAGAGTAGTATGCAGTAGTATAGAGTAGTATACAGCAGTATGATGTTGACATGTATTAATTCAAGTGATTGTGTCCTCTCAGAGATCAGAGCTGAACAACCTGGATAAGAAATCTCCGGAGGATCTGTGGAAGGAGGACCTGGCCGTGTTCATCGAGGAGCTCGATGTAAGTTACTTTTTTAATACTTTATTGACATTTCTGCAGCGAAAATTCCATCAGTAGAACAAGAGTCATGTCCCGCTCTTCTCTAACAGAAAAGCAGTTTTTATTCACTAATTGTTTCCAGTTTCAAATGTTCTTTTCATCAATTAACTTCCAAAGAAATTGCTGACATGTTGGGGAAGATAAATGACACCCTCGGATCCATTTGTATCTATCCGTTAGATATGAAGAACTAGAAATACAATGGACAAGCGGATTGGTCCAAATATGCTGAATTCACCTTGGTTATTATACCCTCATGTGATTTTACTTACCTTGATCCTGAATTTGACTTTCAGAATCACTATATTTCTCAGGTTCTTTAACGTAAGACTTGCTGTATTGTTCTTGCAGAAAGTGGAGGCGCAGGAGCGCGAGGATGATAATATAGGGAAGGGAGTAAAGCTGGTGAAGGGGAAGGTGGGAAAGCCTAAAGCCAAGAAGCTGAACCTGGAGGAGACGCTTCCCTCTCTGTACGGACGGAGAGTGGAGCCTCCAACTCAGGCGCTGCGCTCCGATTCTGCCAAGAAGCTGTCCAGGAAGAAGAAGGTAACCACTGCAGCTGTAATACTGGAGAACACAACCGTTTAATGAGGAATCCAGAGGTGTTACAGCGTGTGTTTCTCCCTCTCAGGTGGACGATTCATCCGTGAAGATGGAGTTTGATGAGGATGGTTTGGGCGTTGAGGCCGGAGCGGCCGGAGCGGCAGAAAACTCCGCTGTAGTCCCAAAACCAAAAACTCCACGAGTGAGGAAAGACAAGAAAGAGCCAGGTCAGTACTACTGCAAGTATTTAGCAATTTGCATATATGTAGACGTGTAAAAGTACTCAAATTAACAAAGGAAACTCTGACATATCAAGCTTTTTTTTCACGATAGAGGAGGGTTATACGAAATGAGTCAATTAACCCTTAGATGCCCTTAGAGTGACTGGACCCTACACTCTTCCATAAGTGGGTCAAAGAGGACCCGTATTAGAATAATATGTGTTTTTATGTCATTTTGGTCATTTTGGTTAAGAGAAATCACTTGTATAATATTTAGTATTATATTTTGGTTCACACCAAATCTTATAATTTTAGACATTTTTTTTACATTTTGAAAAAAAACGTTTTGAACATATCGATGCAAAGATCTCCGCTATTCTGAGACCCTCACAGTATTCCAGTCCCTTTTCAAAACTCATCTCTTCTCCTCTTGTCTACTCATAGCCCACCCCCATCAATCCATGCCGGTTGATCAAGTTTGATAGTCCTATACCCCCCCCACCCTAACCTTCCCTTATATTGTAAAGCGATTTTGAGTCCTTGAAAAGCCCTATAAAAATATAATGTATTATTATGATTATACTGACAGGTATCAGATCTTGCTGTGTAAAATAATCCTCCTGAGAGGTGTCACTTGTGATGTAGTCTGTGTGGTCTACAGTGAATGTATTCCTGACAGCAACAGGTGATAAGAATCAAAGGTTCCCATAGGATCCCATAGAAAATGCATGCGGGTCATTTTTGACCCACTTACTGTATGGAAGCTTGGGGTAGAAATACAAAAACTACAATTTCTTAAAATGTATAAAATTTCAATTCAAAATTTGAATGGCATGATATCCAAAACATGTTTTTTGAGGAATAGCTGGAATATGAAATGATAAAAAAATGTAATTACAAAGATACTTCAAGAAAACCACCTCACCGGGTCAAAAGATACCCACTTATGCATCTGAGGGTTAAAGCAAGAAAACCTCAATTATTGTCATTTTTTCCATTTATTTTTACTTTTTCACTTGTCGTTTCTGTCTAGATATAAAAAAAAGACTTATGGCTCTACTTTGCTCTGAAGTATATTAAAGAGGCCCCTTTCTGCTCTCTAGAAAATAGACTTTATTAGACTCACTCAATCTAGTTTTCTTCGGTGCAGGTACTCCCAGAGTGAGGAAGACTCCAGCTCCCAAAGGAACGGCGGGTAAGAAGGTGAAGAAGAGGAACCCCTGGTCTGAAGACGAGTCGAAGTCCGAAAGTGAAGTGGAGGAAATGCCCGTCATCCCCCGAGAGACCAAGTCCCAGAGGGCCTCAGGTAATACACTGTCTGATCAAGTCCTAAATGTTTCTAGCATCACAGCAGCTCCATTTGGACATATACTAAGATACAGAGAAACAGACATTAAAAATACCATTACATGATTCTTAAACAAATATATAATGTGGTATTTATAGGATGAAACTCTTTACTGTGAGTGTTGTATTAAAGCTCCCCTATTATACTGTGTTTCATCAATATATCACAGGTCTCTGATATATACAGAGCCTGTCTCTGATTGGCTGAAACACCAAACAGATCATTGCAGCATCCCATAATCCCCTCTGTTTCAGCCCTGTTTCCAAAGTGCTGATTCTCTGTCTGTTACTTTAGATGAAAATAAGGAGCCCCTCCCCACGCCCCTCTGAGAGAGATTTGGTTAAAAAGAACTCAATGGTGCTCTAGGAGGAGATTCAGGTGATAAGGTGGGGGGGGGGTTACCTTGGTTGGTGATTGGCTAATGGTTACACAAGACAAAAAACATTGTGACATCACAAAATTAATAACTTAAATGTATCAACAAGAACAGAGTTTTTCCAACAAGTCATCAATTATTTTAGACCTTATTCACTCTCTGTTTCTTTATGTTTTTACAGTATTTGTTTCCCCTTTTTTCTAATGTACAAAGGATTTGAAGTGACCCACCAGCAGCCCCTGGTAGTGACAGAGTAACATTAATTTAAATCAAACAGAAACCCAGCTTGTGAAGTGGCTCCACATTTCATCAGAGTGATTATTCTCAGTCGGCTTCAAGAGAGTCTGATGCAACCCAACCGCAACACATGATCAGTATTAAACACGGCTGCAGAGTCCACTGAGATACAAAGAAGTGACACACACACACACACACTCACACACACACACACACACACACACACACACACACTCACACTCACACTCACACTGACTGACTGACTGACTGACTCACACGCACTCAGACTGACTCACACACACACACACACACACACTCACTCTCACACTCTCTCACACACACACTTACTCTCACACACACTCACTCTCACACACACACACTCACTCACACACACACACACACACGCACACTCACTCTCACACTCTCTCACACACACACACTTACTCTCACACACACACACACACTCACACTCACACTCTGACTGACTGACTGACTGACTCACACACACTCAGACTGACTCACACACACTCAGACACACTCACACACACACACACACACACACACACTCACTCTCACACTCTCTCACACACACACACACTCACTCTCACACACACACTCTCTCACATACACACTCTCTCACACACACACACACACACACTCACTCACTCTCACACTCTCTTACACACACACACACTCACTCTCACACTCTCTCACACACACACTCCAGCTACACACAAACACACACACTTACCAGACACACACACACACTTACCACACACACACACACACGCACGCTCACTCGCTCGCTCGCTCACTGACTGACTCACTCTTACAGACACACACACTCACTCACTCACTCACTCACTCACTGTTGCTGCCTTCTTGGCCAGGTCAGCATTGTAAATGAGATTTTATCTCAATGCTTTCTTATCTGGTTAAATAAAAAATAAAAACACACACACCAGCCATCCAGCTACACACACACACACACACACACACACACACACACACACACCCACACAGAGAGATACACACACACAGACACTCACTCACACACTCTGTTCTTGTGTTTTTTTTCAGCTGCCAAGCCCAAATACACGTTCGACTTCTCTGAGGAAGAGGGTGATGAAGATGAGGAGAATGGCGACGATGAGGTGGTTTCTTCTCCGATGAGGTCGTCTTTTAAAGAGGACTTCCCTTCCTCTGAGCCCAAGCCGAGCTTCAGCCTTGACGACGAAGACGACGACGAAGACTGCTTCTCTCCTCCCAAAAAGACCACGTAAGATTTAAAGCACAGTGTCATCTGCAAACAGTCATATCCAGACCGGTTTTTGATTAGCGGACAGCTTTTTGGAACATCTTTTATGCAAACCTTTACTCCGTGTCACCCCCCCCTCTTATTTAGTGTCATCTGTGTACTATCTTTTATCTAATAAATGACAAAAAGGTCTATAAATATATAAAATAAATGCTAAATGTTGTCTGTTGTCCTCTGAAGGTCTGCACCAGAAGCTAAGAAGACAGAGACGAGCAGCATCTTCATGTCCAAGTCCAGCTTCTCTGAGAAGAGCAACGACAGCGGTGAGTAGTAGTAGTAGTAGTAGTAGTAGTAGTAGTAGTAGTAGTAGTAGTAGTAGTAGTAGTAGTAGTAGTAGTAGTAGTAGTAGTAGTAGTAGTAGTAGTAGTAGTAGTAGTAGTAGTAGTAGTAGTGGTGTTGGTAGTCGTAATAGTGGTGGTGGTGTTGGTAGTGGTAGTAGTAGTAGTCATTTGTAGTAGTAGTAGTTGTATTCATTTATATTTGTAGTAGTATTAGTAGTAGTAGTTGTAGTGGTAGTGGTAGTAATAGTGGTGGTGGTGTTGGTAGTGGTAGTAGTAGTAGTGGTGTTGGTCGTAGTAGTAGTAGTAGTGGTGTTGGTCGTAGTAGTAGTATTAGTAGTAGTAGTGGTGTTGGTAGTAGTAGCAGTATTAGTAGTAGTGGTAGTAGTGGTGTTGATAGTGGTAGTAGTTGTAGTAGTGGTAGTAGTGGTGGTAGTAGTAGTAGTAGTAGTAGTAGTAATAGTGGTGTTGGTGGTAGTAGTAGTTGTAGTAGTGGTAGTGGTGTTGGTAGTAGTAGTAGTAGTATAAACAAAGATGAAAAAGCTTTGTTTGTTTTTTCAACTTGCTCTTCTTCTGTTTAGATCACTCCAATAAGTCGGACAGTGAGGACGACGGGATCCCGGTGTTATCCTCCTACTCCAGCAGCTCTGCCTTTGACAAAATATCACCAGCAAAAAAAGGTAACCACTCACTCCGACCAACAGCTGGTCACTTCTTACTTTACAACAGTTTTTGTGAATTTATGCATTTTAAAGCACATTGTGGGACTCCTCAAAGCTTTTTATTATATCAATGTACAGAATGTAAAGCCATAAGGTGGCTAATGTTGGGCTATAAAGGAACTACAGTACGGTCACATGACTTCACGTCACCACCGCTAAGCTAAAGGTGGCTAATGTTGGGCTATAAAGGAACTACAGCACGGTCACATGACTTCACGTCACCACCGCTAAGCTAAAGGTGGCTAATGTTGGGCTATAAAGGAACTACAGCACGGTCACATGACTTCACGTCACCACCGCTAAGCTAAAGGCGGCTAATGTTGGGCTATAAAGGAACTACGGCACGGTCACATGACTTCACGTCACCACCGCTAAGCCAAAGGAGGCTAATGTTGGGCTATAAAGGAACTACAGCACGGTCACATGACTTCACGTCACCACCGCTAAGCTAAAGGCGGCTAATGTTGGGCTATAAAGGAACTACAGCACGGTCACATGACTTCACGTCACCACCGCTAAGCTAAAGGTGGCTAATGTTGGGCTATAAAGGAACTACAGCACGGTCACATGACTTCACGTCACCACCGCTAAGGCGGCTAATGTTGGGCGTGATGACATTTCGTCGTTATACACCAAAGCAAATGCCTTGTATGTCCGAACTTCCTGGCACTTCTTCCACATGATTTGTAGTGGTAATAACTCCTCCTGTTTATCTCTGATGTGCAGCAGCAGCAGCTAAGAAGCCGTCTGATTCCACTCCCAAACCGAAGAAGGCTCCGGCACCGAGAGCAAAGAAAGCTGATAAATCCATCTTCGACTCGGACTCTGACACCGGGTCCAAGAAACCAGCAGCAGCATCAGCTTCAGCTCCTAAAGGTACAGTACACTGTCTGTCTTATTCAAATAATGAATACAAACCATTTTTAAGTTCTTTGAGGTTAACGTTTTGGTCTGTGTTTATCCAGGTGGTGCAGGGAGAGGCAGGGGGAGGAAGAGGAAGGGCTCTGGGTCTGAAGACGAGTACAGTCCCATGAAGAAGGAGAGGACACCGGTCGGCAAAGTGAGTTTTCTCCTGTGTTTTAAAACCGGCAGTGTTTGTGTTTTTGCATTATATTTGGTTCTGTACTCATACAGCTCTTTATCAGGTCTTCTCGACCCCTCAAAGCTCTTTACATATTACGAGTCATTCACCCATTCATAGCTCATTCATGCAGAGCAGCATCACTTGCTCTAGGGAAGCTAACACTCACACACACACACACACATACACTCACTCACACACACACACACAGTCTCACACTCACTCACACACACACTCACACACACACTCACTCACACACACTCACTCACACTCACACGCACTCACTCACTCACACACACTCACTCACACTCACACGCACTCACTCACTCACACTCACTCACTCACACACACTCACTCACACTCACACGCACTCACTCACACTCACTCACTCACACTCACTCACTCACAGTCACACGCACGCACTCACTCACTCACACGCACTCACACACTCACACGCACTCACTCACTCACACTCACTCACTCACACTCACTCACTCACTCACACAGTCACACGCACGCACTCACTCACTCACACGCACTCACACACTCACACGCACTCACTCACTCACACTCACTCACTCACTCACACTCACTCACTCACTCACACAGTCACACGCACGCACTCACTCACTCACACGCACTCACTCACTCACACTCACTCACTCACTCACACAGTCACACGCACGCACTCACTCACTCACACGCACTCACACACTCACACTCACTCACTCACACTCACTCACTCACACAGTCACACGCACGCACTCACTCACTCACACGCACTCACACACTCACACGCACTCACTCTCACTCACACGCACTCACTCACACTCACGCACTCACTCACTCACTCACTCACACTCACTCACACGCACTCACTCACACGCACTCACTCACTCACACTCACACGCACTCACTCACACACTCACACTCACTCACTCACTCACACGCACTCACTCACTCACACGCACTCACTCACTCACTCACACTCACTCACACACTCACACGCACTCACTCACTCGCATGCACTCACTCACTCACACTCACTCACACGCACTCACTCACTCACTCGTACGCACACTCACTCACACTCACACGCACTCACTCACTCACACACACGCACTCACTCACTCACTCGCACTCACTCACACACTCACTCACTCTCACACACTCACTCACTCACTCTCACACACTCACACGCACTCAATCACACACTCACTCACTCACTCACGCACTCACACACACACACGCACTCACTCACTCACTCGCACTCACTCACTCACACACTCACTCACTCACTCACTCTCACACACTCACTCACTCACACTCACACGCACTCAATCACACACTCACACACTCACTCACTCACTCACTCACTCACTCACTCACTCACTCACTCACTCACTCACTCACTCACTCACTCACTCACTCACTCACTCACTCACTCCGTTGGCCATCGGGAGCAACTCAGGGCTCTCATCAACAGTCGCACTCCCTGGTATCCACATTCTATATATCCAATGATGTTATTGTGCTCCTGTGCAGAAGCCTCAGACATGGTACTTTATATTAAACAGTATACTAGAGTAGTACTTCTATAACGTGTTTCCTTGTGTTATTGTGCTCCTGTGCAGAATTCTCAGACATGATACTTTATATTAAACAGTATACTAGAGTAGTACTTCTATAACGTGTTTCCTTGTGTTATTGTGCTCCTGTGCAGAAGCCTCAGATATGGTACTTTATATTAAACAGTATACTAGAGTAGTACTTCTTTAACGTGTTTCCTTGTGTGTTGTACAGAAGCCTCAGAAGCCTCAGACATGGTACTTTTTATCAGATAGTATACTAGAGTAGTACTTCTATAATGTGTTTCCTTGTGTTATTGTGCTCCTGTGCAGAAGCCTCAGATATGGTACTTTATATTAAACAGATATGGTACTTTATATTAAACAGTATACTAGAGTAGTACTTCTTTAACGTGTTTCCTTGTGTGTTGTACAGAAGCCTCAGACATGGTACTTTTTATTAGATAGTATACTAGAGTAGTACTTCTATAACGTGTTTCCTTGTGTGTTGTACAGAAGCCTCAGACATGGTACTTTTTATTAGATAGTATACTAGAGTAGTACTTCGATAACGTGTTTCCTTGTTGTTCAGAAGCCCCAGACATGGTACTTTTTATTAGATAGTATACTAGAGTAGTACTTCTATAACGTGTTTCCTTGTGTGTTGTACAGAAGCCTCAGACATGGTACTTTTTATTAGATAGTATACTAGAGTAGTACTTCGATAACGTGTTTCCTTGTTGTTCAGAAGCCCCAGACATGGTACTTTTTATTAAACTAGTCTAGTGTACAGTGGTGAGCCGTGACTTTTATACCTAGGCCCTCTGACCCCACCTTCCCTCGAAAAAAAAAAAAGCGTTATTAGGTCACAACGTATACTTCAGTGGAATATCAAAACAACGGCCCGGGCTGCAAAACGCATCAATGACAGCGACCCTCTACCACACAAAACAACACCTGTAAATAACCCTATTTGTATGGACATGCTTTTATTTTGAGGGCGAGTTTACGCTGTTGACAGGAAGTTGTTGTGGAAGGAGAAAAGCTTCACAGCGGGCGGAACTTGTCATAAAGTCCGCGATAATAAAACCCACCCATTTAGAGGGAAGATATGATTGGTCAGTTGTACTGTCAGTTGACTTTACTCTCTCGTTGAGTTACATAGCGGGCCCTCTGTGAGTTTACAGCAGGACCACCAATCAGCTCCTCTCTTCACCTCGCAGAGACCAGCTTCTTTCATTTAACCCTTCACATTCTAACAGAAACTGAATAGGCAGATTCGAAGGATTTATTTCTTTGGAAATGTTATTTTAAATCAATTAAATCATTATTTTGTAAAACTAATGAAAAATAAACTAAAAACATATATTTTTAAAATATATTAAAAAAAATATTGTTTTTTTTAATGTTTTTAAATATTATTTTGTAGAATATCTTAGGCCCTCAGAGAGGGCTAGAGGGCCCTGACGGCTCGCCACTGCTAGTGTAGTATTCCTATAACGTGTTTCCTTGTTGTGCAGAAGCCTCAGACATGGTACTTCATGGTACTTTATATTACACAGTATAATAATGTAGTGTTTCCTTGTTGTGCAGAAGCCCCAGAAACCTCCGTCAGACGATGAGGACGATCACTTCCTGAGCGGCTCGTCTGCAAACCGTCCGGGTCGAGCCAAGAAGGAAGTGAGTTACTTTGTGGATTCAGACAACCCAGAAGAAGAAGACGACGAATGACAGGTTCGATTAAACACACACTTCAAACACACTCCACCCCCCCAACCTTGTGTTCCCCCCCCCCCCCCCCCCCACAGACTTTTGTACATTTCCTCCTTCGTTTTATTTCCATTAATGGTGACGTTCAATGATTTTTAACGTGTGGTTGTTTTACACTTTTTCTTATACATATACAGGTTTCTTTTTTTATTGCTCATTGAAATGTTCCGTACTTGTCCGAAGCGGCTTTTAGAAGTTTAGACAGCGGTGCTTTAGCACTCTTTAATTGTTAAAATACTATGTAACTTTTTGAACATGAAGTAAACGATGAAATGTCCACGATGTGTCCGCCTGATTATTTCATGACTCAGCTAAATTACAGTGTGCCTGAATGTAATCATGGCGTAGGTGTGTAGTGATTCTGCCTGAATGTAATCATTGCGTAGGTGTGTAGTGATTCTGCCTGAATGTAATCATGGCGTAGGTGTGTAGTGATTCTGCTTGAATGTAATCATTGCGTAGGTGTGTAGTGATTCTGCCTGAATGTAATCATGGCGTAGGTGTGTAGTGATTCTGCCTGAATGTAATCATGGCGTAGGTGTGTAGTGATTCTGCCTGAATGTAATCATGGCGTAGGTGTGTAGTGATTCTGCCTGAATGTAATCATGGCGTAGTGTGTAGTGATTCTGCCTGAATGTAATCATGGCGTAGGTGTGTAGTGATTCTGCCTGAATGTAATCATGGCGTAGGTGTGTAGTGTGATTCTGTGGAGTTTATTCATGGCATCCCGTTGGATGTGACGTCATCTGAACAGGACATCGCACGCTCACTGCTTGATAGCGCGCGAAGCTCCGTTTACGCCGGTTGTTAAACAACATCGTTTTGGGGAAATGCAAGTTTCCAAATGGTTGGAAGATAAGGAGGAAGGACAATCAATAATGAATATAGTCAATGTGAGGTAAAGTGTGTCGCCAAGGTAACCGGTTAGAACTCCAAGTGGGGATGAGGTCTTAAAATGTATGGAAAGGGTCTTAAAAAAGGTCTTAAAAGGTCTTCCATTTGACTTCAGGATTCCTGCAGATACCCTGCATACATACAATTGTACTTTGTGCTGATACGCCATAAACGTTGACCCTCTTATTCAAATATCTGCTGCACGAAGGGTTGCATACACACGTGTGTCTGTGCTGCTGATTTAAGAAAACACTTTCTAAAAGGTAGAAGATCCAAAAGTCCTTTCTTTCTTGCAGACGTTTGCCATATTTCTGACAGACCATATGTTTATTAAACATACTACATACATGCCTACCTATGACTGTTTTAATGACGTGTTCAGCATACTATACTATGACATTTTTAGACATGCTATATTAGGATTTTGTATTCATGTTACCTTTGACTTAATGTACAAAAACTGTTTTTAAATACTATGCTACAAGAACGTTTATATATTTTGACACACTGTTGGACTAGACTCTCTTCATTAGATTTTAGACGGACTTTCATCATACTTTTGGACATACTACAACTTTTATCACATTTTTCGACGTACTATTCTACGACTAAAAATGTTCGACGTACTATATTATAATTCTTTAACTTTCGATATACTACACTTAGATTTTTTTAAATGTTTTGACACACTTTACTGGGACTTTGTTGAAATGTTTGACTTTGTTCAGACTTTCTGACATTTCAAAACGTTATATTTTCGACATACTTTGGACTTTTTATCATAATAAACTTTGACTTTAAAAAATGTTCAACATACTATACTCTGGGTGTTTCTCAACGTCGAGGAAGGATGCTCCAGAGCACTATTTCAAGCATGCTCGTCATCGAGTGCCGCCGAAGGACTGTTCCAATGTCCAGGATCCTTGGAATTCTACCAAGGCCGGCGTCCTTCGTTGCGGGAAATTTCGAGGCTGTGTATCCTCCGGTCTTAAAATCCCACAATGCTTTGCGCACGGACCAATTTCCAAAATCTGTGGCGGAAAATGTAAGGCGGGGCCTCTCATATGAAGCACACCTGCACACTCGCTAGACTGTTCCATTCTTCGTTCTCCGAATGCCAGGAAGGATTCTTGCCTCGCTTGTGAAGGACCTGACTCGGAAGACTGTCCTACCAAGGAAGCGTCCTCGACATTGAGAAACACCACCTGACTCGGGGACATGTCCTACCAAGGAAGCGTCCTCGACATTGAGAAACACCACCTGACTCGGAGGGACATGTCCTACCAAGGAAGCGTCCTCGACATTGAGAAACACCCTATGACTTTCTAAAAGGAATTTGACATACTACACCACATCTTTTAAAAGAATATTCCATACTCTGACTTTTGAAAGATGTTAGACATATTCTATGTTTTAAAATATGAGACATACTAAACCAACCTTTGTTCATTATTTTTCAACTTACTATACTACGACGTTTCAATTTGTCTGCACAATATACTATAAAATACACTATACTATACTCACTATTAAAGATGTGTTTCTCTCCTCTGATTGGACGCCACATTATGGATTCACACACAAGTATTTTTTAAAATAAATATATTTTATTACTTTGCCAGGACAGTTCATGGTAAAGTTTAACAGTATATGAACATAAAAAGCATTATGTTAATGTACAAACAGAGACAGTATTTAAAATGGACAGCTGAAACAGGTAAAACCACTTCAGCCAATGGGAGGGCAGCAGAGAGCAAACAAGCCCCGCCCCTTCTAATCTCATGCCCAATCGGACGTGAGCATCTTGTCTCATAGTAACAGGACTGTACAACACTGCGTGTGATCGGTGGAAAGAAGGCGACTGGACAACAACAGAGCGTTGTGATTGGTTCTGAGGTTCACGTGATGAAGGGCCGATATTTAATCCTGGGTTAGACCGATATGTGGGGCTGAGATTTAACCTATTATGGGATGCTTTAGTGTTTTAATTTGTTTTTATACAAAATTGAATTGAAAATTGAGTCAAAAAATTGGAATTTCACATTTTTTTTTACATGTGTTAATAAATTGTTGACATTAAAATTGGAATAAAACACATAAATAAATATAATTATGTAGAGAAGGAAACAAGCCACTAAATATATGTAACATGAATTTATAAAAAGGCTAGCAACGGACAGTAGTTTGCTTAAAATAATACAAATGTATAAGAATAACAGGGACTTTTATTTTAACTTTATCAACAAAACATGCACATTTTTCATATAACTTTCAACCCTACGCTTCCTGTAGTATTTCAAATACATATATATTATTTTGGGGCATTGAAAAGCTCAAATAAATGTAAGAAATTCACAAAAAACTCTTTAAAAAATGCCAAATTTAGATGCAACTTGGGATAATTGCATATTGCTGTATAATAGATTTCATGTGAAGATCCCTTTATCGTCTGAAAAGGATCAGTTTCCCGCCGCACATATCGGTGTAACCCTGGCTCGTTAGTGGACCTGTTCACCAAATCGCTGTCTATTGATTGGGTTTGATTGATTGACAGCTGATTGGCTCCCTGGTTGAGATGGAGGCTCTGTTGTTAGACATGAAACAGGAACAAAAACATATCAGCGATGTCCATTTCCTTAATGTCCGTCCCATATCAGCTCTCCAAAATCCAGTTCCTCCTCCTCCTCCATTCTTCTTCATCTTTTGTACACTTGGACGTGAGTTCCCAAGGACGATTTGAAAGGTCTTTTCCCCACAGAGCTGCCAGTTGTAATGCAAAGCAACATCACTTATATAACACCTCCGCAGTGAGCTAGATAGTAGAGTATTACAGTTACGTCGGTACAACATTCAACGAAAACAAGAGTAAGATTCAGCATCGTGGAGTTTGTTTGCTGCAGGAACAGAGGAGTCGTCCCTGCTGCGTTCAGGGTCGGGGTGAACATTCGTTGGGCTGTTTTCCAGCTTCAAATAAAAATAAAAACACCAAAGATGGCTCCCTCCCTCTCTCACCAGGAGAACAGAGAGGGAGCCTTTCTAGTTTCCGTAACACTGCATTCTGACAGACATTATTCACATTCAAACGGTTAAATAAAGATCTGCTCTGGTTTCCCTTATGATATGTATTTCTGAGCAGGAATGGATTGCAGATGAGTTTTATTTCTTCTTATAATATTGCTGCTGCGACCCAGAGCCCCTCACTGCCCTAAGGGTGAATCTCTGTTTTGGATCAAAATGCAAGAAGCTGAACGACTCACTGAGACGGCGTCACTGAGATGTTTGTGCCAGGTTTTCAATTTGAATCTGTTTCTGAGAAGCTTAGTGATTTATCGGCTGCAGAGTCAACAAGCTCCACTTTGAAGTCAGCTAAAGTTTAAATATTTAGCGTCCAAAATCATCCTGACTCTCTACGACTTATTGAAAAAAGTAATTACATGTTTTACTGTAAATTAGGATATGTTAAATCTCATGAGTAACAGGTGGAATACCTAACAAATTAAAAGTGGTATTGTGAAATGTGACCTTTGTCTTGTGGGATTAATATTTTCTTATCCATACTGATTTGACTGACCTCCAGAAAAAACGTCATATATATGTCGAATAAATCATAATATAGCACGTCAAGAAATTTGAGAAAATTCACAGTAAAGAGTGTTAAAAAGTCAAAGAATAGTAAGTTGAAAAAAGAATGTAATATGTCTAAAAGTATTTAAAAATTGTTTTTTAAGTATGTCGAAAAAAATGAAAAATAGTCAGAGTATAGCTTTTGGAAAAATATCCTATAACAGTCAAAATATATTAAATTAAAAAATATTCTGGAAAGAAAATCATAATTTTACATATCCCAAAAAATACCTTAAAAATAAATAAAATAACGTGTGAAAAAATATCATGAAAAAGTCGTAATTAAGTATGTCGAAAAAAAGTAATGACGAAAGATCTGAATACTAATCGTTAACTGAACATCTTTCAATTCAGATGAACCCAATTGAACCGTTGGCACAAACACCTCCACGTGTGTCACTGAGTCTTCTTCCTGCATCTCTCCCAAAGCAGCGTCTCTCCGTCAGCAGTGAGGAAGCATTTCCAAAGCTGTCGGGTTTGAATATTCTCTGTAACTCTTGTGCTTCATGTCTTTAAATCTGAGCTTCAGGTATTTCCAGGTGTTTCAGCAGCAGAGAGGGGGGCGGGGGGGGTCCTGTGAGAGGAGGAGATATCACCTCTTCCTATTGGTCGGGAGAGGTGGGAAGTAAATAAGTAGATGTACTCAAGAACTGTACTTAAGTAGAGTTTTACTCCTCTACAGTTCAGAGGTAAATGGTGTACTTTTCCTCCACTACATGTATTTAATCCCTTTAGTTACTTCACAGATGTGGATGAATGATGTGAAATATAATCAAGTGTTAAATCAGACTTTAGTTCCACCTGGAGTAAATTCACAAGCTACCCTGCAGTATACAAAGTCATTACAACTAGCTGCTCCTTCACCAGCTTTGAGAACACTTTCATGATCAATCATTATAAAACATATCATATATATTATTCTGAAATGGACCAATCTGCACAATGACTACTTTTACTGTCGCTACTTTCACTATATTTTGATGAGAATACTTTTCTACTTTTACTTGAGGAACATTTTGAATGCAGGACTTTTAGTGTAACAGAGTATTCCTACACTCTGGTACTTCTACTTTTACTCAAGTACAAGATCTGAGTACTTCTACTTTTACTCAAGTACTAGATCTGGGTACTTCTACTTTTACTCAAGTACAGGATCTGAGTACTTCTACTTTTACTCAAGTACAAGATCTGAGTACTTCTACTTTCGCTCGAGTACTTCTCCCACCTCTGTTCATATTGTGTTGCTATCTTCTACTTTAATCCGCCTCCCAGTGATATAGAGCTGTGTTTGTAGAGAAGCCTCTCCATCGTGTAAATGTTTCTCAAACGGTCCGAGGATCGAGGCTGTGTGCTTCTACGTTTCTACGTCAGTGTACAATCGTCCCGGTTATCAGTATGTTTTGTGAGGATTGCGTTTCCCTCCGTCTGTTCAGCGGTTTCTAAAAGACACTTCTGAGAGGAGAGGGGAGGGTTCTGCTCGTAAGGCGTCACGGAGAGTGTGTGTGGTGGAGCCCAGGTTGAAATGCTGTTAGTGAAGGATACACACTCATCAGGTCATCAGTCAATTAGGCGTCTTTGAGTTCATGAAAAGCGCTATATAAATATACACTATTATTATTATTATTATCAAGTCATAGCGGGCTGCGATCACACGTACCAACACCGACGTAGCGCTGCGAGCTAACAGAGAACACACACCTTCATGTGATTTAAAGGAACTAAAGGGCTGCAGTTGTGGCCATGACTTCTATCAGTTTCACCACCATTGTGCTCCTCAAAGTAAGTGGTGAGAGTTGGAAATGGTAGCACTGTGACGTAAAGCAGCAAAAGGGCTGTCATTGTATTCAAATCTGGGTCATTTTTGAAGTTTTTGCCATGATTTATGTAGGTTTTTATTAGACTATACTCATCAAAATCATTGCTGAGATCTCAAAAACGAAGCATAGCATTTCTAGTAATATGGAACCTATTTGTGTGACATAAAAGCAACACAAATGCTGTAAGAAAAAACTAGTTTAGTTCTTTTTTTAAACGTTTTGTTCGCGATTTATCCAGGTTTTAACATCAGTAATGTAATGTTTGTTTGAACTGTGTTCCTCAGTATTCTCTAATTGATTCCTTTCCCTGGTATCGCTCCTCTTTCCACGGAACAACTCATCATGCTGTAAATCAGATCAGGACTAACGCAGACCGTGCAGTAGAGACGAGTTAACCGGATTAGTTAGCGTAGCATCGGTTTGTTTAACCTCATAACCGACCAGACGGTGATAATAAAGTGCGACACAGTTAGAGTTGGATCATGGTCGGGGTTAAAGGTTAAAGGTTAACAAAGATCACAGCCGTTCATTTCTCTGAACTCTGATGAGTGCGTATCGAAGGCTGTTGTTGAGCTCGACAGGAGCTTTGCATTCTGGCGGATTCATGACGTGTTAGAAAAGACGAAAAACTGTTTTTTAAATATAGCAACAAATATAAAATATTCCGTAATGTCTATATGCAATAACATTCTAGATAACTTCTCCAAAAAGGACCGCTTTTTGTCCCGCTCGCCTCGAAGATAATATTTAAGACAATGATTAAAAAGCACCACAAAATCCATCATAGAGACTCCTAACCGTCCGATGGTATTTACAACGTGTGTGCCGACAATACAGAGTTAAATTCACTCATCAATCTCCCATCATGCATTAGGGTTTACACGGGAGACCTGAGGAGAATCTTCTCTTACTTCTTCGTCCAAAACACCGAGTCCAAATTATTCACACGAGGCCTCCCATGTCTTCTTTTTAAGGGGAAATAGAAGTAAAGATACCTAGCAAGGAGGGGGGATACGAGGGGAAGCCTTGCCTGGATGCTCAGGAAAGTCAGAAAGAGCCTTTTCTTAGGACTTGTCTCCGGGCGGAAAAGCCTCTTCGGTGTCCGGAAACTCCGGCGATTCAGCGGTTTTTTCGTTGGGAGTTTCGTTTCTCCGAGGAGTTTCTTCCTCCTCCTCCTCTTCCTCTTTAGCCGGAGTTTCGCTCTTCTTCTTGCCGCCCTTGCTGCTGCTCTTCCCGCTGTTTTTCTTGCCCTTCTTCCCTCCTTTCTTTCCTCCCCCGGAGCTCTTTTCCCCGCCGCTCGACCCGTCCTGACCCTCCGAGTTCTCCAACATCTCCTGGATGAGCGGCGGCATCGAACCGGGAATCTCCATCTTCAGAGAGATGACCCGCTCTGCGCCTGCAAGACAACGAGGAGGGCAGAAGAAGAGGGGTTAAGATAAAGATGTTATTATTATTAGTTTTGTAGTTTTTGCATATAACTATGTGGTCACAACATTTCTTATGGCATCAAAGAGGAAGACATCACAATTTCACTTAAATGAAGCACATTCACACATTTCTGACACGAAAGAGAGGAGAGAATCAAATCATTAAAAGAGTAGAAATAAACAATTCTAAAATATAAACAAATTGATTGATAGATTAGATTAAATACACTTATATATACTTTTTGTCTTGAATGACATCACGTCAAATCCACGTCTGGCTAAGCTAATTATTGATTTAATAGTTTAGTATAGTGAGCACCATAAAGATGGATACATGTAGATTCAACACAAACTTGCTTGTTTCGTTATTGTTGACACAGTTTAATATGCATTTCCATTTTATGTGTATTAGTGGTTCCCTGCTCTCTGTGAACTGTTGAAGACTCCTGCGTGTTTTAGGGTTCTGCTGCTGCTTTTCACCACATGTAAACGCCCCGTGATGATTCAGCTACCGTCCTGATATGAAATGTTCCCCCTGCAGACCCCTAACATAGATAAAAGTGTGTTTCCTGCGTACCTTTAGCGCTGATGCTCCGCAGGTCGGTGATCTTCATCAGGTTTTGGGGAACATGTGAGGTTTGCTCGGCCTCCTCTTCCTCACGTAGATCTTCAAGCTTCAAGAAGAGGCTCCTGCATCTCGTCCACTTTAGAGGTTCCTCCAGGTCCTGGCGGTCTGACACACACACACACACAAACACACACACACACACACACACACACACACACTGTTAGGAAAATAGTGAATGTACTCTTCCAATCTGAGAGTAACATGCTAACAAAGGTATCCCAACTGTAGCAGTGTGCATGACAGGATGTATGATTACCTAGAAGAGCATCAGGACTGTTTGAGGCATATGATAGCTATGTGATTAACATGATGATTCAGCCTCTATGGAGATAGACATATGACAAGCATGATCATTTCTGACGTGGAGCTAATCTGAACTAAACATTGAATACTGCTTTCTATTCCTCCATCTTGTGACTGTGTAACTCCCTCTCTTGTATATCAGCATGTGAAGGACACTCTTCAGGAACTAGTTGATGCTCTGTATGTGATGAGTACTTCCATTCTGGAGAGGATCAGAAATACATGGATCCTGAGATTGAAGCTCAAGCCGGGGACCAGTGATATTTTTCCAACACACACACACACACACACACCCACACACACACACACACACACACAGATTGAACCATGACGAGTGTGTGTATCTGATGCAGACGGGCTTCAGGCTGATTCATGAATCGCAGCGTGAAGCCGGACTGATTGAGAGGAAGAGTTTATCTTTTCATGTCGACTCATTTTCTGCAGACGGCAGAGATGAGGACAAAGAGATAAAGTTGAGCAGAAACTCATTTCAATCCTTAGCTTTGAGTGTTAAGCTCTGATAACGGAGGGCTTAAAGTGTCACACAGCAGGAAGCAACAACTCTAACTAATAAGAGACGATGCGTTGACATTTCTGCACACAGAGAACGAAAGGAGGACTCAAATCTACGGAGGCTAACGGCTGCTAACGTGCTACAACTAAAACTCTTCCATCAGGAGAACTCGCTGCAGCTTCAGAAAGGATGCAGATATAAAAACACAAATGTTCCACATGAAGAACATCTTCAGCAACACATGCAGCATTTAGAGAACATCAGCAACTTGAGGAGACATGTGAGCATTTACTAAAAGCTGCAGAAACCAAACGCTGCAAATACAAAACGCTGAAGAAGCTCAAACACACCGGAGACCAGGGGACACTAAAGAGTGACGCACACAGCTTGGAGACCAGGGGACACTAAAGAGTGACGCACACAGCTGGGAGACCAGGGGACACTAAAGAGTGACGCACACTGCTGGGAGACCAGGGGACACTAAAGAGTGACGCACACAGCTGGGAGACCAGGGGAAACTAAAGAGTGAAATTCAGAGACACTACACACACTTCTCCAGCAGGGGGCAGTGTGTGAGTGGAGATCAGCAGAAACTGTAACGGTGTGTGATGACAGATTGAATCAGAGTGTCTCTCACTGTCCAGGATTAGGCAACAGCCTGTAATATCTCTGGGGATTAAGAGGTATAATATAAATATACATTCATATTTATTGTTGGATAAAACCCAGCTGGTGACGGACAGTGATCACAGGTGGACAGTGATCACAGGTGGACAGTGATGACAGGTGGACAGTGATCACAGGTGGACAGTGATCACAGGTGGACAGTGATGACAGGTGGACAGTGATGACAGGTGGACAGTGATCACAGGTGGACAGTGATCACAGGTGGACAGTGATCACAGGTGGACAGTGATGACAGGTGGACAGTGATCACAGGTGGGAGAGAGGAGGGACATTTAGGAGTAAAACTTGGTGTGTGATGAATGTAAAGGAGTACAATACTGGCTTCTGGAATGTGATAGAGAAGAAGTATTCTGTGTGTGCGTGTGTGTGTCTGTGTGTGCATGCGTGTGCATGTGTGTGTGTGTGCATATGTGTGTGTGTGTGTGCATTTGCGTGTGTGTGCATGTGTGTGCGTGTCTGTGTGCGTATGTGTGAGTGCATGTGTGTGCGTGGGTGTGAGTGTGTGTGGGTGTGTGTGCATGTGTGTGCGTGTGTGTGTGTGTGTACATGTGTGTGCGTGGGTGTGTGTGTGTGTGTATGTGTGTGCGTGTGTGCATGCATGTGCGTGTGTGTGTGTGTGTGTGTATGTGTGTGCGTGTGTGTGTGCGTGTGTGTGTACATGTGTGTGCATGGGTGTGTGCGCGTGTGTGTGTGTGTGCGTGTGTGTGTGCGTGTGTGTGTGTGTGTGTGTGTGTGTGTGCGTGGGTGTGTGTGTGTGTGTGCGTGTGTGGGTGTGTGTGCGTGTGTGTGCGTGTGTGTGCGTGTGTGTGTGCGTGTGTGTGTACATGTGTGTGCGTGGGTGTGTGCGCTTGTGTGTGTGTGCGTGGGTGTGTGCGCGTGTGTGCGTGTGTGTGCGTGCGTGTGTGTGTGTGTGCCCCATCATACACTGAAGCTGGTTCCTTTTTGATGTGAGAATGATTAATGTAATGCAGCCTGTTGCTGACCTGCTTTCAGACTCAGTTTCTGCAGAATGACTGTGTTGAATGGAGAGAGTGTCTCTATGTGAGGTGGATGTATCCTCTTGATGTCTTTATACTCTCAGATCTACTGTGTTTTCTTTAAATCTGGATTTATGCTGAATTTATGATGCAATCCGGCTGCAAAAAGCTTCTAATTTGACAAATCCTTCTCACAGATTGGAGGAGTGTTATTGGATTTTGCAGAAAGATATTTTCTGACGAACGCTGAGGATACTTTATATTTACAAAAAGTGTTTCCCAACCTGGGGCTCGGGACACGGTTCATATCATTATTTAGTGTCTCTACTTTAAAGAGTCCTCTCCTGCTGATGTTCAGGTGTATATCAGTATGTAGTGTCTCTACTTTAAAGAGTCCTCTCCTGCTGATGCTCAGGTGTATATCAGTATGTAGTGTCTCTACTTTAAAGAGTCCTCTCCTGCTGATGTTCAGGTGTATATCAGTATGTAGTGTCTCTACTTTAAAGAGTCCTCTCCTGCTGATGTTCAGGTGTATATCAGTATGTAGTGTCTCTACTTTAAAGAGTCCTCTCCTGCTGATGTTCAGGTGTATATCAGTATGTATTGTCTCTACTTTAAAGAGTCCTCTCCTGCTGATGTTCAGGTGTATATCAGTATGTAGTGTCTCTACTTTAAAGAGTTCTCTCCTGCTGATGTTCAGGTGTATATCAGTATGTAGTGTCTCTACTTTAAAGAGTCCTCTCCTGCTGATGTTCAGGTGTATATCAGTATGTAGTGTCTCTACTTTAAAGAGTTCTCTCCTGCTGATGTTCAGGTGTATATCAGTATGTAGTGTCTCTACTTTAAAGAGTCCTCTCCTGCTGATGTTCAGGTGTATATCAGTATGTAGTGTCTTTACTTTAAAGAGTCCTCTCCTGCTGATGTTCAGGTGTATATCAGTATGTAGTGTCTCTACTTTAAAGAGAGACATAAATAAAAAAATAAAATAAATAAAATAAAATAAATAAAAAAATAAAATAAATAAAAAAATAAAATAAAATAAATAAATAAATAAAATAAATAGAGATTGGTGTCTCTTTAAAATACCTCCGGAGATGAGGCAGATGGCGCTCAGTAGCCCTGTCTCCGTGTCGTCCATCTCGATGGGCAGCAGCTGGTGAGCGAAGGTGAAGACGAGGTCTGTGAGCGGGCCGAAGCCGGCGTTGTGCATCTGAGTCCGGTTCAGAGTCAGGCCGTCGGAGAAGGTCATGGTGTCCTGATCCGGGGTGTAGCGCGTACAGATGCGCAGGATCTGAGGGGGACGAGGAGACAAAGATTTAAGATTTAAAGGACAGAATACTTTACTTACTAGAGTTTGTCTTTTGTCTTTCAGTCGAGCAGCTTTTAGAGCACGAATCGAGAGCTGGCTGTCAGTGCGGAGAATGCTCAAGAAAGGTAATTTTTCGGGTTAGAAAACCTCTTAGACTGAAACGATTATGTGACCATTCACCTTGTTTATAAAACAGCTGCAGACGATCAGCACAACAAACTCATTTTCTGTCCCCTTCAAGGCAGCAAAAAAGCTTTTACTGCCTCAAAAGTGACAGAAAGAGTTGAATAAAATAAAAATAATTGAGATATTAAAGTAAGTAGGATTCATGCATGTGTTATTTAGGGGAATCAAGTCTGGGGCTGTCACAACATCAGATGGTTGACCAAAGGTATTCATTATGACCCTATTATTCCAAATACTAATATGATGCAACACCTCTAACGAACACTTAAACTTAATCTTGAATAAAGACATAACATTAATCTGGCAGTTTAACCAGCTGATCACCAAACCTCTATTTGTTATGTCTTTTTATTTTCACACTGTTATTAACCCGATGTTTATGACTGATAATAACTGTGAGACTCAGAAGTGTGAGGCAGGTGGAAGAAGTTTCACATAAAGAACAACAAGCCAAACAATGACCTTCCTCACACTGAAGGAGAATCACCTGCTGCACGGTGTGTGTGTGTGTGTGTGTGTGTGTGTGTGTGTGTGTGTCTCCTTTGAAGCTGTGTGAGTGGGCCGGCTCTGACAGTGAGTGGCAGCGTGTCTGCAACATGAAACAGAATAAAACATGGCTGCTGGCGGTGACTCGCACCGGCTGGCCAGGCCTGGGCACACACACAAACACACACACACCACACACCACACACACACTGCGTTTGATCTTCCCTGACCAGTGCCTACACCCTTCATTCAGACAGTAGAGCCAGCATCATCACAGCTTCACCTCGACTCTGTCACACCTGACAACTCACTCCATGCTCCAACACACACACACACACACACACACACACACACACACACACACACACACACACACACACCACTGAGAGCTAACACACAATGTTTATTTCTAGTCTTTTAATTGTTATTGTACAATGCCGTGTCTTTTTATGCTGCTGCAACGCAAACATTTCCCAAATTGGGATCAATAAAGTACTTCTTATCTTATCTTATCTTATCTTATCTTATCTTATAACAGGCTGAGTGTGTGTGCAGAGAACTGTAAGGCTGCACAATGAATGGAGTTGTGCAATAACATGATGCACATAGTAATATATATATATTTATATAGACAGTTTAGCCAAATTCTATAGGCTAAAGGTGTTTTAATGTAATTCCTGTTGCTGTTTTAACACGTTGCTACAGGGACTAACAAAGGTGTATCTTATCTTATGATGACCTTACTGAACTCAACTCAACTTAACTTAACGTAACATACTTGATTGTTACGTGTCATGTCCTTTTGTGTCGTATCGTATCTTATGTTGAAATGATATCTTATCGTATAGCATAGTGTACCATAGCGTACCATAGCGTACCATAGGGTAGCATAGCGTACTATAGTGCAGCATTGCGTACCATAGTGTACCACAGCGTAGCATAGCGTACCATAGCGTACCACAGCGTAGCATGGCGTACCATGCGTACCATAGCGTAGCATAGCGTAGCATAGTGTAGCATAGCGTACCATAGTGCAGCATAGCGTACCATAGTGCAGCATAGCAAAGCGTAGCGCAGCATATAGTTTCTTAGCTTAGTTTAGCTTACCTTAACTTAAATTCACTCTACTTATCTCATCTTATCATATCTTAAATTATCTAATCTTGATAACCAAATGTCAGTAAGCGCAATATTTGGTAAAGTCGAAATATGTGAAAATATGTGAAATAATGATATACAGTCTTAGTGAAACAAATCCTTGTTTGGTACAGACGCTCCTAAAGAACTCACATGATACAGATACAGTAAGTATTCAGTGTTCATTTACCCAGGTTGTGTCTGGATGTGTTTTGCATTTAAACCTCACATAAATACGCATCTTCATAAATAAATCACACTTTTTTAATTTTCCAAACCAAAATGCAGATCAGCCTGAGTCACTTTCTCTTCTTCCTGCTCCATGCTTTAAGGAGGAACAACTATTAAGTAGAGCTAGCATAACCTGGTATTATATGATAGTAAAATAGCTCAGTTAGCATTGTGTGCTAACAGCGCAGGTTACACAGACTATGCTCCATCCTGCCATCACTTCCTCCTGCTCTCTGAGCGATGTGTGTTAATCTGATCTCAGACAGAAGCGGAAGAGAGGCGGACATTTTCCATTTTCCATCTCATTACTGCAGTAACTGAACATCGCTCCACGAACAACTGCTGAGAACAAACAAGCATCTCTGCAGCTGCACAAAACACAGCGTCTCTAACGAGTGCACAGAGAGGGACCCTTGTTGTTTGTTGACATGTTGCAGCATGTCAACAAACAACTCTTTTAACAATGTAAAGAAAAACACAATATTTGGGTCTTTGAGAAACTGGGATATGGATATTCTGGAACTTTTCTAATAAGGTAGTGTTTATAAAGTTGTGTGGCCTTATACTGTATACTGATGCTTTATTACTCAGTTATAAACCTTAAACACTCAACGGTATTCCTCCAAAATAAAAGCACAACCTCTCTCCTCTCCTCTCCTCTCCTCCTCTCTCCTCCCTCACTCCTCCTCTCCTCTCCTCTCCTCTCCTCTCCTCTCCTCTCCTCTCCTCTTTCCCCTCCTCTCCTCTCCTCTCTTCTCCTCTCCTCTCCTCTCCTCTCCTCTCTCCTCTCCCCTCTCCTCTTCCCTCTCCCCTCCTCTCCCCTCCTCTCCTCTCCTCTCCTCTCCCCTCCTCTCCTCTCCTCTCCTCCTCCTCTCCTCCTCCTCTCCTCTCCTCTCCTCTCCTCTCCTCTCCTATAAAATTAAAACAACACTAAATTGGTTGATTTTCTCCAAAATAAAAGAACCTTACACCACCATTAACAAGTGTATTCCTTCAAAATAAAAGCACTGAAATTCCCTTACGAGTGTTATCCCTCCAAAACAATAGCACCACAATGCACTTTTACAACCCTAAAAAACAAGTGTAACCCCTCCACAATAAGAGCACTGAAGTGTAACCCCTCCACAATAAGAGCACTGAAGTGTAACCCCTCCAAATTAAGAGCACTGAAGTGTAACCCCTCCACAATAAGAGCAGTGAAGTGTAACCCCTCCAAATTAAGAGCACTGAAGTGTAACCCCTCCAGAATAAGAGCCCTGAAGTGTAACCCCTCCACAATAAGAGCACTGAAGTGTAACCCCTCCATAATAAGAGCCCTGAAGTGTCACCCCTCCACAATAAGAGCCCTGAAGTGTCACCCCTCCACAATAAGAGCACTGAAGTGTAACCCCTCCAGAATAAGAGCCCTGAAGTGTAACCCCTCCACAATAAGAGCCCTGAAGTGTAACCCCTCCACAATAAGAGCCCTGAAGTGTAACCCCTCCAGAATAAGAGCCCTGAAGTGTAACCCCTCCACAATAAGAGCACTGAAGTGTAACCCCTCCACAATAAGAGCCCTGAAGTGTCACCCCTCCACAATAAGAGCCCTGAAGTGTCACCCCTCCACAATAAGAGCCTCACCAGGATGTCGAGGCAGGCGGCCTTCAGGAGAGTGATCTGGTCGGCGATGGTGAGCGCCGTGAAGCCAGGAACTCGTTTGGCAAACTCCACGATCTTTATAATGCACTTTGTGGCCAATTCACTGAATTTATCCCACAGACCGAGGTCCAGCCGCACACGGTGGTCCGCACTCGAGTTCTGAAACAAACAAAAAACAGTAATAATACAAACAAATTATAATAAGCAATGTCAACAAAAAATAAGATCAAATATTAAAAATAATAATTTATAACAATAACAACAATGATCATGAATGCTAAAAACAAGAATAGAAAAAGTAATATATAGCAATAATAATAAGTCCTCTCCTCTCCTCTCTCCTCTCCTCTCAGCTCTCCTCTGTCTCTCCTCTCCTCCCATCTCCTCTCCTCCCTCCTCTCCTCTCCTCTCCTCTCTCCTCTCCTCTGTCTCTCCTCTCCTCTCCTCTCCTCTCCTCTCCCTCTCTCTCCTCTCCTCCCTCTCCTCTCTCCTCTCCTCTCTCCTCTCTCTCCTCTCCTCTCTCCTCTCTCCTCTCTCCTCTCTCCTCTCTCCTCTCCTCTCCTTTCCTCTCCTCTCTCCTCTCCTCTGTCTCTCCTCTCTCTCCTCTCTCTCTCTCCTCTCTCCTCTCTATCCTCTCTCCTCTCCTCTCCTCTCTCCTCTCCTCTCAGCTCTCCTCTGTCTCTCCTCTCCTCCCATCTCCTCCCATCTCCTCTCCTCTCCTCCCATCTCCTCTCCTCTCTCCTCTCCTCTGTCTCTCCTCTCCTCTCTCCTCTCTCCTCTCCTCTCTCCTCTCTCCTCTCTCCTCTCCTCTCTCCTCTCTCCTCTCCTCTCCATGTCACCCTCACAGTGAATCAGCCTGAGCTCAGGAGCTGCTGAGTCTCAGAGATAATGAGCGAACAGTCAGAGTTTCTGCCGACAGATCTGTGACAGGCAGCGCTGCCATTAAAACACAAACACAGACCAGAACCAGAACAACCAGCGGGGCGGTGTGCAGAGAGGGAGAGGAGGGGGAGAGGGAGGCTGACAGGTGAGAGGAGGGAGAGTTAAGTATGTGAGGGCAGAGCGGGGGAATAATGCAAGATGTGCATATTGTACTTAAAAAATATGCACATCTTGCATTATTCCCCCGCTTATTACTTTATTGCTAATGTTCATATAAGTATGTGTATTTAATTGTTTTTATATATATGTTAATGCCCATTTTTTATTTTATTTTGTATTCTTATCGCAGATTTTTATTTTATTTCTAGCGTTTATATAACCTTGTTTAATTCCTTATTTTCAAATGTATTATTTCACATTTTTTAATTTACCTTCTTCTGTGTTTTTTTAATATACGTATTATTTGTATTTAGTGCTGTGTGTCTTCGAAACAAACTCCTTAGATATTTAGGATGTTAATTCAGCATGCATAAAGCAGAGGAGACAGGGGGTGTTTCTCAATGTCGAGGACGCTTCCTTGGTAGGACATGTCCCTCCGAGTCAGGTCCTTCAGAAGCGAGGCAAGAATCCTTCCTAGCCTCGGAAAACGAAGAATGGTGTAACAGGCTAACAGATGTATAGGTGTGCGTCATATGCGAGCGCGATTTCCGCCAAAGATTTTGGAAATTGGTCCATGCGCAAAGCATTGTGGGGATTTTAAGACCGCGGAGGATACACATGTGCAGCCCCAAAATGTCCCGCAACGAAGGACGCCGGCCTCGGTAGAATTCCAAGCATCCTGGACATTGGAACAGTCCTTTGGCGGCACTCGATGACGTAGCATGCTTGACACAGTGGCTCTGGAGCATCCTTCCTCGACATTGAGAAACACCCAGAGAAACATGCTCTCTATATAATAATTTACGCTCCCTGATTATAGCTCGCCAATTAGTTCATTTAGTTTTAGGAGACTTTTTGGGAAATGAGAATAAACTCTGCCTTGCAATTTTATAGAGAGTTATATAAGCAGGTAAATAATAAATAGCATTGACAGACTAAAGCATTACATAACTAAAACCCAGACAAAGGGAATATTTGAGCTGGACATGTGTAGACTCCGCGGTCTTAAAATCCCCACAATGCTTTGCGCACGGACCAATTTCCCCAAATCTGTGGCGGAAAATGTAAAGCGGGGCCTCTCATATGACGCACACCTGCACACTTGCTAGCCTGTTCCATTCTTCGTTTTCCGAGGCTAGGAAGTATTCTTGCCTCGCTTCTGAAGCAAGTGACTCGGAAGACATGTGCTACCAAGCAAGCGTCCTCGACATTGAGAAACACCAGTGATCATTGAATGAAGAGTGCAGATAGCTAGATCCCAAAGTTTTAAACAAGAGCAGTCATTAGAGAGTTATACTGCAACTTGAACAACTTGGACCAGTTTACTACGGTGGCCGAGAGGTTGTTGGAAATGCAGCTAAAAAGTTTTATGGGCTTATTTTAAAGGTTACCTATTATACAAAATCCTCTTCTTCCTGTCTCTTCTACATCAACATGTGTCCCCTCTTCTACATCAACATGTGTCCCCTCTTCTTCCTGTCTCTTCTACATCAACATGTGTCCCCTCTTCCTCATGTCTCTTCTACATCAACATGTGTCCCCTCTTCTTCATGTCTCTTCTACATCAACATGTGTCCCCTCTTCTTCATGTCTCTTCTACATCAACATGTGTCCCCTCTTCTTCATGTCTCCTCTACATCAACATGTGTCCCCTCTTCTTCATGTCTCTTCTACATCAACATGTGTCCCCTCTTCTTCATGTCTCCTCTACATCAACATGTGTCCCCTCTTCTTCATGTCTCTTCTACATCAACATGTGTCCCCTCTTCTCCATGTCTCTTCTACATCAACATGTGTCCCCTATTCTCCATGTCTCTTCTACATCAACATGTGTCCCCTCTTCTTCATGTCCTCTACATCAACATGTGTCCCCTCTTCTCATGTCTCTTCTACATCAACATGTGCCCCTCTTCCTCATGTCTCTTCTACATCAACATGTGTCCCCTCTTCTTCATGTCTCCTCTACATCAACATGTGTCCCCTCTTCTTCATGTCTCTTCTACATCAACATGTGTCCCTCTGTGGAAAGAGACTCTGAAAGTTTCAGGAACAAAGATTCTCTCTCTTTTTGTCCTGATCCATTTCTATAAAAACCTGTCTGAAAATGAGCTGATCAGATTTTGGCCATGTTATGATGTCATAACGATGTGTTGGCTTGTGTAACCATTAGCCAATCACCAACCAAGGTAACCCCCCCCCAAATGATGACTTGTTGGAAAAACTCTGTTCTTGTTGATACATTTAAGTTATTAATGTTGTGATGTCACAATGTTTTTTGTCTTGTGTAACCATTAGCCAATCAGCAACCAACGTAACCCCCCCCCCCCCCCCCCTTATCACCTGAATCTGCTCCTAGAGCACCATTGAGTTCTTTGTAACCAAATATCTCTCAGAGGGGCGTGGGGAGGGGCTCCTTATTTTCATCTAAAGTAACAGACAGAGAATCAGCACTTTGGAAACAGGGCTGAAACAGAGGGGATTATGGGATGCTGCAATGATCTGTTTGGTGTTTCAGCCAATCAGAGACAGGCTCTGTATATATCTGAGACCTGTGATATATTGATGAAGAAGAGGATAATAGGGGACCTTTAACAATGTGATCACATGACTCCCTGTGGACAGAAACATTTGTCTTTTTATATCTGCATCGTTTCTGAAGCTGCAGCACGTTTCTCCTGACGGAGGTGATTCGGGTCGTTGTAGCACGTTAGCACCCGTTAGCCACTGTAGATGATGGCTTATAAAGGACATTTATAAAAGTGTTATCTTTTTGTCTAACACTTATTTTCCAGCATGTCAAAAATACTTATTTACACGTATGTGAGGTGGAACTGCATGTAGGAAAAACAAGATGCATAATCCCGCTATTCTACAATTAGGAGGCAAATTAGCGCCATAGCTCTTTCTATCTTTCTCAAACCATCCTCCAAATGACAACACTATTAAATACTGTGATAACATTCGCAGGTTGACGCTTGAAAATCCCCAGAAAACATCAGATCCTCTGCAGGAAGGTGAGCTATCTCTACCGCCCTGCAGCTGTTGAGGTAACAGAAGCTTTCGGATAAAGTGAGCTCTAACATGACATCCTTTACTGAAAATCCAATATGTACTCAGTGTGTCTTCAAACTCCAACATCAGTCTGAGCCGCGGGAGCTTTAAACACAACATCAATCCTCCAGAGTGTTACTGCTCTGGACACTGTCAGCAAACAATGTACTGTGGACACTCGAGAGAGAGGGGGAGATAAAGGGAGATAAAGGGAGAGAGAGGGAGGGAGATCATTAAATATGATCTGGGGTTAAGCGAGAGGCACATTAGAGCCGAGCTTAAATCACACACAACGAGCTGCAGTCGACACAACGGCACTACGGACGCACATTCCCCTGATTCACGTCCGATTTGATGGGGAGGGAGTGTGTGAGTGTGTTTGTGTGTGTGTGTGTCTGTTTGTGTGTGTGTGTGTGTGTGTGTGTGAGAGAGAGAGAGAGAGGATGTGTTTGCACATGTGCCAGGGGGTGGAGGTGGCTGATATTAAAGCAACTCATCTTGCTCTTGCCTCTGGGTGGAGGAAGGAGAGGGAGATAACACACAGTTAGATTTCTTTTTGTTCAAACCAACCCCCCACCTGCAATCTCAGTCAATTACACTAGTCCCATAATTCAATAGAGCCAAACAAGGAAGTTGCCGGGGATTTCTAATTCCATTTGAATACATTTATCCATACAAATTAAGACAACTTGCGACAGTAGAGAAGAAGCAGGAAGGGGGGAGGCAGTGAAACGATGAATGTGACGAATAGCATCGAATAGCATCGAGCGCTAACGCTTTATTTAGCCTTTTGTCTCCTTTTCCATCACCATCACTGTCAATAAAGCGTGTTCATTGTCGCGCTAAGAACTCTTTTTTTTTAAATAGAAATGTGTTTGTTCATTTTTGCACATCACCACTTGTCTGACATGGTAACACTGTGTTTTAATTTATAAAAACACATCATGAATGCTTGGATTACCTGCATTTAATCCACTTTCCTGCAGTTATGAGCAGTGACTGTTCCCTGTCATTCAAACTAGCTGCTCCTTTACCAGCTTTGAGAACACTTTAATGATCAATCATTATAAAACATATCAGATATATTATTCTGAAATGGACCAATCTGCACAATCACTACTTTTACTGTCGCTACTTTCACTATATTTTGATGAGAATACTTTTCTACTTTCACTTGAGGAACATTTTGAATGCAGGACTTTTACTGAAACAGAGTATTCCTACACTCTGGTACTTCTACTTTTACTCAAGTACATGATCTGAGTACTTCTACTTTTACTCAAGTACAAGACCTGAGTACTTCTACTTTTACTCAAGTACAAGATCTGAGTACTTCTACGTTTACTCAAGTACAAGATCTGAGTGCTTCTACTTTTACTAAAGTACAAGATCTGAGTACTTCTACTTTTACTCAAGTACAAGATCTGAGTACTTCTACTTTAACTCAAGTACAAGATCTGAGTACTTCTACTGTACAGCATGGAGCTCTATCCCTGTATTTTGCCTTTGAAAGAGCCTGTCAGGTTTTCCATCACCATCACTGTCACTGAGCGTTATTCATCGTGACTCTAACCCTCTCACTATCTCTCCACTAACCCGGCAATGAACTCCTAAATCACTGCAGACTAGGATTTGAATATTTCAGCACATAATTGGAGCTTTAACCTAATCTAGGGGCGCGGAGCTCCTCTTCTGTTGGAGGACTCAAAAGGCGCATCAGGATCCAATCTCTGGTAATAATGAGGAACTTCTCACAGTCTGCGAGCAAGTATAATTACCACTGATCCAGATTAAGTTCTTTATCTGAGGCCCGACTGCCACTCCAACAAACAGCAAACAGTAACACTGGCTCATATCTATCTAACCGAGGGAGCCAGATTTCTGCTATTATGTCCTACAATGTTTATTTAGTAAGAGCAGGAAGTGTCTGGCGGCAGAGGGATTGGGATGAGGGCGGAGGAGAGAGGGGTTACAGCGATTAGCAGCTTTGTGTTGGGGAAAATAGAGCGTTATGGAGACGGGGGCTTTCTGTACAGTGACGCCGCGGAGCTAACAGCTTCACTTTGTGCCAATTTGCTCCGTTTCAGCAGCTCTTAGCATCTCTGCTCCGAGGTTTACTGTCAGAGAATCTCATCGCTGCAAATAGAGACACATTACGGCAGCTTATCTTTGAACAACCAGTATTTTACATGACTGACAGGTGTCATGAGACTTCTAAATCTAGCACAACTAAATCATGAAACCCTCCCCTCCCCCGTTAGCTTTCACTCGCTCCCTAGAGAAGTGTTTTTGTGGAGCATCAGTGTCAATCACACACTGTAATCTATATGTAAGTCATCCTAAAAACAAACACAGCGCTGCCATTCCTGCGTGTCAATCAAAGCGTCCCTATCTCCGCTACCATCAGCCGTCCAAACTGTCAAAGCGTCACAAAACTCGCTCAGGAGGTTTTTTCCAAACATTTGCATGACCTCCAACTTTTGCACCGAGTCATGTTGAGTGCAGAAACGTCCCTCGGGGGGTTTGGTTGTCACTCAGATGACGGGAATGTACGATCTTTTACAGGGTCGGTTTGCTGCGAGACCGGACAAGCGAGGCCTGATGTGTCCGACAGATTCTTCTTCAAGGTCCTGCGAGGATTAGCTATCTGGCCTTTCATGGGTTGTTAGTTTTGAGCCGCTGTTCGGAGGTTCAGGGACGACACAGATCTCTCTAGCATGACGTTTGGAGATGACAGGGATAATAAAGCCCTCACACACACACACACACACACACACACACACACACACACACACACACACACACACACACACACACACACACACACACACACACACACACGCACACACACGCACACACAGGGCCGGTCCTAGACATTTTGGTGCCCTAGGCGAGATTATGATTTGGTGCCCCCCCCCCCCTCAAAGCAATACACAATAGAATAAAGAATAAATGAAAAATCTCTACTGACATGTATTGACATGTTGGTTATAAAGAAGGTTTCAAATGTATTCATTATTGTATGAACATGCTTTAATTGGGTGGTGGACGTCACATCCTCTAGGGGGGTCCGGGGGTATGCCCCCCCGGAAAGATTTTTTTTAACATTTGAAAGTAAAATGCTTCAATCTGGTGCACTTTGAGCAGAATTACTATGGACTAGATCAGGGGGCTGCAACCTTTTTGACCAAAAGAGCCATTTTGCCCCCTTTTCCAACAATTTGTTTTGTCTGGAGCCGCAAAACACATTTGATAGCTTGATAGCTTATAAAGTTGTATATATTATTATATCATACACAAAAACTACAGTTTTTTGCATTTATTATTTATAAAACTGTTAACCTCTAATAAGAAACAAAGAACTCTTATAAGGAGAATAAAAACAAATACACAGGCCTACTTTAAAATAAATCAACACAGCACTTGGGAGTCCTCTGCACATTTGAAGAAAATGAATATAATTAAAATTGACCCACTTTGAAATAAATCAAACATAGCTGCACCCTAAAAAGAGTTAACTGATTGAATTATGACTGAAGATCGTCAGCTGTCTTCCTCTTCCGTGTTTTCCTCGATACGTAAAGGCTGCAGCACCTTTGACAACTTCTCTCCACATATCAAACATACCGGTAAGCCAGCATCGTTTGCTGTGAAAGCAGATAACTCTAACCACGCAGAACTAAACCCTCTGTGTTCCTCCCATACTTTTCTTTTCTTTTATTTATCCATAGTTCGCTCATCGAGCCGGGGGTCAGGTTATTCACCTGCAAGTAGGGATGCTCCGATCACCAATTTTGGGGCCGATCGCCGGAATCAGTTTCGGCCGATACCGATCGCCGATCCGATCGAGTGGGCGGGGCCTATGGGGATCTTCCATTTAAAGTGATGTTTAAAACTCAGTTAATGCTCATTCACTGGAGCTTCCTCAAACAACCACCAACATCATTATTACATTCAAATGAAGAACATTATTCAAGTTTACATTAACTTTGGATAATAACACGGGAGAAGCGCTCTCTTTTCCTCTCTCTCTCCCTCACCCTCTCTCTCTCTCTCCCTCTCTCTCTCTCTCTCCCTCTCTCTCTCCCTCTCTCTCTCTCTCCCCCTCTCTCTCTCTCCTGACAGCCTGTCAGTATCTCATGCAGCTCACTGATCCAGTAATGAGTGACCCGACAGTGAAGAATAAATATATGTATAACTAGTTTAGCTTGTTCCAGAGGTAGATAAAATAGCTCAGTGTGTTAGGTCTAACTCTTATGTGTGTTGCTCCGCTCACCGGTCCGTCACAGCGGGTGGAGCTGCAGGATTTCTGCTTCACACACGTTCCATACCGCTATTTTATTGTCTTTTTCGGACACTTCAAATACTGCCAGACTGGTGAAGCCATTTTGGCGAGCTTGTTTTGCCGCGCACAGAGAAAAGTGTCATGTATTTTACGTCATCATTTTACGTTATGCGATCGGCTCTCACGATCGGCATTTTTAGAGAGCACCGATCGATCGGCAGAGAGTGAGTATCGGCCGATATCGATCGGCGGCCGATCGATCGGAGCATCCCTACCTGTAAGAAAAGGCGCTGGCGCGGGACCGTAGCAGGATGTGACGCATATTTTAGTTGACCTAATTAAAACCGTTTTGTTTTTTATTTATGTGTCACAGTATCACCTCAAAATACAAGATATGAGAAATGTTCAACCGTGCAACAAAATGTAAATAGTCCTACAAATACTTTTATTTAATTTCCTTCTTATTTATGTCCAAGCTCAAGGGAGCCAGAGCAGAGGGCTTAAAGAGCCGCATGCGGCTCGAGAGCCGCGGGTTGCCGACCCCTGGACTAGATCTAGGGCAGGGGTAGCCAACGCGGTGCTTAGTCGCCCGCAGGGGGGAAATTGGTCGCCCACGTGCATGTTCTAAAAATAGCACAAGTCACCATGGAGCTCCGTCTAAAAAAATATTGAATACATTTTTATTTTAAAATGACAATATTGAATATAACATTTTAAAAGCACACATTTTTTATGTACATATGTAAGTGAAATGGAGATTTGGTGCGTGAAATTGAACTCTGACCCCAGATAGGTTCAGAGTTGAACTCCACGCACCAAATCTCCGTTCCACCTTTAGCTGAGACAAGCTAGCGTGAGCAGCTACGATGCGCTAGCTGCGGGTTTTACCCTAAACATGGCAGAGAAGCGAAAGAAAAAGTACTGTTTTCAAGACGTTTGGGAGGAAGAATTATTTTTTACTACAGTGAAAGAAAAGTGTGTATGTCTCATTTGCGGGGCGACTGTGGTGATCGCAAAGCGGCACAATGTGGAGAGACACTTTGATACGTGTCACAAAAGCTACAATGCTAACTACCCACCTGGCAGCGCACTACGGGCAGAAAAAGCCCGTGAGTTAAAGGCAGCTTTGGGGAAGCAGCAGTCTTTTTTCACGAGGCCGGTGAAAAAGTCACAAAAAGCAACGGAAGCCTCATTTAGAGCTGCTCATTTTTGGTACAGAACAAGAAAGCCTTTTCGGACGGAGAGGTCTTGAAAGGTGCAATGATGGTTATTGCAAACACTGTGTTCAGTGACGAGAAGAATGGTTTCGATGTCATCTCCACTCTCTCCGATGTCCAGCTGGGGGCAAGTACGATCGTTAGTAGAGTGTCGGCTATGTGCGGGAACTTGACAGAGCAGCTGGACCGGGATCTGGCTACGTGCCGGTGGTTTAGCGTCCAGTGCGACGAGTCCCTGGACAGAAGCAGTACAGCACAGCTGATGATGTTTATCCGAATGGTGTTTGATGATTTCTCCACAAAAGAAGAACTCTTGACACTACTGCCCCTGAACACAACAACGAGGGGAGTTGACGTTTACACCGCGGTCAAGAGCTTCTTCGTGGAGAAGAAGGTACCATTAGAAAAGCTGGTGTCGGTGACTACAGACGGGGCTCCCGCAATGACGGGCCGACATGCAGGCTTCATTGCGCAATGCAAAGGTGACTCAGACTTCCCAACATTTCTACATTACCACTACATCATTCACCAGCAGGCGTTATGTGCAAAAGTGACCGGCTTTAATCATGTGATGACCCCTGTCGTGAAAATCATAAACAGCATCCGCTCTAAAGCCAAACAACACAGGACATTCAAAGTGCTGTTGGAGGAGCTGTCAGCTGAATATGGTGACCTGTCATTACACACAGAAATCCGATGGCTCAGCAGGGGTTTGTCACTTTTGGGTGAAATCAAGTATTCTTGCAATCCAAAGGGGAAGACGCCTCACTGCTTGAGGACACTGAGTGGATACTTGACCTTGCATTTTTAACAGACATCACTGGGAAACTGAACAATTTGAACGTGAACTGCAAGGCAAAGGCAAGACTGTTGCTGACATGATAAGTGCTGTAAATGCATTTAAAGCTATGATGAGCATATTCTCTGTGCATTTACAGGGAAAGAAAGTGTTGCACTTTCCCTCTGTGCAGTCAGTGCTGCATGACAATGCTTCTGCATCTGGGGCTTTCGACAAAGCTGCAGAAAAGTACTCTCAAGTCATAAACAGACTTGGTCAAGAGTTTGAAAACAGGTTTTGTGACTTTGGTCAATTTGGGCCATGTGTGTCATTCATTTCAAATCCTTTCAAGCAAGTGGACCTGACATGCATTGCTTAGCAACTAAGTGCAACCTTCAACGTGGATGCTGGACAGGTGGAGATTGAAATCCTAACGTTGCAAAATGACCTCCACCTCAAAGCCCATCAGGATGCACCAAACTTTTGGTGCCTTGTGGACACAGAAAAGTACAAAGTTGTATGCACAGCAGCTATGAAAGTTGCCTGCCTTTTTGGTTCAACCTATCTTTGTGAGTCAGCCTTTTCAGACATGAACTTCATCAAGAACAAACACAGAACACGCCTTACTGATGCAAATCTACAAGATTTACTCAGAGTTGCAGTGTCAAATTATACCCCAGATTACAGTACACTAGTGGACAGCATGCAATGCCAGACTTCCCACTAATTAGAAGGCAAAGAAAGAGATAACAGATGTTTTCAGTGAAACACCATGGCAACGGTAAACTCAAATATTGTCCAAAAATGTGAAAAATTATTTGATCAAAAAGTGTAAAAAATGTGCTGTTTTGTTAAAAATTCTACAGATTTAGTGATTAATAAAACTATGATCTGATTGAGTTGATGTTCTTTACATACTAATAACTTTACATAATAATCTACTTGGTTCCGAATGAAAGGAGAAGAGGTGGGTTTAAGACGGGATTTAAAAACAGACAGTGTGGGAGCCTGTCTGATTAACAAGGGCAGGTCGTTCCACAGTTTAGGGGCGGCAGCAGAGAAAGCACGGTCCCCTCTGCGCTTAGACTTAGTTTTTGGCACCCTCAGGAGCAACTGATCAGCTGACCTGATAGTGCGAGTTGGCGTGTATGTGTAACAGCTCAGAGAGGTAGGGGGGGACAAGCCATTGAGGGCTTTAAAAGTAAATATAAGAGTTTTAAAATGAATCCTCGAATGAACGGGCAGCCAGTGGAGTGAAGATAAAATCTAATGTTATATACGTTTTTTGATCAGATATCCTAAAATCCATGTTGCAATGATATTGAAGTGCTGACTTTTGGTGCTTTCCACCAAATACAAAGACATTTTGGATGAAGAATCATCAGTAATATGGATAAAATGACTGGTCAGCTCGGATAAATCCATCATTTTGCAGCAATAGAGCGTTAAAAACCATGAAAAGACATGCGTGGGATATTACAATCACAATATCGATATAATATTAATGTATTGCCCTGCCCTACATCATACATAACTAACCCAGCAGCCTTTGTCTTTGTTTGACTAAAGGGTTAGTTAGTTTGAATTCATCAGAGTCAAATAATAACACAAACGAACCAGACACGTTTGTGTTCTGCAGCGGGGAAATGGCTCTTTTTGTCAGTGGAGTCTTGTGGCTTTAAAGAGAAAATAGACAAAGAAAGGCTGTCTGACAGCAAGGTGAAGAAGTACACATAGTGTAAACACAGCTAGAAAAGTCTGGTAAGAACAGAAAATATTGAGCCTCATGTCACAATATTGGTTTAATATCGATAAATTGCCCAGATCTATTTCCCGTACGCTTTGATTCATAACAACACAAACGCAGGCTGATTGGATTAGCTGCATTTAATCCACTTTCTGCAGTTATGTTCAGACCCAAAGTAACTGTTAACATGTTTAGTTTTTCTACTTTTAAGGAATAATATGGAGTCATTTTTAGTACATGCATGTTCGAACGGTCATTCCACCCACCCCATCAAACTTGTCCTCAATGCATTACCAGTCATTATGTATTTGTGTACATTAATAAAGACAAAATGCCCTGTTTATTTAATGCTTTGATTCGTAATCAGACTATTATTTAACCTCAGGATTGTGTGAATCTGTGTCTGCATCTCGCTAGGATCACAAAGCAGAACAAGACTCCGGTAAAGGCGAACTGTACGCTTTGTTTGTCAAATGTTAACCTCAAGAAATCCACTGTGAGAATATTTGAATATCAGTCGTTATATATAAGTTTACATCAATGTAGATAAACAGGCTAGTCTTTCAATGCTTTGATTCAAAATCCCTCTTGTTTTTAAGCTCAGGGTGAATGTGTCTGTATCTCACCTGGGAGAACAAGTAAAGGCGAACTGTACGCTTTGTTTGTCAAATGTTAACCTCAAACTGCACAGAAACAGAAATCCACCGTGAGAATATCAGTCGTTATATATACGTTAGCAACAATGTAATAACACAGTCTATTCTTTCAATGCTTTGATTCAAATCCCGCTTGTTTCTAAGCTCAGGATGTTGTGAATCTTTGTCTGCATCTCGCTAGGATACCAAGCAGAACAAGACTCTTGTAAACTGTATGCATTGTTTGTTAAATGTTAACCACCAAGATATCCACCGTGAGAATGTGTGAATATCAGTCGTTATGTATAAGCTTATATCAATGTAGATAAAACAGCCTATTCTTTCAATGCTTTGATTCAAAATCCTTCTTGTTTTAAAGCTCAGGATTGAGTGAATCTGTCTGTTTCTCACCTGGAAGAACAAGTGAAGGCGAACTGTACGATCTTTAATCATTTGTCAAACGTTGTCCTCCCAATGCACAGTAACAGATAACAGAGAGTGGGCGGCAGGTGGTAAAGTTAAGGATTCATGAGAACTCAGACAACTCAAAAACTTCTGTTCGTTATATTTGTGCACATCACCACAGAACCAGACGCTGGCTGACGATCTGCTTCCTGTCTGGGAAAATGTTTCCCTTCGGCTGCAACGTCTTCCAGTCTAGACATCTCTCTTTTTAAATCCTCCTCTCCCTGATGCCAAATATAAAATCTGGGGCAAACAAAACCTGCAACCATCATCAGATCCAGCTCACCAGAGACAGCTGGAAGCGGCGATGTGTTCACCGCACGATGTTATTACTGTATGACTCATGCTTTCTACAGCCTTTCCATCACACTTAATGAGTATCTCTTGAGAGGAGAAGAAGGAGAAGAAGGAGAAGAAGGAGAAGTGGTGTTGTTGAGGATTTACCTGGCAGTGCATTAGAGGAGGATTTAGAGTACAGAACTAAGTATTGATTATCATTATGAGCTCTGCACTCTGCGGGTAGTTTGGATCAAAAGGAGCATGCATATTGGTAGATCAGGGTGAAAGCTCTAATACAGGGGTGTCAAACATACGGATGACTTTGCAAAGTGTTAAAATGTCAATGTTCAATATAATGTGAGTCAGTAGCTTGAGTGCAAAAAGAGATGGTTTGGTCGAGCCCTATAGTTCATGCACTTCAACAACTTCCCTGAACTCACCGTGGTGTATTTTCCCAGCTGGCAGAGGGAGGGGAAGGTTTCCTGATGGGCCTTTCTGATCTTCTCGATGATGGTTTCCAGCTCGGCCGTCAGCTCGTAATTCTCCGTCAGCTCCGGCTTCGGACTCTCCTTCTTCTTCTTATTGCGGTCGTTTCGAACAGCTGGAGGAGAAGAAAGAATTAACAAAGGATTAGAGACAACAATGACTTGATCGTCACCAGAGATGGCAAAAGTACACATCCTTTCCTCAAGTAGAAGTACAGATACTCGTGTTTAAAAATACTCTGGTGAAAGTAGAAGTACTGACTAAACTTCTTTACTCAAGTAAAAGTAAAGAGGCTTTGAAATGTACTTAAGTAAAAAGTACCCATAACTACATCTGTTTTAAAGAGTACCTGACCTCCCTTTATATGAATAGAACAATAATGTCATTGTTAGCTAATGAATGTTTCCATGCTGAACAACGGCAACATGACAACGTTTTCATTGGTCCCTCTTCTTTAGAGAAGACCAGGAAATGATGGATACACGGATCGTGTTCAAATCAATAGGCACGCAATGACTCTAACTAATAATGATCACGCCACCAAACACACATTCAACTAAAGGAACCAGCCTGTTTGGAAAATGGAAGAAGTAGAAAGTTCAGGTATTTGGGTTCAAATGTAAGAAGTAGAAAGTACAGGTATTTGTGTCAACATGTAAGAAGTAGAAAGTACAGGTATTTGGTTCAAAATGTAAGAAGAAAAGTACAGGTATTTGTGTTCAACATGTAAGAAGTAGAAAGTACAGGTATTTGTGTTCAAAATGTAAGAAGTAGAAAGTACAGGTATTTGTGTTCAAAATGTAAGAAGTAGAAAGTACAGGTCTTTGTGTTCAAAATGTAAGAAGTAGAAAGTACAGGTATTTGTGTTCAAAATGTAAGAAGTCAAAGTAAAAAGTGGTCAGAAAGATAAGTAGTGGAGTAAAGTACTGATAACCGAAACATGTACTTAAGTACAGTAACAAAGTATTTGTACTCCACTTCTTCCCACCTCTGATCGTCGGAGTAAGCATATTTCTCTGGGTACTTTTTAAGAGCTGCAGCGAGGTGTCAGACCTTATATAAGGACAGAGAGTTTGCAGCTGCAGACTCTGACAGCTCAGTGCCACCGGCAGAGTCTCCAAACTTAGGAAAAACAGAGTCTGGGAACTCAAGTGCTTTAAAAATGAATTTTCTGATTTGAGGCGCAATTAATTATTTGACCGAATCAATTAATTACACTTTTCTCTAAGCTATTTGGGAAGTTTTATTATGTAGTTCAAGTTGGGTCTAAAATGAAACTTATGTGAGGTGTAGGTTTGGTTTTAAAGACAACAAAACACACATTAGACCACAAAAATATACATTTTCAGTTGACTTAAGAGTCAACTGAACCAATCCAGAAGCTGAACACATGTAACAACATCTTCTAAGGGTTTTAATAGGTAATAGCTAATTGGGATCAATGAGCCAATAACATGTACTAATCTAATATAAGACAATATAAATATCTAAATTCTATTATATGATATCCATGCTTTATTTAAGGTTCCTCAAACGTCCTTGCGTTGGACAAACAATTTGTGTACCTTGATATGAATCCACTTTTCTTATCTTAAACCCTTCTCTCTTACCTAAAAAAGCTATCGTTGGTGAAAACAAGAAATCAATGGGTATCATTTTGCATGGCAGCTGTCAATCATTATTTTCTTAATCTTCAAGCGGTTGTTTATCAACCAAAATCAAATAATCAATTATTCATATCTGAGTTATCTATGATACGATACAGTCACTCAGCTTGTCAACACCATAGAGAGATATATCTGTGTTCATGGATAAATGAGGACTATTTTCATCCTATTGTAATCTATACTCTCTGATCTCTCAGACTCAAGCACTGATGTGTGATGAGAGATCAATCCACCGCTCTCCATACAGGATGTGGATCACAGCTGCTCTCCCTGCAATGTTTTAACACTGACAGTAACATACATGTTTTTCACTTTTACAACAAACTATATCGGTCTTCGTGACAAGCTGGGCTACAAACATCCAAGACTTATCGCTAAAGTTGGACGCTAAGACGTTAAACGTCTCAATATGTGCTTATCACACATATTCGTACACAATAAGGACACATTGGTGTTACTTTTGACTGCTTTTGATAGCTCTTTGCAACATTTTCTAACGTGCAGAGGAGTGCGATAGACATAGGGTCGTACTTGGCGTTACAAATGTGATGCAAGTAAAATCACAGTACTCCTTGATTAGGTTGAGGTTAAGAACAGATCATGGTTTCGGTTAAAAGCAGTGGAGGAAGAAGTACTCAGACTTAAGTAAAAGTAGCAATACTACATTTTAAAAGCATTTTTTTACGAGTAAAAGTCTTGCATTCAAAATTGTACTTCAGTAAAATTACCGGCATCCAAATATACTTAAAGTACCGAAAGTAAAAGTACTCATTATGCGTAATATCCCATTTCAGAATTGTACATATATTGAGTTACTGGTATCAGCGTTTCCGCCAGGGGGGCGTCTTGCCGTCATTTGACGCCCTTATTCAGCTCGGGAAGCCCTGAACTCGAGCCGAGGGCGTCCAAAAATATTAATAATTCGAGAGAAGATCGAGAGTTTTTATCTCTTGATATAACGAAAAGGAAAAAGGACAAGGACATCCCTCTGTTGGAGGGGCAAAGGAGTCTGGTGGGATTATTTTTGGAGTATTGAAGATCGTTTCCCCGACATCGGCGATGCCCGCTACAGGACAACACGGAACGTGCGCGATTTGGACGCGATGAGCGGTGCTAGTGGAGCACGCGCGTGAGCTGCGAGCACCAGAGCCTCGCAGCGGCGAAACTGAGGCTCCGTGGTAAACTGTGGTAACATGAAGAGCCGTTTTGGGAGTCGAAACAGCCGGCGCTTTAAGAGAGCCGAGCCAAATGATCCGGCTCACTAACGTAAAAAGACAGTATCTATAAGGGACGGCTCAGGTCAAAATTCAAGCACCCCTCCCGCTCTCGGGGTGGACGCCCTCTCAGCCCTGGTCTGGCGGAAACACTGACTGGTATACTGTTATGAATATTCATGTTTTTTTTTTATCACAATTGGTAAATGTAGAGATAATTTGAATAACTTTATATACTGCTGCTGGATATCTTAACCTCTAAATATGTGTCAAAGTGTAATTAATAATTGACTTATATTACGAATGAGCTTATATCCTAAACCAAATAAAGTAACTCGTAACAAAAGCTGTCAAATAAATGTAGTGGAGTAAAAGGTACAATATTGGCGTTCTAAAATGTAATAGAGTAGAAGTATACAGTAGCATAGACTTAGTTTATTAGGTTTGTTATGTAACTTACACCTTTGTTATATTGTGATTTAGACTAGTTAAATGTTATATTGTTACATTTTCTTGTTTACACTGTCTATAGCTCCTGATGCTAATGCTAACATCCAGCTGCTATCCTACCTAGCCACAGCATCAAGTCTAGACCAAGCCCCCAGGAAGTGCGCCGGACTCTGAGGAAAATTTTCGTTGTGTCCAAACGGCGGTACTGCAACTTCCGTATCAGTCCGTGACGTCCCTGGGCCCAGAAAGACTTTTTCCCATTGACTAACATTGGGAAAGAGACGTCTGTAAATCGTTGGATAATTTTTTGTTAACTAAATAAACTACCCAGTATGAACACTTGTATAGCCCTTATTAAAAACATTTGGTCCTCAAGTTGTAAAATGTGCCAATAACGTTATTCTGAGAGTTATTTTCCTCTGCATTATGAACGCGCATCTGAGAGTGGGAGCTCGGGGGGGCCGGGCTTAAGGGGCAACTCAACTGCGCATGCTCTATGAGCGCACATACGGGTACCTCTGCTCTGACAGCCAGGCATGATGGGTAATCTGTGACGTTTCGCTATCTCAAAAGTTGGGCCATTTTGTCTTCATGCGCCACAGTGACGCGTCCTAAAACCCAGAAGTAAGTTAGCATTTCACCACTTCCGGGTCCTTCGACAAAAAAGCAGTGCAATCTCTCCATAGGATTGTGGAAAAGAGCTGGAAATAAGGTCTGTGGTTGAGACACATTGAAGAGACGGATCACGTTTTGTTCTACGACATTAAATCCATCAGCAGTGACCCCACTGGTGATTTCTGAAGAGTTGACGTGTCTGAAAAACGATAGTTGTTACCAAGTGGCTGAATAGGACTACAGAAGTTGTCGAGGCTGATAACTACAGCTCAGTTAGGTAAAGGACTCTCTGAGAGGTGGAGGGAGAGTCCTCTCCTGTCAGACTGAGAGGCTGATAACTACAGCTCAGAGGTAAAGGACTCTCTGAGAGGTGGAGGAGAGTCCTCTCCTGTCAGACTGAGAGGCTGATAACTACAGCTCAGTGAGGTAAAGGACTCTCTGAGAGGTGGAGGGAGAGTCCTCTCCTGTCAGACTGAGAGGCTGATAACTACAGCTCAGTGAGGTAAAGGACTCTCTGAGAGGTGGAGGAGAGTCCTCTCCTGTCAGACTGAGAGGCTGATAACTACAGCTCAGTGAGGTGAAGGACTCTCTGAGAGGTGGAGGAGAGTCCTCTCCTGTCAGACTGAGAGGCTGATAACTACAGCTCAGTGAGGTGAAGGACTCTCTGAGAGGTGGAGGGAGAGTCCTCTCCTGTCAGACTGAGAGGCTGATAACTACAGCTCAGTGAGGTAAAGGACTCTCTGAGAGGTGGAGGAGAGTCCTCTCCTGTCAGACTGAGAGGCTGATAACTACAGCTCAGTGAGGTGAAGGACTCTCTGAGAGGTGGAGGGAGTCCTCTCCTGTCAGACTGAGAGGCTGATAACTACAGCTCAGTGAGGTGAAGGACTCTCTGAGAGGTGGAGGGAGAGTCCTCTCCTGTCAGACTGAGAGGCTGATAACTACAGCTCAGTGAGGTAAAGGACTCTCTGAGAGGTGGAGGAGAGTCCTCTCCTGTCAGACTGAGAGGCTGATAACTACAGCTCAGTGAGGTGAAGGACTCTCTGAGAGGTGGAGGAGAGTCCTCTCCTGTCAGACTGAGAGGCTGATAACTACAGCTCAGTGAGGTGAAGGACTCTCTGAGAGGTGGAGGAGAGTCCTCTCCTGTCAGACTGAGAGGCTGATAACTACAGCTCAGTGAGGTGAAGGACTCTCTGAGAGGTGGAGGAGAGTCCTCTCCTGTCAGACTGAGAGGCTGATAACTACAGCTCAGTGAGGTAAAGGACTCTCTGAGGGTTTAGATAGTTCACTTTAGTCTAAGTAGTGGGTCTCAAACGGTTTGGTAATCATTTATGTAAATAAGTATTTCCAAGGCACACCTCTTTATGATCATTATAGGTATAAAAAACAAGAGAATAACAGGTATGAAATAATTCCAACTCATACTATAGGACAGTAACACAAAAATACAGGTTAAAAGGGGAGTGATTTGTAAAATATGCATAAAGAAAAAGTAAATCTGTTTACAGTTCTGTTTCATATGGATGTTGAGAGATGTATCCATAGATCTAGTCCCTAATGTTGCTCTCAAAGTGCACCGGATTGATGCTTTTAACTTCAACGTTTAAAAAAAAATCTTCCCGGGGGAGCTTGCCCCCCTGACCCCCCTAGAGGAGGTGAGGTCCATATATATTATAATAATATATTATATATTGAATATGATCTGGCTCCCCGTCCGTCAAAGAATCGACTTCAAAGTCCTCCTCATTACTCACAAAGCCCTCAACAACCAGGCCCCCCCCACCTCACAGACCTGCTGCACCACCACACCCCTTCCCCTACCTCACAGACCTGCTGCCCACCACACCCCTTCCCCTACCTCACAGACCTGCTGCACCACCACACCCCTTCCCCTACCTCACAGACCTGCTGCACCACCACACCCCTTCCCCTACCTCACAGACCTGCTGCACCACCACACCCCCCCCCCCACCTCACAGACCTGCTGCACACCACCACACCCCTTCCCCTACCTCACAGACCTGCTGCACCACCACACCCCTTCCCCCTACCTCACAGACCTGCTGCACCACCACACCCCTTCCCCTACCTCACAGACCTGCTGCACCACCACACCCCTTCCCCTACCTCACAGACCTGCTGCACCACCACACCCCTTCCCGCTGCCTCCGCTCATCAGAAGCCAACCTCCTATCCATCCCCACCCGCATCAAGCACCGGAACTGGGGGGACAGAGCCTTCTCCGTCGCTGCCCCCTCCCTCTGGAACTCACTCCCCCAACCCATCAGAGACTGCACTGACCTCACCACCTTCAAAAGACTCACAAAAACTCACCTCACAAGATGTGTGGGTCACTCTTTAGTGTCCCCTGGTCTCCCAGCTGTGTGCGTCACTCTTTAGTGTCCCCTGGTCTCCCAGCTGTGTGCGTCACTCTTTAGTGTCCCCTGGTCTCCCAGCTGTGTGCGTCACTCTTTAGTGTCCCTGGTCTCCCAGCTGTGTGCGTCTCTCTTTAGTGTCCCCTGGTCTCCCAGCTGTGTGCGTCACTCTTTAGTGTCCCCTGGTCTCCCAGCTGTGTGCGTCACTCTTTAGTTTCCCCTGGTCTCCCAGCTGTGTGCGTCACTCTTTAGTGTCCCCTGGTCTCCCAGCTGTGTGCGTCACTCTTTAGTGTCCCCTGGTCTCTGGTGTGTTTTGAGCTTCTTCAGCGTTTGGTTTCTGCAGCTTTTAGTAAACGCTGCGCATGTTTCCTCAAGTTGCTGAATGTTCTCTAAATGCTGCATGTGTTGTTGCTGAAGATGTTTCTTGTGTTGATTGTGTAACTAACTCCATCTCTCCCTATACACACACAAACACAAAAACAGTTTAACCCTCGAGGCAGGGGGGATAGTTCAGATAATTGTATAGAAAAAGGGGGATGGTCCACAATCTGTTCACATGTGTCTGAGTGTCATTTGTCATTGTGGGCTGACAAACTGGGGGGGTCCACACTGAAAGGATGTGATTTAGGAAGACAGCACCACATCACACACACACACAACACACCACACAACACACACACACACACACACACACACACACACACACACACACACACACACACACACACACACACACACACACACACACACACACACACACAGCAATCAATTACCAGCGCACTCCCAGAGCCAATTACAGCGAGCATGAGCAGATACATCCCCATGATATATTAGACAAGAGGCGGTGGAGATATAGAGCTTTTTAATACGCACTGAGAGGAAAGAACCACTCATTATGTCTGCGATCACTGACTGAGTTTCATCTTTACTGCTCTATAAGTGTCTGTTATGCTCCTTAAAGTCTGTTTTCTGTGTTAAATGTGTGACTTCTTGCTCCCTGTGGTGACAAGAGGCTCCATTGGTGTGAACGATATGATGAAATAGGATCTAGGAAGTCCAGTTTGAGCTCAACATCAATGAGTTTGATGGCTTATCAGGTCCAAAAAACGCTGCAAAATTACTTATTTTTTATCTGGAGACCCCCAGTTTCTCTCCTTTGTGTTGGCACTTATCAAACTATTGTTTTATTAAAACTAATGTCCATGAGAAAGATATGATGAAATGTGATGAACAAAGTCGAGTTTGAGTATTAAGGCCCGGACACACCAAGCCGATTTTGGCCGTCGATGGGCGTCGACACGCCCTACTCAGATTGGTGTGTCCCGCACCGTCATGTCTTTTCAGCCGTGCCGACACCTTTTCGGCCGAAGGCTGTCGGCAAAAGAAATCACTCTGATTGGCTGTTCAGCTAGCGAATCAGTGCATGAGAAGCAAAACGGAAGTGAGGGACCCAAACAAACGATTAAGAAGGCAAATCTGAGATTTCCTTTAACTCCAGCTCTCCACACAGGTTCGGGAAAGCCCCATGAGCTTCTCGCTGTAGAGGGAAAATGGAACGCACACGCTATTTGTTGTTTGTTTATATCACGCAGTCTGTTCTTCTTCTCTCGGTTATCACGCAGTCTGTCTTCCGGTTGTTTTCTCTTCTGAATGACGAATACACACTACCGCCGCCTGCTGGTAAGGAGAGTTATTGCCACTCACGCATGCGCAGTTCGTACGTGCTTCTTGGCCGTCGGCTGAAGTCTTTGTGGTGTGTTCCAGTGCGACTGTTGGCCAAGACGCAGAGACGCGAGGCGACACAACAGTCGGGGGTCCGTCTGTGTCAGTTCTTTGGTGTCAGCTTGGTGTGTCCCTACCTTTAGATTCATGAGTTTGATGGCTTATAAGATGCCAAAACTCTGCAAATATTAATTTTTTTTTTTTATTAGGGCTGTCTTTTTTAACATGTTGCTGTTGTCTGTGTTAACCTGCCTTTACTCCCTGACTTCTAAACACTCCTTTGTGGTTTAATGATTCAACATGTCCCTCAATTGCTCCAAGGCTGCTCTTAATTTTCAAAATATTCCACAATGTTTATAACCTTGAGGGCTTTAGAATCAATACGTTTTTTGACAATGTGAATTTAAAGTGCCTTAAGTCAGATTTATTAATAGCACAAACATGCTGCTTACATTTACTTGCATCTAACTTGTGCTTTAACTTATGCTGATGATGATGAATAAATTTTTTCCAAATATCAGTAGACAAACTCTATTAAAATCTATTTAAAATCAGCGTTAAGACTTGAAAACAAAAGAGCGCTTCATGCACAAACCACCTCATCCTAATCCAACACTTACAGCAGAGAAGTGTGTGTGTTTTGCACTGACTTGGAGTGTGTTTAACCCTCCGCTGAGTGACTACTTCAGGCTGTGAGGCTGTGAATGAGTGTGTGTGGAGTGTGTGTGAAGATGAAGGGTCGTTGAGAGGATTTCCTCACGCTGTTAAACACACTCTCACAGCGACGCCTCCTTTGGTGAACGAGCGATGTCTGACCCTCTGTCTCTCGTCCTCTCTTCCTCTTAGTGTCGGTTTCTGCCTCTAGGTGCTGCATGGTGATTCTGTTGTCTGCTCTGCTGAGTTTTTGGGATGCTGGGAGGCTTTTATTATCCAAAAACAGAGGGCAGAAGGAACCCATCCGGTGCAGGGACTCTCATTATGTTGTCTGTGATCTGCACTCCTGACTAACACGGGAAAAATGTTTAATGTTTACTGGTGGCTGTTTGGCTTTGAGCTCGGTTTTCTGTTTTAAATCTTGACTTCTTGAGCCCTGAAATTAAAATAAGGGTGAGAAGTGGTGGTGATATAATGAAATATGATGCAGGAATTCCAGTTTGAATCTTATATCAATGGCTTTGAAGGCTTATCAGGTGCCAAAATCTGCACACTATTCACTTTTTTGAAGGAAAATCGTGCATTTTATCCGTCTGTGTTGGCATTTATGATCTTATTGTTATAATGAAATTAATTAAGGGACTCTTTTAGTGCTGTTTTCTGTCAGATCATGGCTTAACTCCTGTGACTCATGCATTGCTTACAGACTCCTCTTTGACTTAGAATCTAGGATCATGTACTTCAAGAAAACAGAAAACTATGTCCACCCCAATTTCCTTAAAAGATGGATATGCAAAGAGCTTTCTTTATGTGACCAATGGTCTCAGGATAAAAGAGAAAAAGCAGCAAATATACGTTTCTAATTATGTTTAATTTACAACAGTTGTTTGTTTTTGGATCAGACAAGGAAGACCACAGAAGGAAATTTAATTTTAAGCATCCTTATGCAAGGACTACTCTTAAGCAAATGTGTATTTCGGTGGTTGGTGTAAAATTGTGGAATTCTCAACAGAAGGATCTAAAGAATAGTATATGTAAATGGGCCCAATGTACTCTGGTCCTGCATTGCTAAATATTTGTGATGTCTTTGATGTGATGTCTGTTCTTTATTTGCAGGTCCCATTGTTATTATTATTATTATTATGCGCCGCTTTCCACCTTCTTCTCCAGTAGGACTCAGATGAGGGTGTTGCACTTTTCCTTTTCCTTATACCTGTACATGTGATGTTTTGGTGTTGTTTTGTTTCTTTCCGTTAACCGTCAAGTGGGAAATAAGTATTTTTTGTGTTTCTCATAGTATCCTCAGATACTCTTATGTTTGGCTGTGAAAAAAAAAAATATATATTATGAAGGGCAGACCATCTATTTCTATTTACTTTGGTTTTTTTGAGAAAGGGGCAGGTCATATAAGATTATTTTCTTCTCCCTGCTCCTTTTCGCTCAATGGAGTGTTTGTAGAGACATGTTCTGTTGGCAATTATTGTACATTGGTTTTTGCGTACCACGAGCGGAACAAATAAAAATGAAATGAAATTTGTGCTAGATGTTGACTTCTTAGTCCCTGCATTTAAAAAGCAAACAGGAGGCTCCAGCGGTGTGAATTATATAATGAAATATGAAGCAAACAGTCCAGTTGGCATTTTAGATCCATGAGTTTGAAGGCTTATCAGATGCAATACAATATATAAACAGGATGTAAAAAAGTAGTATATCATTGAGGTATCGCCCGTGTTGTTTCTACCTTTGATGGTGCAACTTACTGCTTTGAAAGTTAGTGGACTTTGCATGGTTGATACATGGTGCAGTTTTCTGTCTGAGCATACTTCTCTGACTTGTGCAGAACTTAAAGACTCCTTTTAGTCTCTTCTTTGATTTATGGGTTGCAAAACTGCTCTCATTATCCCTTAGACTTTACTTTAACTGCCTTACCATAAATTGTTAGATAAAGCAAAATACAACCAGCAAGAACCAACAGGACTGGATACTCCCTGCTTCTCTCTGTGTGTATAATACATACAAGTAAATATCTTGACAGTCTTGCACACATGAAGTAAAAGCTCTCTTTATGCCCTTCTTTAAACATGTTGTGTGGACGCCGGACGTTTTTTAAGAAGCCGCCGGCTCACCATCTGTGTTCTGCACAATGTTTCTGTGAGCAAACAGATGCAGCGCTGAATAAACTCCATCTATCTGCAGCTCTCTAACACCGACCAGGTGGGAGTCAGCGAACAATGATCATTCTCCACTGGCAGCAGTGGGTTTAAAGCTAATGGTCCTGATGGGAGAAGGGGGGGGGGGGGGCGGGGTGTCAGATGGGAAACATGCATTGTGGAAATATGACCTTCCAGCTGAGAGGGAATAGAGTGGTGCATGGATGTTGTATTTATATTAGTGGACCCTGAAGGCAGCATCTGAATCCAATGGGATTTCTCCGTGTGATTTTGGATTATGTCGGAAAATAATCTTAATTGCAAACAAACGTTTATGATTCTTACACGTTTAGTTCAGCAGGATAATCTCCACATATTAACACCACTTTATGATGAAGTAAAAAGCTAACGTTAGGCTATAAAGGAACTACAGCACGGTCACATGACTTCACGTCACCACCGCTAAGCTAAAGGTGGCTAATGTTGGGCTATAAAGGAACTACAGCACGGTCACATGACTTCACGTCACCACCGCTAAGCTAAAGGCGGCTAATGTTGGGCTATAAAGGAACTACAGCACGGTCACATGACTTCACGTCACCACCGCTAAGCTAAAGGTGGCTAATGTTGGGCTATAAAGGAACTACAGCACGGTCACATGACTTCACGTCACCACCGCTAAGCTAAAGGCGGCTAATGTTGGGCTATAAAGGAACTACAGCACGGTCACATGACTACATGTCACCACCGCTAAGCTAAAGGAGGCTAATGTTGGGCTATAAAGGAACTACAGCACGGTCACATGACTTCACGTCACCACCGCTAAGCTAAAGGTGGCTAATGTTGGGCTATAAAGAAACTACAGCACGGTCACATGACTTCACATCACCACCGCTAAGCTAAAGGTGGCTAATGTTGGGCTATAAAGGAACTACAGCACGGTCACATGACTTCACGTCACCACCGCTAAGCTAAAGGCAGCTAATGTTGGGCTATACATGAACCACAGCACGGTCACATAACTTCACGTCACCACCGCTAAGCTAAAGGCGGCTAATGTTGGGCGTGATGACGTATTTTATGTAGTAGAACCATATGTTAAAATCTCTTCAGCTTGTGTTAACCAGAGATCTTATTTCAGGCTAACAACCAAAAACACATCCAGAAAAACATTGACTTCCAGACCAGGGGACAGGAAGTGCTGATCGAATCAGTACTCATGACTTTACCACAGTCATGATCGTTCACCACTAAAAAAATACAGACACACAATTTGTGCAATGATGCATGCAATCATATACCTGCTGGTACACACACACACTCACTCTCAAACACACACAAACACATCAATCAATGCTCTCTTTGTATAACAGCTAGTAATCTCAGCATCACATGATAGCACGATCATCATCTTCAGACCGAGATCTCAACACCACTTTCATTATGATGTAACCACCACTGTAAGCTCCCGGGAGTTATACAGCCTGTGGTGGCCATATTGGATACATCCAACCCTAGGGACAGTGTTAGCTAAGAAAAGTGTTTCTAAACCTAATACCAGAGTTACATGGGAATGTTTACTCCTTTAGGATTATGTGTTAAGAAGTCCAAGTAGACAAACCATTAACAAAGTGTATGGAAGTAACTGTAGACTCTAGTAGCTGCAGCTTGGATGACATCTTATGTCATAAAACCTAAATATTGAACTTAAAGACATTCGGACGCAGCAGAGAATGGCAGTGATAATTATCTCACTATCTGCCAATTTGTCAGCAGAATATATTGAATTTTTAGATCCGAATCATGCCTAAGATACTCAAAATACAACATTTTCCTGACCCTAACCAAGTAGTTGTGTTGCCTAATCAGATTCTGCACAGTAGGGGGCAGATGTCACTCTCGTGTTCCTGAACATACGTAAGAAAACAACTTTTCTGAAGACATAACAGTGTGAGGATACATTGGTTGCCTACATGGCTAGCTAAAAGCCTCTGTACCTCTGGCACAAATTCAGGAATATGATTGGACATTTATAATTGGTGAACATTTACAATGTATTAAAGAAGTAATGGTTGGGCATGTATGAAGCTTGCAGTGGATTTTAATTATTATAGGTAAGATGGACCTTTCCAAAATGCATTTTGATGCCCAGTTTGAAACATTAAATAGATCTCCCCAACAACCAAAAGCAAATTCAAAAGACTTTGAGACAAGCAAACCAGAAGTGCAAAATTCTGACTTATTTCCAGGTTTTCTGACTAATTCCTGCACCACTCTGAAACCCTGAAGCCCCTGCAGAGAAAGCAACATCCCCTCCTTCTGTTGAGATCAGGAAGATACCATTAAATCACCTCCTTCCATGAATATAGGTAAGGGAATCGTCCCCTCTCCCATCAGAGTCCCTGTGGGGGGGTTAGCCTGAAGATATTAAGACATCATCTTTTCCACGACTCCTCTGCTGAGGTGTGAAACAGAATAAGAGAAAGGCATGGTCCCCCCCTGAGGCTAATGGAGCATGAAGTGGACCTGAGCTATAAATGCTGATGCAATCAAAGGATGCCAATAACCTGTGAAATGCAAACTGTTCCTGTGGATGGGAATGGAGAATTGTCTCTGGATTTTTCTCCACACAGAGGGTCTGCATCCTGTTCTGTTTTAGCGTCACACGTGGATGTTGGACAACACGTTCTGAATGATGCAACTCCTCCTCGCTGTGTGAAATACTGGCCTGTAACTCAACTCCAGTAACTCAGAAGATGATTGATGCTCCCCGCCTTACTGATAACAAAACAGACATTAACAGATAAGATCTTATCCGACAGACACAATGCTGTCCACTCATATTAAAGGGTAACTTCTCACACTTACAGTTGACTATCCCTTAGGCCATGTAGTCCAACATATAATAAGCAAATTATTAAACTAATAAGGAGATTAGAGACCATTTTTGCCAATGATATCCAACAGTGTCTCAATTTGGATACTTAATACACTGCATGTCTCACACGAATGAAGCAGTGTGTGAATCTCGACCATGTAAGGTTGTCTCAAATGGCACATGGCGGCTGTTCACTGTTGGATAGTTAGAGAGCTTAAAATGTTATCTTATCATTACAAACTGCTCAATCAACCCACATCTTAACGGTGTTTAACAGTGTTAAAAATAATGATGTGATATTATGCTCATTTTGTGGTTGATATTTGTATTTAGTGCCTCTAAGTCTGGCTCCTTTAAGTATTACAAAACTTGACTTTGACAGAAACTCAACTTTTGTAACTAACATCCAGATTTTTGCTGAACCTAACCATGAGGTTTTGTGGGGATAGGAGTTAATATAATACGTTTATTATACGGTAACATGCCTCTTTACAGAAGCACGTTGTCCATAAACTACATGTCCCACAATGCATCTCATTTTGTGACATGGGCACTGAAGAGACTTGCAATTATTTGCCCTAGACTTCTGCTTTCAGACGTAGTTAATTATGAATTATTACCCTATCCAATAATAATCCAATGCAGAGGCAATAATGTCATATAATACACTATTTTATATATATTATATATTTATATAGTCTTAAAGTTACAAGCGGCCCTTTGAGTGCAACCTTAATGTTGCTGTGGCCCGCGATGAAATTGATTTTGACACCCCGATGTAAAGCACTTTATGACGTTGTTTTGAAAAGTGTATAAATAAATAAAGTTATAAGGAAAGTTATATCAGCACATTGTGGAAAGTAAGGTGTGTAACTCACACTCTTTGGACATCCCCACTCCGAAGCACTTCTGCAGGCGACAGTACTGACAGCGGTTCCTCGTCACCTTGTTGATGATACAGTTTTTGTCCCGGTGACACGTGTACACCATGTTCTTCTGGATGCTTCGCCGGAAAAACCCCTGAGGAAACAGACAGAAAGCAGAGAAGAGGGGGTTATTCATGAAAAGGAGACGTTAACCTAATTTCCCTTCTAATCTGCAGCCTCCTGTTTTTCTAAAACACTCACAAATGAAATCCCCCAGCCGCTGGATATCCTAATGTCACGAGTCTGTACAACAATGTGCTGGATGTTTTGTCTTTGCCATTAAGGAGAGACGAGAGAGTCCCTGCTGGGCGCTTCAAATGCTGCATTCATGCTCGGAAACAGAGAACCTCGGGGTATCAAACAGAGGGAAGATGAGGCTTTATGGAAAATATCGAAAGGATTTTGAGCGGCATGTCTGAAGGTGACTTTGAGCTCCAGTTGAAGACCAAAGACTCTTCGCTTTCAAAGGAATGCTTTCATTGTAATTCAGCAGAACAGCGGTTAATAGCTCTTAATTAGGCTCATTCAATGGGTAAAAGAGATATAAGGAATTAAACTGGACTTGTCACATACACATTGGAGCCTGAGGCATGCTGGGATTTTTGGAAATTGTATGAGAAAGCCTATAAAAATAGATACAAATACAATCAAATTAAGTTATGATATGAACCTATGAAGCAGGGATGGTCAACAGACACTAGCTCACAATGGTATTAATGAAGTGGCCAGAGTCCAATTAAGCAAGAGTCTAGTTGGACATTTGTTCGGTGATATGCACGCCTAATAATCACACATTTCATTTTCAATTCTTTGCCTCCACCAAGGACGTGATGTTAAGCAAAAGTTGGTTTGTTTGTCAGAAGGGTGACGGGAGAAATTAAAAGCCCTATGCATCAATGGCAAAGATTAGGGTTAGGGTTAAGTTTTATATAAAGTATTACACAATATGTGAGCTGTTATAACATAAGAAGCATATTTTGTGCTTGTTCTGAAACACACAATACATCAAGCCAGCATTGTTTGCAGTAAAAACAAATGATTTCTTACAAGCAGAATTCAACTCTCTATTTCATTTGTGACTTTTAGTTTTTTAGATGTATCAATATTTAGTTTTTCGAGGCCAGGAAATAGATAAATAAGGACGTCACGCATCGGTTAGCTGACAAAATATGAATATTTCAGTGTTGGTACACAGAAACAGATTCTCTGTAAAGTGACGGAGAGCAGAGGAGCGAGAGTCGTCACAGATCTCTTCATCTTCTTCCTCTTGATATTAATATTCCGATGCTCTGGGGTCTTTTGCAGTGACCGTCCATCATGCAGGCCCTTGTGCACATGTTTGCAGGCGTTTGTGCCTGAGGAGCCTCGTTCAGTATAAGTGTGTGTGTGTGTGTGTGTGTGTGTGTGTGGGGGGGGGGGTTAAAACTCCATTTGCCATCGTGCCTGTGACAAATGGGACCTTGCCTTTTCATTAGAGAAGCAGGATGCATGATGGGTAACAGATTAGATCACAGGACTGAAACGGCTGAGTTTCAAGCATCCGTCAACCTCCAGATCCCCCCAGCAAGGATACTAACAGCCAATCAGGTGTCAGCTTCAGTCCCGAGGTCACCTCCCCTCCGTCCGTATTATTCACTCTCCTAATAGAGGCCTTTATCCTGGCTGATATAAGCTGTGTGTGTTCAGAGATACACCTGAGGGTCTAATGATGGATGACCATATGAGTGTGTTCAGGTTCGGTGAAGAACCCAAGGCTGCTCCGGTACTTATGTCATCCAAAACTGAGAGCATGCAGGTCACTTAGCCTTCAAAATCTGTGTGGGTGTGTGTGTGTGTGTGTGTGTGTGTGTGTGTGTGTGTGTGTGTGTGTGTGTGTGCGTGTTGGGGTTATACCAGGAGACAGTGTGTGTGTGTCGTGCTCTCGCTGCAGATACATTTGCATTTCGTGAGCTTCAGCTCTTTGCAGCAGGTTTGTTGACGGTTCAAGGCCTGCAGAGCTGCCGTCATTTTAAAACTTCCCTCATGCACATCATTGGTACTGAACATTAAAATATATGAAGAGATGGGGGAAGGAAACTTTTTTAAGAAGTTATCGAGTGTTTACTTTCACAAAACTTGTGTTTCAGGACAAGATTTATTTAGCTTCTCTTTGCCATAAGATGTGATGTTCTATTTAATCAGATCCAGCTGGAACAAGGTCTTCAGGCCGTCTTTAAACTGTTTTAATTAGACCTACTTTATACTGAACAATATTTAAGAAATCTTCTAGTGAGGAGGTCTCCCCAGAGTCTCCTTGCAAACATGTTGTCCCTGTTACTCTGGATAACACAGACGTACTTACTAGGATATTTCTTTAAGATTTAGAATAAAAACAGTTTTAAAGGTGGCCTATATAAGCTTTTTAAAAATGTAAAAACTGGTGCGGAGAGTGTCTTTTTTACCTTCCATTGTATGTAATTGCAGGCACATAACTCAAACTCTCTAAAACCTTGCACGAGCAAATCTTTAACTATCACAAAACTCTTTCAAAGGTGGGTAAATAAATGATAGGATCAGAGGTTTCCGCTGAATTAATCACTCAAACACAAGGATGCTAAATTCATCTTTCTCTCAAAGCATCTATCTGCTTACAGCGCGACTTCAAGGTAATCCTTTCAGTTTGAATCAAAAGCTCCTGAATGGATTATAAGATAGGTCTGAAACTCTGTTGATCATGGTTTGAATCCAACTCATAACAAACATTTCTATACAAACCAGGGAGAAAATATGCTTATACAATATCCAATTGAAAGGCACCCATATAAAACATTTTTTACATCAAGCTAACAGCTAAACTGTGTTTGTCCAGATTACACTCAATTCATATTTGGAATATAAAGCTTAGGTTAAAAACTCGACCTTATTCTATATAACTTCTGTGTAAAACCTTTATGAAAAAAGTCTTAGGGTCTGTGTTTTGGGGTGGAAAAGCCAGATTGTCAGCTTACAAATCGGGCTTTTCCCCTTATACATTAAGACTTTGATGTTTTAGGGTTAGGGTTAGGGTTTATAAGATCCTAATAGAACTCCTGAACGATGAATGCTAGAGTGATGCAATGTGGTGTGTGTAATGGTCTCCTTTCTTTTCTCATGTGTACCAGGTTTGGACCCTCTAGCCTCTTCCTTTGATGTAGCTATCATTGACACCCATTCTAACTGATCCTCAACACCGGAGCCCCTCAAGGCTGCGTGCTCAGCCCTCTCCTGTACTCCCTGTTCACACACGACTGCGTGGCCACACACAGCTCCAACACCATTGTGAAGTTTGCTGACGACACCACCGTCATCGGCCAGATCACCGACGGCGACGAGACGGCGTACAGAGAGGAGGTCGAAAACCTGACATCTTGGTGCCAGGATAACAACCTCCATCTCAACGTCAGCAAAACCAAGGAGCTGATTGTGGATTACAGGAAGCAGCAGGGAGAGGGACACGCCCCCATCACCATCAATGGGACAACGGTGGAGAGAGTCAGCAGCTTCAGGTTCCTCGGTGTCCACATCACTGAGGACCTGACATGGACTCATCACTGAGGACCTGACATGGACTCTTCACACCACCGGCATCACCAAAAAAGCTCGACAGCGGCACTTCTTCCTCCGCAGGCTGAGGAGGTTCAACATGGACTCCAGGATACTCTGCAACTTCTACAGGTGCACCATAGAGAGTATCCTGACCTTCTACAGGTGCACCATAGAGAGTATCCTGACCTTCTACAGGTGCACCATAGAGAGTATCCTGACCTTCTACAGGTGCACCATAGAGAGTATCCTGACCTTCTACAGGTGCACCATAGAGAGGATCCTGACCTTCTACAGGTGCTCCATAGAGAGTATCCTGACCTTCTACAGGTGCACCATAGAGAGTATCCTGACTGGCTGCATCACGGCCTGGTACGGCAGCTGCACCGCCCTCAATCGTAAGGCTTTACAGAGGGTGGTGAAAACTGCACAAAGCATCACCAGGACGGAGCTGCCATCCATGGAGGACCTTTACTCCCAGCGGCTCAGGAAGAAAGCCCTCAGGATTATAAAAGATCCTCATCACCCCAGCCACAAACTGTTCTGTCTGCTGCCGTCTGGCAGGCGGTACTGCAGCATCCGGACTAAAACCACCAGACTCAGGGACAGTTTCATCCCACAGGCCATAAGACTGCTAAACAACTGAACTGTTGAAACAACATCTGTTAAACACCTGAACTGTTGAAACTACATCCATAATATTCATCTGGTTGCTACTTAGAAATGATTTATCTAATATATCATATTCCAATAACTTGCATGTGGACTCTTATTGCACTATTTCACTATTTCATTTTTTTAAACTATTTTCTTTTTCTTTTTGTATTTAATATTTACTATTTACTTGCACTATATTTGTCTGTTTATCTGTTTTATTGTGTTGCTCTGTTGGAGGAGCCTGTGACCTAAGATTTTCATCGTCATAACTACACTGTAGCTATGTTCGTATGACAAATAAAAACCTTGAACCTAACTTTGTGATACTCATATAACTCCCGAACTGTAATTAGTACAACTATTTAAAAACGTAATAAATGGTGCAGAGAGCGTCTTTTTAAACTTCCATTGTATGTCATTGCAGGCACATAATTAAAACTCTCAAAACCTTGCACGAGCAAATCCTGAACTATCACAAAATTATTTCAAACGGCGGGTAAATAAACTTTAATACATTTAAAATGCCACAAAAGCTTGAATCCCGAGTACAAAGCAACTCTGATCTTCCAATAGATGATCTCTTGCATATGTGGCTTTAAAGCAAATATTTGTACAGGTCAATACTAATTTATACTGTTGTGATCCTATAAATATGACACTGTAAGTCATATATGTATTCATGTACCGATGTGACTGCACGAATACATGATCGACCCCTTGTTAAATATTCTTTCAGCCAAGACTAGAGCAAAAATGAGAAGGCATTGGTTAAAATATCGTTACTGTTGCTATAACAATTAGTTAATTTGTACCATGACTGTCAGGTCTTATACAATCAGTGTGTTAGATGACATGTAAGCATTGATTGGTCCAGATGCCTTTTTGGCGACAGAACAATCTTTAAGATCCTCTCAGTTCTTTCTTCATACTCTTCACTGACTTTGCACAACTGCTCTGTCTCTTATATAATCTCTAACTTGAATCACCAGTCTGTGTTTCTGTTTTTGTATATGCTAGTGTCCTGAGTGTTTAGACAATGGATTTAAGATGTTGTTTTCCTGCATGAATCTCCAGTAGTTCCTCAAACAGATGCTCGACTCTCTGCACTTTAACTCTACAAACCCACAGAGAAACACAATGCATGAGAAGACTCTATCATCACATCGGCTCTGTTCCTCTTCCTCAGTCTTCCTCATCCTCCACAGGGTTGACCTGCAGACTCTGCTGTGATATTTGTCAGCTCATGTCCTGCAGGTTTACAAATGTAAAGCTTATAATTGTGCAACCAAAGGACAACCTTGAGCTGAGTGTTGTAAAGGTGTTTTCTAAGATATAAAAACAGCGTGGGGGTTAAATAAATGATAGGATCAGAGGTTTCTACTGAATGGATCACTCATAACACAAGGATGGTAAAACTCATCTACCTCTCACAGCATCATCTGCATACAGCACGACTTCAAGGTAATCCTTACAGTTTGATACTGAAGCTCCTGAATGGGTTATAAAATAGGTCTGAACCTCTGTTGATCATGGTTTGAATCCAACTGGACAACAAACGTTTCTTTAAAAACGAGTAGACAAAGGATGCTTATACAATATCCAGTTGAAAGCATCCATAGAAAAAAAGTTCTACATTAAGCTGAGAGTTAAACTGTGTGTATCAAGAATACACTCTATTCATATTTGGAATATAAGGCAGTGGTTAAAGACTGGACCTTATTCTATATAACTTCTATGTAAAAACTTTATGAAAAAAGTAAAAGGTTCAGAGGTTGCTAACAAGTGTCTAAATGAGACGACTATACATCATCACGCCAAACATTAGCCGCCTTTAGCTTAGCGGTGGTGACGTGAAGTCATGTGACCGTGCTGTAGTTCCTTTATAGCCCAACATTAGCCGCCTTTAGCTTAGCAGTGGTGACGTGAAGTCATGTGACCGTGCTGTAGTTTCTTTATAGCCCAACATTAGCCACCTTTAGCTTAGCGGTGGAGACGTGAAGTCATGTGACCATGCTGTAGTTCCTTTATAGCCCAACATTAGCCGCCTTTAGCTTAGCAGTGGTGACGTGAAGTCATGTGACCTGCTGTAGTTCCTTTATAGCCCAACATTAGCCACCTTTAGCTTAGCGGTGATGACGTGAAGTCATGTGACCGTGCTGTAGTTCCTTTATAGCCCAACATTAGCCACCTTTAGCTTAGCGGTGGTGACGTGAAGTCATGTGACCGTGCTGTAGTTCCTTTATAGCCCAACATTAGCCACCTTTAGCTTAGCGGTGGTGACGTGAAGTCATGTGACCGTGCTGTAGTTCCTTTATAGCCCAACATTAGCCACCTTTAGCTTAGCGGTGGTGACGTGAAGTCATGTGACCTGCTGTAGTTCCTTTATAGCCCAACATTAGCCACCTTTAGCTTAGCGGTGGTGACGTGAAGTCATGTGACCGTGCTGTAGTTCCTTTATAGCCCAACATTAGCCACCTTTAGCTTAGCGGTGGTGACGTGAAGTCATGTGACCGTGCTGTAGTTCCTTTATAGCCCAACATTAGCCACCTTTAGCTTAGCGGTGGTGACGTGAAGTCATGTGACCTGCTGTAGTTCCTTTATAGCCCAACATTAGCCACCTTTAGCTTAGCGGTGGTGACGTGAAGTCATGTGACCGTGCTGTAGTTCCTTTATAGCCCAACATTAGCCACCTTTAGCTTAGCAGTGGTGACGTGAAGTCATGTGACCGTGCTGTAGTTCCTTTATAGCCTAGCGTTCTGTAACGTTGTTTATATCTACCCTCCTCTGACCTCCTCATACCTGAACTCTCTCTACAGATAAGGCTTCATGTTGGGATGTGATGTCGGATCTGATAAACTGCACCTTAACCGAGATCATTATCCAACATGTTGTTATCTTAATGGGCCGCGGATCGAGTGTCAGAGCGGCCGCCCCGCCATCTTAGGCCTTCTCATTTACAGATTAAAAAACGAAAGTGCCGTCCATTAATTATTTAGACACAATCCAACCCCTTGTCCACCTGGCCTCCTCCATTTTCTCCCCTCTCTCTTTGTGTTGCTGAGCATTCAGCACAGCGGCGGAGGATTAGCTTTCGCTCTTAATCGTGTCGACATCTTATCACTGCCGTGGAAAGTGGAGAAGACACTGGAGACCCCGGGGGGCTCCAGAAAAATGAGCAGCAGAGGTGGAGAGGGGAGTGAAGGGGTGATATTTATCCTGTCCAGGATATTACTTACACCTGCAGTTCACTGGAGAGTTCAGGAAGGAGACCCAGATGGGCCAGAAATGTCACGGGACGTTATTTTTTATTTTTGTCTTTTTATTGCAGATTCTTACGTTATCTTTTTGAGTTTGTATATTATTTATTTACTTGTTTATTACATTAAATAATCACATTTTATTCTATTTTATCTTATTTACTTCTTATGTTTTTGTATTAAATGTATTGACCTATTTATTAAATCATTTACTTATTAGTTTCTTTATTTATTTCATTTTATGGTGTAAACATTTTTGGCTTGAATGGGCTTTTTTCATGTCATCATTTTATGTTTTAAATACTTTAAAAATGTATGTATTGCCTAAGAAGAGGGACAATGAGTAAAGCAGGTTAACACAAATATTTATGCCTTATTTTAGGGATTTAAATACAAATAAGTCCTGGTCGTATAAAATCTCAAATGGGATAAAAACTTGCAGTCTTTAGCTTTTAAATATGTAAAAGACCACTTTAATCAAATTACATGTCTACACCTGACCCCTTTATTTACTAAACTCTAAAAACTTATAATTTGCTAATACCTTTAGGAGTTGAATACACTTCTTTATTATTTTAATGGTTAACTAAAGGGCATTTCCCTTGGCCTTTCTCATTGTTTTATCAATAAAAGGCCTGAATCGCCTACAAAGATGA